>OZ022266.1:93903694-93978694 GCA_963978885.1 Nemotelus pantherinus
CCAATCGCTCACCTGGTCTTTCTGAATACCAATGCATTCTGTAAATTTCATTCGTATCTGTTTATTGGGTCGTGAGTTCTCGTGAACTGAAGTTGTTGATGCTTAAAATATAGATAAATTGGAGGAGGGTGGACGTTCTAGTACGAGGTAAAGTTTCATAAATGTTCGTTTATTTATAAAGACAAAGTTTAAGATTTCTATATCAGTTAGCTCGCACTATAAGAGACAAAAATTTTTCTAGAAAATCGATGGTTTGAAGGTTTTCAATTTAAATGCCCTCCGTAGCCGCAAAGTTTCTAGCATGTTCATATTAAACTACAGAAGTTGACAACTTAGTAACATCAATATGTCTTGTAAGTTTCATAATGATATCCGGTCAAAAGTTATAGCAATTCAAAAATTTCCAAATTTTCGCAACCTCATTTTAGATGCCTGGCGCACACAAAGCTTAAAAAAATTTCTTAAGCTTAAAATATGCCCTCAATCGAGTGGAACACCTCCTTTTCAACCATTACTTCAAGTAATAAGCTTTCCTTAATCCTGTCTTCCTTCATTTCTTATGCTCCCTTTCTGAATTAAACTCGTTACCTTATACCAATAGAAAAATACTAGATCATCTTTTTTAATCTTCCAATGTCTTCCGTTTACTAAGATTCCTCCCGATCCCCATCACCCTCCTTTACTGTTAGAAGTTTCTTTAAATTTTCCTCCTAGATCTAAAGGCCCTTGCTATTCCCGGTTCAATTTCTTTAAAGCCGGAATAACTTCGCCGGAATCAACCATGTTAATTGGTATGCGTTTCTTCGCTGTTTAGACGTTGACGAAGCTCTTCATAGACTTAACGTCTTCCTCACAAACCTCATTCCTCGCTTTAGTCCCAGGCCTAATGATGCTACAAGGTTTACCACTGAAATGGTTGCTACCCTTAGGGCAAAGGATGTTGCACGTAACAAATACAGACGTTCTTGCCTGCTTGTTGATCTTCTTGAATTCAAAAACCTACGCTCTTATGCCAAAAGGGGTCGCTAAAGAAACCATGTGTGCCTAGGTTGCCAGAGTTAAGGCTTCTTTCTGTTCCAACAATTCTACACCCTTCTGGTCATTCATTCACTCCCTGAAAAAATCCCCCGTTATCCCTCAAAACATGTTTCTTCACAAAATTTCTGCTGCCACAACTGAAAAGACCTGTGAGCTCTTTGCTCGTTTTTTTTCGTCGTTTTCAACCCCGCAAAATTCTCTTTCTCCTACACATGTTTATTTTTTAACTCCTTCGTCGTATTGTGATAACCTCAAAGCGCTCTCTTCTTTCCGTACGAACCCTTTAGAAGTTGAGAACTTAATGAGTTGTCTCGATTCTAGCTCTAAATGTGGTTCTGACGGTTTTCGTAATATACTAGCCAAGTCACTATCTTCTTCACTTTATGTACCCTTGTCGATTATATTTAACCTCAGCATCGCAACTGGTGTTTTTCCTTTCTTATGGAAATCTGCTAATATTTTCCTTATACTTAAAATCGGTGACCCTGCTTGCATCTCAAATTACCGCCCTATATCCCTTTTGCCTTGCTTCAGTAAACTACTTGAAATAGTTGTCTACAACAGAGTTTATTCTCTATTTGTGCCTTTCCTCGCCACCGAGCAACATGGATTTGTCAAAAGCAAATCTACTGTTACTAATATGCTATCGTTCACCAACACTGTTGCTTTTGCCATTGATCAGCAAAGACAGGTGGATGTTCTTTACACAGATTTCTCCAAGGCGTTTGTTTCTGTCAACCATGAGTTTCTTCTGTTGAAATTACACAAACATGGTTTCCATGCTCCGCTGCTTTCCTGGTTTTCTTCCTACATTCATGAACGTACTTTTGTTGTTACGGTGAACTCCTGTTCGTCTACTCCCTTTTATCCCTCCTCAGGTGTTCCACAGGGTTCGAAACTTGGCCCCTTATTATTCTTAATTTTCATTAATGATCTCTCAGGTCTGCTAAACTCTTTTTCTCTTCTATATGCAGACGATCTAAAAATATTCAGATTCAATACAGTCGAAGACTGCTTACAGCTTCAGAATGACCTGCTCACTCTTTTCAACTGGTGTAATGCAGATTATCTTACTTTGAATGGTTTCAAATGTCGCCAAATATCATTCACGCGTAAAACTTAACCACTAGTATTTTCTTACTAGGTATCTGGAGCCTCTCTCGACGTCGTTTTAAATTTTAAAGACCTCGGAGTAAGTTTTGACTCTAAATTTTTATTTGATAAACATATCTTGCACATAACCTCCAAAGCGTCCAGACTTTCGGGTATTATACTGAAATCTTCTTAATATTTTACAGATGTCTCCACTTGTGTACACTTGTTTGTCTCGTAAATATCGCACCAACAGATGCTTCAAATTACATACTCAAATGAAAAGCATTTGCAATACAAATAAGGAACCAATTTCTAAATTTTCCGGGTTTTGAACATTTTTCGGATGGCAGCCTTAAACAACTTTTATCTGCTGGAACTTTCGATGAAATCCTGCGATTAAAACGAAATTCAAATGTTAAGTTGATTTAAGTATGAGCTTGGTATGGTAAACTTATTGCTGCTTTTTTGAAAAAGTGCTGCCAGCAATGAGCATTTTCATCACCTATGTTATAATTGGGTCTTGTTGCTTTGAATAAGGAATGGTTGATATGATACTACAAAAAAGTGTATAACGTCTTTCCACATTTTTTTGTCACTAAAAGACAATTTCTTCGAAATTAAGTTTTCTAGCGGTTTTGATGCGCTAGCCTTTTTTACTTATGTTCGAAGAACATTAATATTAAACTCATTTTGCCGAAAATTCATATTTCTTTATACATATATATATATATATATATATATATATATATATATATATATATATATAGATATATATATTATATATATATATATATATATATATATATATATATATAGATATATATATATATATATATATATATATATATATATATATATATATATATATATATATATATATATATAAAAGCAATAAGATTAAGGGAGATAATCTCTGGAGTGGCTGATCCGATTGAGCTGAAATTTTCGAAAAACATAGATGTATATAACACGTGGATACAGGTATCTTAAACCTTTTGGCGTCGGCGGGCATTTTAATGAACTTTCAGGTACTCCTATATTTTCAAGCAGTGTAAATTTTTGTTAAAAAAAAGTATTAGGAATTAAAACTTATTATGTTTTTAGTTTGCTTGTGATAAAGAATTGGAATTTTTGAACCTTGTGTGGGCACTGAGTGCCTAAAAATAGGCAAGGATGTTTTTTCAAATTTCGATTTGTCATAACTTCTAAGAAAAGCCATAAATCATCGTGAAACTTCCAAAACGTATTGATGTTGACTAGAATTTAACACACATGGGCTTTTGAGATGGTGTAGGCAACTCTGTAGCTACAATAGGCTCCTGAACAAAAATCATTCAAATCATCGAGTCTCCTGAAAAGTTTTTGATTTTTCAAAATTAATTAAAATTATTGATAAATTTTGCTTTTGTCCATCAAGTCAAATAAACATTTTCAAGATTCCGCGGTTAACAAGAACGGCAGCCCGTGATCAAATTACCTCTATTTTCAGCACTCAAAACTTCTGTTCACGATACCTGACGATTGGCTAATGCGATCAATATGAAATTTACAGAACAGGTTGGCATTTGTTAGGACCAGGTCTGATAGAAGTGATTTTGCAATACGAGCAACACTGTGGCAGTGGTGCCATTTGGAAAAATCGCTTCGAAAAAAACTGGTTTTTGGCCTAAAGTTTCCGATTTAACCACCAGATTTCGACAAAATTCACACTATTTTTGGGTGGATGATTTTCGGAATGGTAAAGTCATCAGCAACAGAAGCGAAATTTTGCGGCGTAGCAAAAAGTCTAGATGAGCAACTGGAGCGGTTTTGGGATATAGAGGAGATTGGTGCATCGTCAAATTCAACAATGTCAGCGGAAGGAAAAGAGTGTGAAAATTTCTTTCTTTCGACAGTAAACAGGGCTGCAAGTGGAAGATATGTTGTACGGCTTCTTTTTCAAGAATCTCCAACTAGCAAATGATTGCCAGCACCAGACAATTGGTAAATATTGCACAAACAGATGCTTCCATTTTGAGTTCATGAGCAAAGCATTAACAATAAAATAAGATGATGCAAATACCATTCCTGAAATCTCGCAGGCTTTTTCTCGATGAATGCCTTCTGTTCAAACTGCACCGTCAACTTGTCCCATCTGACCTCTGCAACCAGGTTTCCGTTCGTGTTACGGACTGGTCAAAAAGATCCACATTAACGTTTAACGCTCCTTTTGCGCGGACTGACAATACTAAATTTCACCGCTGTTACAAATACCTAGGCAGCATAAAACCATTTTAAAGGACAAAGTCGTTGCAGTTTCTATTTAATACGTTTTTATCTTGTTTACTTGCTCATATGATACATGAATTTTCATTTTGATTTTTTTAATTGGCTTCCGATATTCTGTTTGTTCTTCGTATATGCTTACTTTTTTTCCTTTTTCTTTTTCATTGTATATTTCATAATTGGATTTGTTCTATTGTTTTGCAACAATGTTTTGCTTCCTACCAACTCAATAAACTTTTAACTAATTTTCGAAGAAAATTAGTATTAAACTCGTATATATATATATATATATATATATATATATATATATATATATATATATATATATATATACATATATATATATATATATATATATATATATATATATATATGTATATATATATATATATATATATATATATATATATATATATATATATATATATATATATATATATATATATATATATATATATATATATATATATACGCAGGGGTACGCAGGTAGCACCGACTACTTGGTCCCCACTTTGTGCTTAGAGCGCGGATATCAAGCGACCGTGGGGGATGGGCAGGAGTGGAATCGGCAAATGGGCGCAAAAACTCTTAGCATCTACACTGACGGCTCTAAAACGGCTGCCAGAGTGGCTGCTGCAACTTCTTCCGCAGAGGCAACTATGGAAGCAGCTTTTATTCTTCCTAACCACTGAAGTATTTTTCAGGCGGAGGTTTTTGCGATACGTAAAGCCGCAGACCTAGCATACGCCGGAAATACCACAAATGAAGAAATCAACATCTTAACAGACAGTCAGGCGGCGGTTAAAGCACTGATGTCTTACACATACAAATCGATGTGTGTACTTGTCTGCATTCAGGCCCTGAATAGACTGGGCAACAACAGAAGAGTCAGGATTTTCTGGGTTCCTGGTCACAAGGGCATTGAAGGAAACGAGAGGGCGGACGCGCTAGCTAAGCACGGAGCCAGCTCTCCCCTGTCAGGCGCTTTCTTTTCCTTCTCCGGGTCCATTTATCTGGTATCACTACGGACCAATGGGTCTATGTGTGGCCCTGTGTCAGCCAGCTAACCTAACCTATATATATACATTTATATAAATATATATATATATATATATATATATATATATATATATATATATATATATATATATATATATATATATATATATATTTATATATATATATTATATATATATATATATATATATATATATATATATATATATATATATATTTATATATACATATTATATATATATATATATATATATATATATATTATATATATATATATATATATATATATATATATATATATATATATATATATATATATATATATATATACCCAGCGTGCCAAATTCGGAATTCGGAATTGGTTACGACTATTCTGAAAGTGAGCGAAAGAGATAGAAACATAAAAAGCTCTTGAAATGAATACAACTTTTGACTGGGGTATTACTGTTCATTATTTTATGAGAAACATTTGAATATTTTTTAAGAATCTCTTCTGAAGTTTGGAAGAAACAAATTTAAAGTCAATCGGAATTCGTTGCGAAAATTTCACTGAGTTCGAACAAATTCCTTACAAAGTGCGAACGAATCTGTGATAGGGAAATTGTTAAGAGTTTGTTATGAAATACATTGGAACTTGCAACAAATTTCAAACCTAATGCCCTTAGTGTTTCATCTTGTAAAGTAAGTTTAAAACAGTACTTTAGTCGTACAATTGTTTTTCATGCATAAGTGCAAGTGCCTACAAAGTTTTTTGAAGTTGTGTTGTTTGAGATTTTAACAGTGTCTATTTTAAAGGTTCGTAATGCTATTCAAGTTTGTTATTCTCTTGTTACTTCTCCTTTTTGTATGCAGAAGCTGCTGTGCGAAAATTTCCTTCAAGAAGATGGGACGAGATCGAAGGTTTTTTTAAAAAAGGTTTTTTTTTATAGCAGCAAAGACAAGCTTAGCAAACGGGCGAAAAAATTGTAAGTTATGTTAAATTTTATAATATGAAATAAAACAACAAATAAAAAAAAATTTCTATTGGAATTAAAAATTATAAGTATTTTATTCAATAAATGTTAATAAAATGTATCCAAAAAGTATTGGAAACATTCTCAAAGAACTATTTGAAACCTGCTCAAAACTCTTCAAAAAATTCACAAAGAATTCGTAAAGAATTCGAAATGAATTCGCAAAGAATTCGTAAAGAATTCGCCAAGAATTCACAAAAAATTCACAAGGAGTTCCGAAAGAATTCGCAATGATTCTTGAAAAAAAGATCCATTGTACGAAAGCTTTTCAAGAGCATAAGAGGGGAAAGTTTGAGAACTTTCGGCGTTTTTGTAACGTTTTCCATATACCGGTCTTAAAGAATTCGTAACGAATAAGTTTGAGAATCCGAAACTTTTTTCTGAATTCGCTTCAATTTTCTGAAAGAATTCTCAACGAAATGCCGAATTTGGCACACTTGGTATATATATATATATATATATATATATATATATATATATATATATATATATATATATATATATATATATATATATATATATATATATATATATATATATATATATATATATATATATACATATATATATATATGTATATATATATTTATATATACACCCGGCCTTTTCCTGGCTCACTGTGCCCTACGCCTGCACGCCAAAGCGATGCGACGCAGTTTGGCGATTTCATCGTTCCACCAGAACGCATGTTGTACGACTCGGCTATTTTCATGACTTTACGATTTGGTTGATGATTGGCATTTTAGGCAATGGCAGGAACGATATGGCTTAGTAAATGGATCAAGTCATGAAAAATGATTAAAAAATACGCATTTGGGCTGGTGGTTATGGCATTCTGGACCAATTCGTTTTATGCGTGGTAGCGCCGGCGTGAAATCCAAGCGTGAACGGGTCCAGGCTAATGAGTACGATCGAAACCGGCACCGTTGAGGTGGTGGTGCAGGTTCGGTTGACATTGTTCCCGATTAGTGCTGACCTGGCTTTGAGATCCAGCCCCATGAACGATGGTGATTAACCTTCACGTTGACCTCCCTGTTATGCAAAGATAACCACGAGCTCATTAAGGTGACTGCACATCTGGGTCGAGATAGCGGCTCTGAGTTGGGACCCAATAAAACAGATGACACAAACAACAACAAAACTAACAGACAAAACACATGCATAACAAGACGTGATGACAAATATGGCGACGCAGGGCGAACAAGGCACCACCATCGACCGTTTTGCGCTTGCGAGGAGGCCCAGGGTCCAGAGAACAGCTCCACCTTCGAACATTGAAACGCGAGTTGAGGGAGCAATCAGTTCCGGGGGCGCAGTCGATGCGCAAGGAGCTAAAACTGCTGAATCTGACGGAAGTAGTGCTCTTGAGATTCCAACGAGTCTTTCACAGGAGAACACGGACACGAGAGCATCAGAGCAATATATAACGCTAGCACGTGTATCCCCTAGAAGGGAATACATAAAGCGCGAGCGAGTGACCGAGGAAGATATGTTGAAGTGACAACATATCCTTCGTAAAATGTCTCAAGCAGCCAACGCTCAGAGAAACATTTCGAAGCACATCAAAGATGGTATGCTTGAGCTGGAGCAGGCCTTTGAAGTCATCCTCACCTGCCGACCAACTGGTAAAGGGCATAGATGGACTACCAGCGGGGTTTCGAAGAACAGACCGCTGAACCAGCCACTCCTGCAGGGGTCCTGGAAGTAGATCAGCCACGGCAGAATAAGCGCGTGGCTCAATCCAGCCCTGAAGATATTCAAGAAGTCCGGGTGAAGAGGGAGTGCCAGTTTCTGACATCAGGAAGTGGGTGACGGTTACCCACAAAACAGGGAAGGGAAGTGTCGTCAGAACACAGCCGGCAGCCGCTGGGCCGGAGAAGGCTCAGAAAGAGGGTAAGGACGAAAAGAAAGAAGTGGAGAAAAAAAAAGAAAAAGAAGAGTAGACGAAGACAGAGAAGAAAAAAAAGCTGTCATCGTAAAACCAGCTAAGGGAACTAACGCGCAGGTTCTGGGGGTCATCCGCCAAAATGTTTCTCCGGATGATACTGATACGCTAGTGAGGCGTATCAGAAAAACAGCAGAAGAAGGGGTCCGTTTGAACATCCTGCACTGCAATGACCGCATGATATTGCAGGACTCGATCCGGGCCACCGTAGATGGTCAGGGGAACCTGAAGCTTGTGATGCCCAGAGTCAAGATTGAGCTTCTCGACCTCAGTCAGCGAGGAGGTGACATCCGTCATCAAACGTGAGGCTGGAGAGGAAGGAGCCGGTGAGGTGAAAATCACACTCTTCCCCCTAACACAAGGGAACAAAGGAGAGCTGCTGTGGAGCTGGATGAGGCACCAGCATCCGAAATTCTCAAGTCTGATCGAGTCCGGGTGGGAATGATTAGCGCTCGAGAATGAAGGTGGACTGAGGTGACACGCTACTACCAGTGCTTAGGCTTCGACCACACAAGACGTAGCTGCAAGGGTCCGGAGCGGAGCACCAGCTGCTGGAAATGTGGACAAATTTCAAGGACGCACTTGCCAAGAAAAAGCAGGAAAAGATATGAGAGTAATTCAAGGAAACCTGCAGGGCTGTAGAGCAATAAAAGACCTCCTCACGCAGCAAGCCTTAAAGGGTTAAAGAGCCTTAAAGATGCTTTGGAGCACGCGGCGATTTTGATCGCTGACGGGCAGAGGGCTCGCATCAGCACCCGCGGCTCAGGCAACGGTCACGTGCGGAAAAAATATGGAGAGATCACTTTTGTAGGCTGCAACTTATCCCCGAATGACTCAACGCAGGAATTCGGAGATAAACTTAGCCCACTTAATACCAATACACCTTAAGTAATAAAAAACCCTAAGCCATATTACTTTCCATGACGTCATGGAAACTTACAGCGATAGAAAGGTGTTTGAAGTTGCCATCCGAAAAGATCCAGGTTTTATAAAATTTAAGCCTTGTTTGCTTATTTTCATTGCAAATTTTCGCGATGTGAATACTTAATATAAGCATTTATAGGCACAATTATAACAAAACTGACTCATGCTGGTATTTTGAACACATCTGCTTCACGTTGAAATCAACCTACTCTGCGAATTTCATATTGTTCCGATGGCTGCGTTAGAAGTTATAGGAATACAAAGAAATTTGGGGATAACACTCGCAAAAGTTTCCAAAGTTTCCAAATTTTCTAGACCTTAATGTTTGTTGCAAAGTTTTCAATTTTTTTTTATCTTAATATGTTGAAATAATTTGAAACTCGCGCCTTCCTTGTTGACACATATGGAGTTGCTGGTGCTAAAAAGAAGCACGAAGCAAAAGATGCTCAAGCGGTGTTTCTTATTACATCAGCGATGGATTTTGAACAAGTTACTCTTACAGAAAGTTGTGCGACTTCAAACAAATACTTGAAAAGCTCGATGCAATTTACGACAAAAAAAGCGAAATGACGAAAATGATATTATATGAACAATTTAGTGCATACAAAATGACAAGTAGTGACTCAGTTTCCTCGCACATTGCCAAAATCGAAAATATGGCACAACAACTTCGCGACTGTGGTGAAACTATTAGTGATATAGCTGTGATCACAAAAATTGTTGGAAGGGATAAATACAGAACATTTCGACAAGCATGGCTCTCGCTGGATGAACAGAGACAAACGATAAATAATCTGACGGCAAGATTACTAGATGAGGAATCCAGCTTTTATCAATATGATGAAGCCACAGCGCTTACAACAACAAAATGCAAAAAGAAAAACATTATCAGATGTTACAATTGCAACAAAAAAGGTCACTTTGCACGCGATTGTTATGTACATAAACGTGGTGTGCGTGCTACAAATAAAACCTGTTCAAATGCAAAGGGAACTGCATTTAATACAATTGATGATAGTGCACTAGAAATGTCATCAGCTGATACTTGGATTTTAGATAGTGGAGCGTCTGCTCACATGACTTTTCGGCGTGATTTTTTTTGCACTTTCAACGAATACGACGACATTAATTCGCATGTCACATTAGGTAATAACGAAAAGTTATCTGTGAAAGGAATAGGAACAATGAAAATAAAATGTTTAATAAACGGCAACTGGTTGAACTCGGTGATTGAAAATGTGTGGTACGTACCACACCTTCGTAAAAACTTATTAGCGCAAGGATCGACTGGTCAATAGAAGCTAGCAAAGCTTTCGACCAAGTCAAGACTGGTTTAACAGAAGCCACTCTATTGCCCTTTCCGGACTCAAACGCCGAGCTTGGTCTATTCGTAGACGCTTCCGATTCCGCCATCGGGGCTGCTCTGCAGCAAAAATGTCAATGTCCCTTGGTTTTTACTCGGCCAAATTAAGCGACGCACAAAGAAAGTATAGTGCATACGACCGCGAACTCTTAGCGGCTTATCAGGGCATTCGTTATATCCGATACTTTTGAGAGGCCCAAAGGTTCACACTATACACCGACCACAATTCACTGACTTTTGCAGCAAACCTGTATCGACCTTTCCTACGGTCTCCGAACGTTTTAAGGTCATTCACATCGACATGGTTGGTCCCCTAATACACTCGCAGGGATATACTTACTGTCTCACCATAACCGACCGTTTCACACGTTGGCCTGAAGCAATTCCTTAAGCCAGCATTACTGCCATTGACTGTGCTACTGCTTTATTAAGCACCTGGATTGCTAGATTTGGAGTTCCCCAATACATTGTCACCGACCAGGGCAGACAATTCGAGTCAGTGCTCCATGCTGAGCTTGGTCGACTCTTAGGCTTCGAACGCAATCGTACCACAGCGTACCACCCTCAGGCCAACGGTTTCTTAGAAAGATGGCTTTGTACACTTAAATCGGCTATCATGGCTCACAACGATGTTTCTTCTTCTTGGATTACGATCTCTACTCCGAGAAGAATTCACAGCATCACCGGCACAACTCCTGTATGGAGAAAATCTGCGTCTTCTTAGTGATTTTCTTCAAGAAAATCCTAGGAAGATTAGCCAAACAGACTTTGCCTCCAAACTAACGGCTACAATGGCGAAACTTCGACCGGTTGATGCTCAACACCACACAACACCGAAAATATTCATCTTCAAGCAACTCGACTTTTGCTCACACGTCTTCGTTAGAGTCGACTCTGTTAGTCCACCACTCATTCCACCGTACGACGGTCCTTTTATAGTCTTAGCCAGACATAAAAATTATTTCACACTTGACATAAGGAATAAATCCGTCAATATTTCCATTACCAGGCTCAAACCCTGTTACATGTCTTCCTATACGGAACCTGCTGACAAACCCTCTACGAACCAGCAAACATCGGAAACTTTGACTGCACCATTACTACCTTCAGCTCCCGAAAAGAGACCAGCGAGGAAAGTTACATTCGCTCCGTACGTCTCTCTAGCTGGGCGAACCACAACAGTGACACTCTCCTATGGCTCGCGATAACGGGTAAAACGCTGGCAGGGGATTGTTGTGGATACACAAACACCTACACTTAACATTTTCACATTCACTACTCACCACACTACTTTGAATCAAACATAACACACCATACATTTTCAAATCAAGTAGACTAAGCCAAAAAATGTATTGAAGTTTTGTGGAAAGACACAAGTGAAAAATAATGTCAATTGGTGTTTTTAAAAAGATAGGTGGAATTTTTCAAGTTAACTCGTACAATTAAATATTTTTAATATTTAACAAAACTAATAAAACTAATTGTTACCTTACTAGTTCTATGACTTATTTTTGGAAGAAAGAAAGAATAATCCAAATACTCTTTTATAGTAAAACTAAAGTCCATTCAAACACACAGTGAATCATTGTTATTCTAATGGCAATACAATATGAATACGACATACGAATACGACAACAAATTCCTCGATCTTAAGTCATCTGACTGGTTATGACAATTTGAAATGTCGAATATCAAAAGTGCAATTGTGTTGTGCCGCCGGTTCGCAAATTTACTTGTGATTTGCAACTGGCTTCGATTTGATGTAGCCGTAGACCAAACTGCAGATATGTACTACGTTTTTTGTTTAATTTATCATATATTTCGCGCATTCATTCGCTGCTTTGCCCTCGCCAGTATCTGGATGTGCATCTTGTAGCAGTGCACCCAACCAGATTTACCCTATCATCCACGTCTACGCGTATTAACGTTCAGAGTTATCTTCCGGGTTGTGTCGGTGTTTCTGTTTCCATCTAGAATTTAGCTAACTACTCGTACGCCGGTATTGTTTGCTCGTCGCCAGCTAAATTTGGGTCAAGTGTTGACCCAGGTCGGGAGTCGTCAGCATAAGTAATTAGAATCGCGCGCTGCTCTGCCATACGTGTTTATGTTTACACTAAACTCCATCTAATTATGAGATCTTAGCTAACGATTAGTGTTTGAGTTTCACCTCCATCGACCTCAATTCCGGAGGGCGGTGGAGGTTTTTTTTTTTGTTTTTATACGGATTTCCGCTTGTAATTTGCTTGCACTATTTTCAACCGTGACACCCCCCTCTCCTCAGAGAATTCCCTGGGAATTCTCGACGCTATTTCTCCAGGACACCGCGCAAAACTACATTCCGAATTGAACCTTGATATTTCGGTACGCTTTAGTTTCTCGTAAAACTTATTCCGATCGTTGATATTCCCTATTTGAATTCTGGATCGATCCTTACGCCAACTGGGTGTTAAGCCCGACAATCGACCCACACACTTTCACACTACAAACCCCATATACAACTTATCATGCATGCTTATGTGTCTCGACTAATAGCTCTAACTGGTGTTGGTATCTGTACCCTTAATATTTCGATATTCTAATACGACCTGAGTTTTATTTTAGCTTGCCTTACGACGACATCAAGGATAAAAATCAGCCTGCACGAGAAGAGCGAAAACAAAACGAAAGGGAAAAAACTCTAGCGCACCTGAACCGCTAGAAACACTAATGTTCGAAGAATAGTAGAAAAATCGTGCAGGTTTTGAGTGCATATTCCACTACATGTGCTGCTTATTACGGCCAAACTGTTTCAAATGAAACGTTTTACTTTGCAAGAATGCATTATAACTCATATGGTGGAAGGTTTCAGATATTACCACTGGCATGAATTTCAACGTTTATGAGAGCAAAACACGGGTTAATTATATTCGTTATCAGTTGCTTATTTCACAAAATTTTGAAAGCAGCATCTCATATAACATCAATGAAAAAAATGCTCAGTGCCAGCAGCACTGTAACTGAACTTGATGTTTGGGGCTGCGATCCGAAAAATTTGCAGAACTTTGCGAATTGAAACATTGATTATTTATTTTGATTGTAAATGTTTCCGGTATGAATACTAACTGTAAGCGTTTATTGATACAAAAGTAGCACAACCGACTCGTGCTGGCAACCTTCTGCCAGTATCAAAGCCAACAATATATCACATCTGCTTCACGTTGTTATATTACATTCGAAGTTAAAGGAGTATAAAAAATTTAGGATTACCTGCAGCGAGTTTTTTCAAATAATCGAAAGCTTAATATTTGCTGTTTATTGTCACTACAATATCATTACCATTTGAAAATTCTACGATAAAACCGCTTAATAAAGATATTGCAATTAAACACAAAACCAACAATAGCTGGCAACCCTATCGTGGCTTTTCAACCAAATTTGGCCTAAATAATGCTTATGACAGGTTTCATTAATTGTATGAAATTCATATTGATTTCATGACTGCACTGGAAGTTATAGTGCAAAAAGTTTTATTTTCCTGGGCGAATTTTCAAAATCAAAGACACAAAAATTACCATAGCTAGTAGCACCAATCAAATTTTTCAACCAAATTTCCACCAAACAGAGATTAGAGTTAGGTTTAGCTACTGTGTCCATTTCATGAAAATCTGGTAACTTATTCACATTTCATAGGGAAAAAAGCAGTTTCTTTTCTTTGTTATTTTTCAAGATGGCACCACTGGCACAGACTTGCCCACAACTCAAAATCGCTTCTATCAAATCTGGTCTTACTTAAGTCCAATGCATTCTATAAATTTTAGCTGTATCTGATTATTGGTTCGTGAGTTCCCGTGAACAGAAGTTTTTGATGCTAAAAATATAGGTTAACTGGGAGAGGGTTACCGTTCTTGTCCGACATGAAATTTCCAAAGTTTTATTTTGAACGTGTAGATGAAACATAAGATTTATATACAGATTGGTTTTATTGTAAGAAACGGAGAGTTTTTTGAATATTCGATGGTTTGAATGTTTTCACTTCCAAATTTTTTTTTTTTCAAAATGAAGACACCAAAATTATCATAGCTGGCAGCTCCAACCGATGTTTTCAATTAAATTTCTACCAAACGTGGCTTAAAGTAAGGTCCAGCAATTGTGTGAGTTTCGTCAAAATCGAACGATTCAATCAGAATTTATAGGGCTTAAAACAGTTATCTTTTTTAGTGGTTTTTCAAGATGGCACCACTGGCACAGAATTGCCCGCATTTCCAAATCACTTCTATCAGACTGGGTCCTATTTAAGACCAATTTATTCTGTAAATTTCAAATAATTCTGCTCATCGAATCGTGAGTTTCCGTGAACAGAAGTTTTTGATGCTAAAAATATACATAAATTGGGCAAGGGTTACCAGGCGTGCCCGTTATACCATATCTTTTTTTTTTTTTGGTTATGTAAACAAAGCACAAGATTTACATATGAGTGGCTTTTTTTTGAAGAAACGGCATTTTTTCAAGAGAGACGATGATTTGGAGGTTTTCACTTTCAGTGCTTGCCCTAGCTACAATGTTGCCAGCACGCTCATTAAAAGCTACACAAAGCTACAACTAAATAATACCAATACGTTCTGAAAATTTCGTAATGATTGAATAGCTCTGTCAAAAGTTATCGAAATTTAAAAATTTTCAAATTTTCCCGTCCTCTTTTTAGGCACCCAGCGCACACATAGGGTTAAAAAATTCCAAAGCTTTATCCGATTCATATGTAAAACACGTTCGAAATTTATTTCGTTAACTTTGTTTTTGCGAAAATTATTTGTGCACGAAATAATAGGTATATTAAAAATATCACTTAAATGGCCGCCGGCGCCAAAAGGTTAACAATAACTGACATTTAACGAAACCTGGACCTATTCTGCATATACACCAATGTATCCTGAAAGTTTCAACTCAATCGGATGGCGCGTTCTCGAGATTATCTCACTGAAATTTTTTGATGATATATATATATATATATATATATATATATATATATATATATATATATATATATATATATATATATATATATATATATATATATATATATATATATATATATATATATATATATATATATATAGTATATATATGGAAATATGAATTTTTGGCCGAATCGATTTTAATACTAATGTTCTTCGAACATTAGTAAAAATATATCAAATCAGCCCAGAAGAAGCACGGAACTCAAGCCAACTATGGTATATTATTTCATTTTTATCCCTTTACTAACTCATACGACTAACCCCTCAAAATTAAACTATAAACTTATACTAGACTTACTACTACTAACCCTTCACCATATATTTTTACAACACCTTATCAACCCACCACCGAAGTTACTTGATAATATTGATTCTACTCGCTACCGTTATTGTAAAGCTTACTCCCACCACCTCTCTTTTTACATTGTTTACCGCGTCCGCATCCCACCAACCAGAGACTTACTACTCATCTTATAAAAAAACTATCTCTAAATACAAAATCCGCCACCAAAGTCCATGCTAATCCCGTTCGTCTTCCACATACATTTTGAGGTCTTTCGCATGCCAAGTGCCTGCATTTTTACCTTTTCCGTCGATCAATTGGTATGTCCACGCTGATGTCTTCCTTCTTAGTGTGAAAGGTCCGACGTACGCCGGGGCTTATTTAGCTGAAAAATTTTTACTAGCGTCCGACAATACGTAACTCTTCCGCCAAACTCTTTGTCGGAAACCTGAAAGTTCTCTGTGCGTCGACAAAGATCATTCTGCTTTTGACTGGAAACCGCTGCCCGTTTCATCCTCAGGACCACCTCCTCCCGTATCTTTTCCAAATTTATTGCGTTTATGAATGGTTAAAACGCCTCTTGCACTCTTACTGGGCACTCCACTTCCTCCCTAAACGTGACCATTTCTCTCCAAAAATTTAGAAAGTAAGGAGTGAAGCCCGTGACTTTGTGCTTATACGTTCTCAACGCACACGCGATTTTACTCAGGTATTGGTCCCACGAGCGATGGTTTTCTGACGCATAACATCTCAGCATGCATTTTATGTCTTCATTACGGCGCTCCGCCAGGTTGGCCTGGGGATGATACAGCGCGGTGAAATATATCTTAACGCCATACTCTTCCACCGCCCGCTTGAACTGCTTTCCCCGGAACTGCACCCCGTTATCGCATATCAGAGCTCTAGGTACTCCATACACCAAAAAGACGTTCTCTTCTAACAACCGGAAAACAGCCGATGCCATCGCTGTCCGTACTGGCAGTATTATCGAGTACTTGGTGACATAGTCTACAATCGTGAGAATGTAGGTGTACCCTCTCGTTGACCTAGGTAATGGTCCCACTAGATCCACGCTAATCAGTTCCCATGGTGATTTTGCCTCGCCAGCCCTAGTGGACATCAAGCCGATCGGTGATTTTCTCTCCACCTTGCAGGTCTGGCACACGTTACAAGAACGTTCATATTTCTGTATGTCCCTCCGCATCCGTGGCCAGTAGAAGTTTTGAGCAACGTGGGCTAACGTTCGAGTAGCACCAAGATGTCCCGCCTTCGGGTCGTCGTGACACCGGTACAGTATGGTACCCCTTTCCGCTTTTCGGACTACCCTTTTTCAAACTGGCTTGACGTCCCTCTCGCTCCCCCCCCCAGCTCATACTTCTATAGAGTGTTCTCGATCACTTTCTAATTAGCGAATTTCTGCGGGTCGTTCCAAACCTTTTCCACCATTTCCACAAACCATCGCTCTGGCGCCGGAGAAGTCGCTATGTCTCCCACCTCCGCAACCGCTCGGGACAGTGCATCTGGCACCAAATGCTCCTTCCCTTTCCGATGAACAACCTCGAAGTCAAATTACTGGAGGCGTACGGCCCATCTCGCCAACCTGCCAGACGGGTCCTTCAGCTTGTTTAACCAGACGAGGGAATGGTGGTCGGTAATCGCAATGAAATGCGTACCCTCAATGTATGGTCGTAACTTCTCTATGGCCCACACAACCCCTAAGCACTCCCTTTCGGTGACGGAATAATTCCTCTCCCGCCTCGACAGGGCCCGACTCAAATAGCAGACCACTTTCACTCCTGATTGGTGAGCCTGGCTCAAAACGGCCCCTATTCCGACATCCGATGCATCCGTCTGTACCTTGAAGGGGAGTTCGAAATCAGGGCTGGCTAAAATCAGCGCGGCCATAAGTTTCTGGTTGCACGCAACAAAAGCCTGTTCACATATGTCTGACCATATAAACTTACGCCCTTTCTTCAAAAGATCATTCAATGGCGTGACAAGAGTGGCATGATCCGGGATGAAGCGCCTGTACCAGGACACCATACTGAGTAGCTGCCGGACTTGTTTGACGGATGTCGGCTGAGGGAACCCCTTAATCGCCTCTGCCTTCTCGGGGTCTACATGCAGGCCTCTTTTGTCCACTAGGTAACCTAAATACCGCAACTGAGCCCTGCAGAACTGGCATTTATCTTTCGATACTCGTAGACCTTCTTCCCTCAGCTTAGAAAAAACATCTCGCAGTACTTCCAAGTGCCGCTCGAAGGTTTCCGTGACAATAATGATATCGTCTAAGTAAGTGAACACGAAATGTTCGAGAGTAGACCCCAATACCGTATCAATCAACCTCTGCCATGTGGCTCCTGAGTTATGGAGACCGAAAGGCATCCGCCGAAAATTGAACAAACTCCTAACCGCCACGGTAAAGGCTGTGTACTGTTCAGATTCCTTCGCCATTGGCACATGCCAATACGCCGATTTTACGTCTAGTGTCGACAGATATTTAGCATTTCGAAGCTTGTCGAGAGTTGGCGAGATGTACGGTAGCGGATACGCATCTTTTTCAGAAACGGCGTTTACTTTGCGAAAATCGACGCAAAATCTGTAAGAACCGTCTTTTTTCCGAACCAACAAAATTGGAGAGGACCAAGCACTTTTCGATGGCTCAACCACTCCCATTCGTAACATTTCGTCAAATTCCAAGTTTATCTGTTTTTAAACCGCGGGGGAAACGGGATAATACTGCTGCTTGATTGGTTCCGATTTTGTCTTTATGAATTGGCTGACGGACTTTGCGCAACCCAAACCATCTCCCATCAATCCAAACTGTTGCTCTAATAGCTCCGACAGAATCTTCACCACAAAGTGTGACCAACCTCGTAGCGCTTTCTCGGTTCCTGATTCTACAGTGGGCACGGAGGTCCATTGCTGCCCTTTCATGTCAAGCACGACTCCATAAAAGTCTCCAAAAGTCTACTCCTAGGATTACATCTTGTGGAAATGCCGCAATCACCAGCACTTCTATCACATGTTTGCGACCCCTTAAACTGAATTCTAACCTTGTCACACCATCCACAGCGCACGTCCCTCCGTTTGCCAGCCACACCTCCTCTACTCTGTCTCGGTCCAAACCCTTTGGCTTCCAACCGTGACCATCCTCTCTCTCCCAAGATCGTTCGGCTCGCGCCCGAATCCAGAAGCCCCTCCATCTCCACACCTTCTACCTCAATTTGTTAATGCGGCCGACTATCCTGGCCGCTTCTTACCAAGGCGTAATCCACGTTCACCGAATGAATCAGTTGCTGCGGCCTCATCCTCGTGCTCCCTCTGCCGCTTAGTGAGCACGCCGGTCGTTTCCCAAGTCTCGTTGATCCGGACGTGCTCACACCACTGGCTCCTTCGCCCCAGATCGGCACGTGGGACATGCTGCTTGCATCACTTCTTGTCTGCCACACCCGAAACATCGTCTGCGCTCTGTGCACTCTCTAGACAGATGACCATCCTTCCGACAATTCCAACATTGCACTCGCCCGTGCCCGGTCAGTACGGCTATATGCCCCTAAGGCTCTGCTCCCACGTATGCCAAGTCTGGCTCCAAGCAACGTCGAGATCGCGTATGGGGTGGCACAAACGCTGCTACTGACGCTCTGGTGGCATCCAATGTCCGCCCCATCCTCACTATTTCAGCTACTGACGTGATGGGCGTTAGACTCAACTGCTGCTGGTAGAAAGGGGCAATGTTTCTATGCAGCGTCCTTAACTTTTCCTCTTTCGAGCAGTTGGTCCTCAACCAGCTCAACAGACGCTCCATTACCGCCACGTATACTCCCATTGACTCGTGCTCTCCTTGAGTGTGCCTTCGGATCTCATCCCGCAGCCGATCCTAGTAGTCTGCAGGCTAAAACTCTGACTTCAGTTCCTCCACGAGCTCATCCCTGCAACTGACCAAGTCACGATTCGCCCGGAACCAAATGAGAGCCTGCGATTCAAAGAGATCCACTGCTGTTCTAAAAAGTTACGGCTTGGTTAGTCTCCTGGCTTGCCGTTATTCTTCCACGCGCTCCAAAAAAGCGCTCACTGACCCTGTCGAATCGCCACTGAATTTAATTCCCCATTTCGCCACTTCCGCCAGGCTCGAAGCTGTCGCCGCCTGTGGTGGGGACACCTCCGGCACATGATTCGCTGTCTCATCTTCGTCATCGCTAGATTCCTCTGAGTGTCCAACTAACGTTCCCATCGCTATTATCAACCGGTTCCGCAACATATTCGCTCCTTCCTTCTGTTCTTGAGTGATTGCCCGTATGTTACCTAACTGGCGGAAACTGAACTCAATTTTCACTCTCGCTTTAATTTAGTCTAAGGAGGTCTTATCTCCCGCAACTCTTGCTACCAAGTCTTCGATTTCCGACGCTTTCGCGGATAGTTCCGAAAAATCCGTATCATACTCGTATGGATACGCTGCCTCCAAGTAGAACGTGTCCAACGCCGTCTCTGCCTTTAACGTTGCCCTCAACGTCTTCCGCATATTGTCGACGGTATTCTGCGGAAAGCCCCGAATAGCGAGCTCATATGTGAGCTCGTCCTTGCTCAAGCGATCAACTTAAATCTTCATCGTACTGAACGCAAGAAGAACAATTTCCTCTTAAGCCCGGTCCAGACGCTAGGTTTTGCACAACGTTTTATCTGCGCAGTCAAAACGTTGCAAAAATAAAGAGCGTCCAGATGATGCAAATCTGTATTTATTTTAGCGCAGTTTTACTGGCGTCACCATGGAGGAAGTACTACTCAGGTCAATTTTTGCATGTTGTCTCGTGAAGAATAAGAAACAAATGGAACATTTCCAAAGTACCCGGCGTTCACAGTGGTCGAGGAAATGGCTTCTAAAAAGACAGCACTTTTCTCACATTAAATTACTGCGTGAATCAAGTGATGAGCCTAATGATTGGCGGAATTACTTGAGAATGGATATAGACACATACATTCATTTATTGGAATTAGTGAAACCATATACCACAAAAGAAAATACTTGTACACATACTCAAAAAAGTCTGCGTACACTTGTTGGTGAAAAAAATATGTAAAAATAAATAACGTTTCCAATTGCTTATGACTAAGAATTTTAGTTTATTGCTTTCAGTTAACACTATAGTAACTAAGGATACAACTCATTACTTGTTCATTGATGTTATTATTAAAAAAAAAAAATTTGTGCACAAGCCCATTAAAATGCATCCAAAAAAGTCTGCGTACGCCTGAAATAATTTAATCATTTAAATTGAATTCACCTTGATTAGCTTATCCGATTAATCACCTTAATAGCTTGTTGCAAACCCTTTCCTATAAATGACTTCTTTTAGCCTATTTTGCATGGAATGAACTAGCTTTGTAGTTTCTTCGGCCGTTATACTGTTCCACTCCTTCAATATGACATTTTTAAGTGATTCTTTGCTTGTAATTTGATGATGTCAGTTCCAAGTCAGTTCCACAAATGTTCAATGGGATTTAAATCCGGTGATTGTGGGGGTGGGTGCATTAATTTTGGGACATTATAGACCAACCAAAGCTTATTTATGTGAGCAGTATGTTTGGGGTCATTATCGTGCTGGAAGTAAAAAGCATTCCCTAGCCTTAATTTCTCAGCACTGTAAATCCTGTAAATCCCCAAACAATGTGATGTGTACGCAGACTTTTTTGGGGCGGATCAGAGACTTCTGAAGATTAAAATCACCATATCTTCTTTAATTCTAAGAATGTTTTTATCAAAGCTGCATTTATGCATGTCTAGCAGTGTACCCTTTCTTATCAAAGTATTTTAATCAAGGGCACTTTGTTGGTTCGTGGGCTTTTGTCATGATTTAGATATTACTAGTAAGGTGTACGCAGACTTTTTTGAGTATGTGTATGTGTAAAATACTTTCGTACAAGGCAATAAACTCAGTCAGAAACTCCTGTGAACATTGTCGAAGATTTGCCATTTGCTAAAAATGAATAAAAAACGTAGCTAATCGTCCACACGTAACGACATGTCGGCACAATTCACGGATAACTATGCCTAACCACCTCAATTATCGCTGCAACTGTACTGTCTACGTGCAGTTCTCAAAATTGCACAGTTTTCCTATCCACACGCAACGTTTTATCTGCAACGTTTAAGACTGTGCAGATAAAACGTTGTACAAAACGTAGCGTCTGGACCGGGCATTAGGCTGGTCAGTAACAAACGAAACCACCAAAACCGCACTCTCTAAATGGTTTATCCCTAAATTCCAATGTAACTAGTTCCTAGAACCAGAGAATTTACAATCAAACCCCCCCCCCAGTGACCAAAATAACAAAAACATGATAGATTAGTGCTCGCCTTTTCACTCGATCCTCTATTCACGCTCTCTACTCCTGCATAGTTCTGTCCTGTAAATCCGGCCTCTTATTACTAAAAGAAAAACGTCACTCACTCGTACACTAAACCTGTGAGTTTCAGTACTTTGATCACTCACTTTGGCACACTAACTCCAATTCACACAACAACACTCGGAACCCAGAATTCAAATAAATATATATGTATATGATGATCTATAATATATACTATTGTCATGCAAAATAGTAACCAGAAATGTATAAAGGCTCAAAAACAAACAAACCCAAATTTAATCCGCAAAACGAATAGGGTGTATTTTAAATCAAATATTCGTATCGCGATTTCTCTTTAATGATGCTACGAAATATGCCTTAATGGTTTCATTCTTTCTGAATTTTCGTGCCTATCGAGCCTCTCACAATTTGGAACTTGAGGTAGATCCCTCGTTGGGGCCCTGATTTACTCGACGCTCGCTGTGCTTTTTCGTTCGTACAACCGCAACTCCTTTTCATCGATGAATTCCGCTTCGCAATCGTTTCGTCTAAGTAATCACTACACTGGCTTTAATCGTAGATTGATCTTCTCTTCGCAGCAGTCACTTGGAAGAATATATTATAAAAACTCTAGCGCACCTAAACCGCTAAAAACACTCATGTTCGAAGAACAGTAGAGGAATCGTGCAGGTTTTGAGTGCAAATTCCATCACTTGAGCTGCTTATTACGGCCAAACTGTTTCAAACGCCACGTTTTACTTTGGTCTCAAAAATGCATTATAGCTCATATGGTGGAAGGTTTCAGATATTACTACTGGCATGAATTTCAACGTTTATGAGAGCAAAACACGGGTTAATTATATTCGTCATCAGTTGCTTATTTCACAAAATTTTGAAAGCAGCATCTCATATAACATCAATGAAGAAAATGCTTAGTGCCTGCAGCACTGTAACTGAAGTTGGTGTTTGGGGCTGCGATCCGAAAAATTTGCAGAACTTTGGGAATTGAAACACTGGTGATTTATTTTCATTGTAAATGTTTCCGGTATGAATACTAACTGTAAGCATTTATGGATACAAAAGTAGCACTACCGACTCGTGCTGGCAACCTTTCGCCAGTGTCAAAGCCAAGAATATATCACATCTGCTTAACATTGTTATATTACATTCTAGGTTATAGGAGTCTAAAGAAATTTAGGGTTACCTGCAGCGAGTTTTTCCAAATAATTGAATACTTAATATTTGCTGATTATTGTCACTACAATATCATTGCCATTAGAAAATTCTACGATAAAATCGCTGAATACAGATATTGCCATTAAACACAAAACCAACAATAGCTGGCTACCCTATCGTGGCTTTTCAATCAAATTTGGCCTGAATAATGTTTATATAAAGTTCTATTAATTGTATGAAATTCGTATTGATTTCATGACTGCACTGGAAGTTATAGGGCAAAAAGTTTTATTTTCCTGAGCGAATTTTCAAAACCAAAGACACAAAAATTACCATAGCTGGTAGCACCAATCGAATTTGTCAAATAAATTTCTACCAAATATGATTTAGAGTAAGGTTCAGCTACTGTGTCAATTTCATGAAAATTTGGTAACTTATTCACATTTCATAGGGCAAAAAGCAGTTATTTTTCTTTGTAATTTTTCAAGATGGCACCACTGGCACAGACTTGCCCACAATTCAAAATCACTTCTATGAGACCTGTTCCTACTTAAGTCTAATCATTCTGTAAATTTCAGCTGTATCTCATTGTTAGTTCGTGATTTCCCGTGAACAGAAGTTTTTGATGCTAAAAATATAGGTTAACTGGAAGAGGGTTACCGTTCTTGTCCGACATGAAAATTCCAAAGTTTTACTTTGAACGTATAGATAAAGCATAAGATTTGTATACAGATTGGTTTTATTGCAAGAAACGGACATCTTTTAGGATATTCGATGGTTTGAATGTTTTCACTTCTAAATTTTTATTTTTCAGATTTAAGACACCAAAATTATCATAGCTGGCAGCTCCAACCGAATTTTTCGACAAAATTTTTATCAAACGTGGTTTGAATCAAGGTTCGGCTATTGTGTGAATTTCGCCAAAATTCAACGATTGAATCTGAATTTATAGGGTTAAAAGCAGTTATCTTTTTTAGTGATTTTTCAAGATGGCACTACTGGCACAGAATCGCCCGTATTTCAAAATCACTTCTATTAGACCTTTCGCTATTTAAGAACAATACATTCTGCACATTTTAATCAATTCTGCTGATCGAATCGTGAGTTTCCGTGAACAGAAGTTTTTGATGCTAAAAATATAGGTAAATTTTGCAAGGGTTACCAGGCGTGCCCGTTATACAATATCAAATTTTTTTCTTTGTTTATATAACCAAAGCATGAGATTTACATATGAGTGGCTTTCTTTTGAAGAAGCGGCATTTTTTCAAGAGAGACGATTATTTGGAAGTTTTTACTTTCAGTGCCTAGCCTTGCTACAGGATTGCCAGCACGCTCATTAAAAGCTACACAAATCTAAGACTAAATAATGTCAATATGTTCTTAAAATTTCGTATAGATTGAATAGCTCTGTCAACAGTTATTACAATTTTAAAATTTTCAAATTTTTATGTGCTCTTTTTAGGCACCCAGCGCACACATGGGGTTAAAAAATTCCAAAACATTATCCGATTCACATGTAAAACACGTTCGAAATTTATTTCGTCAACGTTAATTTTGCAAAAGTTATCTGTGTACGGAATAATAGGTATATTAAAAATATCACTAAAATGGCCGTCGGCGCCAAAAGAATAAAGATAATTAACATTTAGTGAGACCTGGACCTATTCTGCGTATACACCAATGTATCTTTTCAGCTCAATTGGGTGGCACGTTCCCGAGATTATCTCTTTATATATATATATATATATATATATATATATATATATGTATATATATATATATATATATATATATATATATATATATATATATATATATATATATATATATATATATATATATATATATATATATATATATATATATATATAGATATATATATATGTGTATATATATATATATATATATATATATATATATATATATATATATATATATATATATATATATATATATATATATATATATTGTTACCTTCCCAGCCTAGGGAGGATGTCCGGCTGAGGCTCCTTTTGGGTACCGGTCCAACTCGTCGGAGACGGGTCGTGGGCGCCACTTGGTCACCCCAAATTTGAGCCTCTAGAGCCGCGAGCAAGACTCGGCTCGCCGGATAACGTCTAACTTCTTGCCCTTAATTACACCCCTAAACTCGGGGTCAATATTAATTCCCCGAGGAAGACCCAATGTTCTTAGGGGCTTTCACCACCCCCTTACTTCTGGTCGAGTTTCAGCCCAAGTATCTTTCCCCGAACTTCGCCTACACCCACTCGGCCGCTTATTCCGCCTAACACAAATCACTAACACGTATCACAAATTCAGGATGTTGACTTTATTTGACACAATCAGGCCCTAACTCGCAACAAATCTCCTACGCTATGTTATTGTACAGTATGCCTACAGTCGCGACCACCGACGCCGGTACGACCTCTCTCTATCACAATTTACGAATTTAAATTATTAACGTTCAATTTCGTTTCAAACTTCCGATACGATAATTCTCTTTTACAATATCTGAACTTAATTATTTACGTTCAATTTCGTTTCACACTACCGACGCCAGTACGACCATTCTCTGTTACAATTTTATGAATTTAATTACTAGTATTCAATTTCGTTTCACACGTCGCCGGTTTACTTCTTTACGTTTAACTTTCTAACGTCAAGTTCTATTTCACGCCACCACTCAGTGCTAACAAAATCTTTCACATAAGTCTCAAACAAATGCTACCCATTCCTATATATCTATATATATATATATATATATATATATATATATATATATATATATATATATATATATATATATATATATATATATATATATATATATATATATATATATATATATATATATATCGCAAGACAGCTAAATGTATTTTCAAACTTCACTAACCTTAGATGTAAAACAAAAGTCGGTTCTGCTGTTTACGCCAATTTTCCTCCAATTTACGCAATTTACGCACCTCGTCAATTGCCGTGGATATCGTACACCTTCGACTAGCCAGTTCCAATACAATTCCTTCCACGATTTTTTTTTTGCTAGTGAATACAATTTCTTCCAGGATTTTCCACCAGAAAATACAATTTCCTCCACGATTTTTCGCCACTAATTTACAATTTCTGCGTTTGTGAGTAGAAAATCTTCCGATTAGATATCTGCTTCACACTCCAGCCGAAATCAGAATTCGCCCAATTTCTTCCACGATTTTTCTCGCCACTAATTACCTGCGTTTGTAAGTAGAAAATCTTCCGATTAGATATCTGCTTCACACTCCAGCCGAAATCAGAATTCGCCCAATTTCTTCCACGATTTTTCTCGCCACTAATTACCTGCGTTTGTAAGTAGAAAATCTTCCGATTAAATATCTGCTTCACACTCCAGCCGAAATCAGAATGTTCGATTCCCGCTCGTTTTTCTACTCGCCCGCTTCTTTGGTCCCGCTGTTCAACAGAACCTCCAGTTTCGGGTCATTGGCCAGTCACACGTGCCACCTCAGACCCAAACCGCTCTTTTAGTACTGCAACCAGGGTATTATGATATTATAGCAAACAGCTTATGAGTCGTTCAGCTGCGTTCCACAGCTGCGATGACAGTTGGGATTGTCAGGACGGTCACTGACAATTCGCCAATGTGTTTTGTTTACGTTCGGATTCTTGAAGCGCCTCCACTGGCCTGAAAGTTTGAAACTTTCCGCGGCGCCTGTCTTAGGACTGGGCTGGGCGGTCAGCAGGGTCTCCACTCGATGGGAGTATTTGTCAGGTAAGTTCTTTTGCTGCTTTCACGTAACGAACAGATGCTTTGTGGGGAATTTCTCTGGTTGCAGGTCGTAGTTGGACTTAATGATGCTCCGGATGATACGAGCTTTGAATTCGCAGCGTTCCCCATTGGTATTGGCGTTTCTTCCCGCAGATTGTGCGATTCGTAGTACTCGGCAATTTTTGTGTGTGTGGCCTGGGTTCCTGTTGGTGGACGAGAAATCTTACATACGAGTGATTGATATTCAGGTAAGTGTATGAAGTAGTTCGCCACTAAGCGCCGATGCTTGGTGTACACTTCCATTCGTTGCAGGACGTGGTTGACGAGTAGCTGTTGTAGCGATACGAGTAGCATTGGAGCCCCCTTCCGGGGTTTTTGACTCGATCACAAGCCTTGTTGGTGCCTGGCGGTAGGAGGCTTCGTATGATCTTTCCCAATAGATCTTTAGGTGAGCATTTTCATTTATTCTATGCGTGAATTTTCGGTGCGTGTTGTGTAGATATAAAAGAAATTCGTTGTGCTTCGTCGCAAACCGCGTAGTTAACTCGTCCCCCTAACTTAACATCCTTTGTCCGCCGGGTATAAAATACAAGGCGTCTAAGTCGCTAATGCTTAACCTAAATACCATACGAGTGGTGGCTACAACGTTTTCCTACTGCGCTGAGTGGTGGCTCCGCGGTTTTTCTCTTCGGGCAGTCTTCCCCCGGGAAGATTGCCCCCTCTTTTTTTTTTTATTTAGAAGTATGTATGGTGGTCCCGGTGCGGCCCTTATTGTTACTCCGTAACGACTCCCCCTTACCGGAAGAGGATTTCCCCGGAAATCCGATTTTCGTCTAAAGTAGGTGCGCATTGAATTTTGTCGGTTTCTAGCCGCGTATGGAATGAATAGTTAATCGCTTTGATGTACCGCTGGCACAACCAAGTTTTATATTCCCCTGCATCTACACTATTCTTAGTCGAACCTTAGCCTACCGCTAACCTAATTGTTTCCGATCTTCTTATTCTGAGTTTACTAAACTACTTACTTAATTATTCCCCACTCCCTAAAACAACCTCATATTATCCAACTAATCCAGGTTTCCCTCTGTACTTTGTTGCCTGCCTTCTCGACTAACTTAATATTGTCCTAGTAATTCCTGTTTTACTATTCTAATTTCCTAGCCTGCCATCTAAACTAGCCTAATACTATGCTACTAATTCATGTTTCCCTCGTTTAATTCATTGCTTGCTATATAAACTAACCTAATACTATTGTACTTATTCATATTTGCCTCGTTTAATTCATTGCCTGCTATCTAACCTAATACTATACTACTAATTCATGTTTTCCTCATTTAATTCATTGCTTGCTATCTAACCTAGCCTAATACTATGCTACTAATTCATGTTTCCCTTTCTGCTTCTGTGCCTGTACTCTAGACTAACCTATCCCATTATACTAGTTCAGGTTTTCCCTTCCTAATTGATAGCCGGTACTCTTAATTAACGATCCTCTAACTGTCTACTAACACTTATTAAATTCCGATACTGATAGCGCTCTCACCTTTTCTTTTAGGCTCAACTGATATAACTCGACCAGAGAAAACTCGTCCAGAGGAAATATATAAAAGCCCAGACGAGTTACCTAAATAATCTGGTGCAGCCCCTCAAGGAAGGTTAGAAGGAAGGAGAAAATGAAGAAAAATAAAACAAACAAAAGCAAACCAAAAGAAAATAAGGACACCAATACCGAGGCCCGAAGCACTGCTAAAGGATTTGCCAATATACGGCCGGGACGAAGTATAACGGTTATCATCGCGAGGAAGATAATGCGTTTGGATTTTATTTTGGTTCGTATGTCTTTGAAATTTTGTCCCGTGTATAATTAACCTTGTATATAAGTGTCCCGGTCCATACTAATTCTTGTAAACGGGGTAATATTATCTGGCGGTATAATTTCTCCGGTTCGTCCCTCTATTCGCGTATCTTAATGCGGTTTCGTCGCGCTTTACTAATCGATATATGGCTTTATATCCTTGACGTGCCATATTCCCGCGTCCTTCCCATTTTTATCACATAAGGCATAAGTCCAGCCTGACATTCGCTTGGCCACCCGATACGGTCGTACATACTCCAGTGCCAATTTCGCAGAGTAGTATTTTGTCGCGTCGGAGAGTGTGTAGTTTTTCCTCCATACCGAGTCTCCCTTTTCATAGCTCACGTCCCGCTTCCGTAGATTATACCTTTCACCACTGTTTCGAGCCGCTTGCCGCATACGCTCCAATACGTCCGCGCGTACCCTAGCGAGCTCTTCAGCCCTGTCTACAGGCGCCAAGGTGTCCGGTCCACCCTCTGGACGTTCACTATCCTCGCGGAATGTAACCATCTCCCGTCCGAAGTTACAAAAATATGGAGTGATTTGCGTCACTTCATGTTTGTAGGTGCGGAGCGCGCATGCGATCTTTGCCAGATTCTGGTCCCATTCCCGATGGTTCTCCGCAACGTAAGATTGCAGCATCCGCTTTATGTCTTGATTCCTTCGTTCGGCTGGATTGGCTTGTGGGTGATAAAGAGCGGTATACTTGATTTGGGTCCCATAGTTGGTGACCTGCCGTAAAGGAAACAACAAGGTAAATTTGGAGACATAATCTAGGACGGTCAGAATAAACGTATGCCCATGGCTAGAACGTGGGAATGGCCCCACCAAATCCACGCAAACCATCTCCCAAGGCTGCTGTGGTTTCCCTTGTCGAGAGGACATGAGTCCCGCTGGAGCTTTCCTCTCCACCTTATTAGCTTGACAGGTTTTGCATCTACGAACATAGATAGCCACATCCGTCGACATCTTTGGCCAATAATATCGAGCTGCTACCCTACCCAGCGTGCAACTAATTCCCATGTGCCCCGCTGTGGGATCATCATGACACCTATGTAAAATTTCTCTTCGCTCCGTTTTAGTTACTACCCTCTTCCACGCCTCTGCTCCCTACAATTCCGGATAACGTCCTGGCAAATGTTTCCATATCTGTCCATTCGTTACTCTCCAATCCACGTACTGCGCTGGGGCCTTGGCTATCTTCTCCTTCATTCCTATATACCAACGGTCCCCTTGTGGTTCTACCGCTGCCACTTGATTCCCTGGCAACAGTCGAGACAGTGCATCAGGCACCAGATGCTCCTTTCCCTTCCTGTGGATAATTTCGAAAGGGTATTGCTGAAGTCGCACGGCCCACCTGGCCAGACGTCCCATCGGATCTTTGAGGTTATTCAGCCACACGAGTGAGTAATGATCCGTGATTACCGAAAACTTGGCTCCTTCCAAGTATGGCCGCAATTTCTCCAATGCCAAAATTACCGCCAGACACTCCTTCTCTGTAGTTGAATACCGTCTTTCCGCTTTCGACAGGGAGCGATTCAGGTAACATATAACCCTCTCTCCATCGGCATACTTCTGCGACAAGACCGCCCCCAAGCCTAAGTCTGATGCGTCTGTCTGGATCACGAAAGGCAGATTGTAATCCGGGCAAGTGAGGATGGGTGTTGTTGACAATTTCACCTTTGCCTGTGTAAAAGCCCTCTCGCAGTCTTGGGTCCACTCGAACTTCTGATTTTTCTTGAGCAGGTTCGTTAGTGGCGCCGTCATCATGGCAAAGTCGGGTATAAACCTCCTGTACCACGAGACCATTCCCATAAACTGGCGTACTCCCTTCACATTGGTAGGCGCAGGGATCTCCATCACACACTTCACCTTGTCAGGATCCACATTCAGGCCTTTCTCATCCACGACGTAACCCAAGTACTTTAGTTGTGGGCGGCAGAATTTGCACTTCTCCTTGGAGACTTTAAGGCCGGCTTCCTTTAATCGACTAAATACCTCCTTCAAAATTTCCACATGTTTCCCAAAGTCTTGCGTTACCACTATAATATCGTCAAGATATGTGACTACATACGGTTCCAAATCTGGACCTAGAACTTTGTCTATCAGACGTTGCCATGTCGCCGGTGCATTCTGAAGCCCGAAAGGCATCCGCCGAAATTGAAACAAACCACGATGTGGCACAGTGAAGGCTGTGTATTGTTGCGAAACAGCCTCGCTAAACAAGCGTCTACACACATCCACAAACATTGGAAGTGCAGTGCTGCATGCGACGGTCAAATGTATTGCATTGCCATTTGAAAACGGGCTTTGTCTGTGCATTTGACTGTCGCATGTATCATTGTACTACAACGGGTTCGCTGACCTGAACGCAGCTGATTTGCAGCAATACTTACATCAGCTGTGTTATCGGGCCAGCGAAACGGGAAATGTTTGCGTGCTGGTTGTGCCAGCTGAGCAACGAGGAAAACGAAAAAACGGGACGTGGCGGTAGCGGGAGACTGATTGCTCGCGAGTTGGCGCGGGATTATAGGAGTTCGGATTGGGAATTGAAAAAGAAAAGGTGTAGTTGGGTGGAAAAGGAATTGTTCGGTTTTTTGATTGAGAATGTTGGAACTTCAACATAAGAGAAGGTTAAATTTGAAAATATGTTGAAAAGTTTGGAATTTGAAGAAAAGAAAAAAGATTGTGAAAAAATACGAACGTGAAAAGATTTTGGAAAGAAAAAGAAAAGTCAATTGCAAAGAAAACGTGGTGAAAGAAAAAAAGAACGGTGAAAGTGAACAAATTTTGAAGACGGACGTTAATTGTTTGCGATTTAAATATTGAAATTAAATCAAAAAGACAGTTTTTTTATTGTTTTCAATAAACATTCAAATGATAATAGAATAATCGAAAGTTGTGCTGTTGAAGTGGGAAAAAAAACGAGTGAAGCAGAGTCAGTTTGCCTACAGGAACAAAGTTGATCTTCGGAACAATTAATAAGATGAAAGTTGTGCAGTGGCGAGGGAAATCCTATCAGTTGGTGTGTTCTGGATGCGGAAATAAATAAATCAAGGCTAAGTTGGCGTGGTCATATTGGAGATTCTTTCCCGACACTCAAGTTCATCAACTAATTGCTATGTCACGAGGTCACCAAATCCGATAAGTAACTGCGAAATTGAATATTAATATAATATCCATAATTTTGATGCTAAAAGGAAGAGAGGATATCAATTAAGTTCATATATTTTTTCTTTTGCAAATTAAAGTGTCAGTAGTTGTTTTAGTAAATTGAATATTTCAAATCATACGATTGATTGGATTAAAATGACAATCTAGTTTGCTTATATATCTATCTTTACGGAATTCACGTTTTTTTTGGTTGCAAGAAAAAAAACTTAATTTTCATTTCCTTTTAAATTAATATTGGTGTGGGGATTGTATTTATCTCGATTTTTATTTGACTATTTGGATCTACCTTACTTTTACTATTATTTTATTTCTTGAAACGAATGTTTTGAGCTAAATCTTCTTTGATCATCATTTTAGTAGTGATAGGTTAAGATATTAATTATCATGAATTGTGTTACGATTGATGTAACCAATCTCGGCCGGGATTGGGTTCGAAAATAACCCACCCAAAATTTTAAGTAGTTATTTTCTTTCATAATTTTTTATTGAATTTCTTATTAAATCTTATTTACCTCCATCTCATTTCTTAGTTTTAGTTTTTTTCTTTACTGTATTGTGTGAATTTTTATGCATGAAATATATATATATCAAATTATGAATTCCGAGTAAGATATTTAAAAAAAAATAATGATTCCTTCGGAAATTCCTTCCTGCCCTCCATTTTTCCTTCTCCAATTAATTGTATTTGTTTTTAAATGTTGTATCGTTTGCGTGCCGTAGCACGAAGGTCGGATTCGTCCCAAAAACCCACGCCAGACTGAGCTAGCTGGCAGGTTTGGCACGCGGGACAGACCCGAATCCGACTTTAATTAAAATGTTGCACTGACGGCGGCTCGGCTGTCTTCAGGGTTTCGCAACAAATGGCGCCCAAATATTTTAGGCATATGTACATAGGTTTTGATTTGGTAATTTAATTTTTGGTTTTCTTCAGATTTTTTTTAGTCAATTTTGTATGTTTTTTTTTATTAAGTTTGGTTTTTGATTTCATTTCTTGCTCCGCATGATTAATCTGATGGGCTGGGGTGATATTTGTTCCCGGGAGCACTTGATTGCCTCAGCCATATTTTTTTTTTCTCTTTGGCCATAGTTGGCAAATTAATCAGATTATTCATGTTGGATTTCATTTAAACTAATACTTTTTTTCTCTTTTTCTATTTTAAATGTTTTTTTTTTCCTTTATTTCATTCCGGTCGAGCGGTCGTCAGTGCAACATTGGCGCCCGTTCTCGTGCTATTGTGTGTTGTCCAGTGTTTGACAGAGGGACGCCTCTTTTCACTTTTATATTGACTCTCAGCTTGAGGCGAAGCAAGAGGAACCACTCGAGTTGAAAGTCGCGTAAATATCTTTCGCTTGCGAAGTCGCTTGGCCAAGATGGCAAGCATTTTTGATTTTTATAGCGCCTCGAGCCTTTTGTTTCTTGTAGGGAAGTTCGATGGCACTAGATCGTAGCTGAGTCCTCCGGCGGTACGGTGTAGTTTACATGAAAGTAAACCTTGTGAGCAGCTCACGATATGGGGTCATTGAATTTTTCTGACTCAGCTGAGTAGTTCAACTACTGTTCTTTATATTCCTGCATCCTTTCCTCATTTTATCATTTCATGTTAAATTTTTCACCTTTTCCTTTCCCTTTTAAATTCCCGTAATGAAGAGTTTCCGAAGGAATCATTATTTGTTTTTTATGATTTGAAAACTTTATCTTAATATTTACGAAACAAGTTTTTTTGGTCGATTCAAAATTGTTTATGCTTGCCTTACTTGATAGTAGTAGTTTTGATTTAGGCAATTAGTTTTTCGTTACTATTGCTACTATCGTTTTCTTTGAGTACAACTTAATTGCTATCGTTTTCTTTGAGTACAACTTGATTGGGAATTTTGATTGGCTTATGGGTTTTGGTAAATTATTTTAAGAATTTTGTGGATATTTGTTAGGGCCTAGTTTTGATTTTGCTATTGAAAATTGTATTACTCGAAATAATTGCTTTGAAATGCGTCGCAGAACGGCGAGTTGGGACCCCAGTTATTCTCGCATTGATCGAGAACTAGGGCGCCTCAATCTTTCAACTTCAAGTACTCCACCAAAAGTTGGTCCTGGACATACAGTTGTGCCACCCATTACTGCTCCGGAGCCTACTCGCATTAATAACGAACCTTTTTCGTCCACGCTTACCATGGGTCCAAGTGCTGCCGAACCACGGGTTACCTTTCGAGATGCCATTCGAGGCATGGAACACCCGCGAGCATTGGTTCCTATCACTAAATGGGGATTAATGTTCGATGGAGTTTCCAAGGACATGGATGCACGGCAGTTTCTATTTCGTGTATCCACTATGGCTAGCGATTACGGAGTGTCAGGGCAGGAATTGGTCAGAGATCTACATCTACTTTTGAAAGGTATGGCTGTCAATTGGTATTGGCAAGTGCGAGATCTCTACGGCGGTCTCACGTGGCAGCAATTAAAAACTGAGTTTCTGGAACGTTTTGCCCCGCATCGCACAGACGTCGATATACGTCGAGCAATAGATGCTCGCAAGCAAAGGCCGAATGAAAAATTCATTGAATTTTATGAATCAATTGAATCCTTGGCTTTGCAGTTGCAGGTGCCTTTACTGGACGTGGACCTCCAGTGTATTCTATTTAGAAACATGAATACTCGCCTTCAGGAGCATCTAGCAGGTTTTGATTTCGCGACGACTCGTGAACTTGTCAGGAGATGCAATCGCATTGAGTCTGTGTGGCGTGAATTGGAAACTGAACGTCGAGTGACTCGTCGTCCATATGGTGTTAACGAAGTATACTTAGATGACGAGATCATGGGGCGTCCAGAACCCCGACGTCGCCTGCCACCAGTACACTTTGAAGAACGGACCCGTAGTGCCGTTAATTATGGGGAAACGAATGAGCCTGATTTCGATCAAACCGAGACTTCAAACCAGGTGCATGAAGTCATGCCGAAACGATTTGGTCTGGATCGGCAATCTGACAATCACCGTGGACAATTCCGCATTTGCTGGAATTGCAAAGACTTGGGACACTCTTTTCTCGACTGTTCGGTCCCCATCAAAAGGACCTTTTGCTTTGGGTGTGGCACCGAAGGAGTGCTGAAACCGCAGTGTTCTAGATGTCGACCCCATGTTGTAGGAAGAGATACTGCGGGGGGGAGGAATCAGACTGTCATCCCTAGATATGGTAATCGTCATGGGAAGGTGGATGCAGCAACAAATGTAGATCCGGAGTTGCAACGTCTATCCTGACAGGATACTTCACGTCTCGGTCATATTTCATCGCAATTTATCTATACATCACCACACACACATACCTCCAGCACCCAAGTTAATTCTTATGACACGCAAGACCTTGCAGTCACCGACTCGTATGATGAGCCTACATGTCCCAAGTCATTTCGACCTGTTTGTTTGGGGTTGTCCTCGTCCAAGCGCTGCCATCGATCTTGGAGGTACTTCGCTGCAAGGAAATTTTTAAAACGCGCCAGCGTTGAATCAATTGTCACCATTAATGGTGATAGCCGCCCTTTCGCTGAGATCATCATCAAGGGACGAAAGTTAACGGGGTTACTCGACAGTGGGGCTAGTGTCAGCATACTCGGCGCTGGTTCTTTGGATCTGCTCTCAGACTTGGGCCTGTATATGCATACTATGCGGACCCACGTCCAGACAGCTTCGGGTCAAAAGAGTCCAGTGGTGGGATATGTTGGCACCTTGGTGCGATTTAACGACCAGAGTAAATGGATGCGGTTTTTGGTCGTCCCGTCTTTAACCCACCCTGTCTATCTGGGTATGGACTTTTGGGACCTTTTCAAAATCGCTCCAACGCAATGTCACTCGGTCGAGGCCCTTACAGAGCCTGCGTGCCCTGGTTTTCACCTATTGACCACTCAGGAGCAGCAACGACTCGACCTTGTCATACATCAGTTTCCTTCATATAACAAGGAGGGCCTGGGCAAAACCAAACTCGTGTCACATAAGATCGACACGGGTTCCGCTCAGCCCATTAAACAACGACACTATGCCATGTCACCGGTTATACAGAAACTGATGTATGACGAACTTGATCGTATGTTGTCACTGGGTGTGATAGAGGAAAGCCATAGCGCGTGGAGTTCCCCCGTCACCTTGGTGAGGAAGCCTGGCAAGTCTTGATGCTCGACGTCTGAACGAGGTCACCTTAAAAGATGCATACCCGTTACCTCTCATTGAGGGACTGTTGGCACGCCTACAAGACACCCGGTTCATCACTAGTTTGGATTTGAAAGACGCTTTCTGGCAGATTCCATTAGACGAAGCATCACGTGATAAAACTGCCTTTACCGTCCCTGGCAGACCTTTGTATCGTTTCACGGTTATGCCGTTCGGTCTGTGCAACGCTCCGCAGACTATGTGTCGGTTAATGCACAAAGTGATACCACACGAACTGCAGGACAAGGTATTTGTTTACTTGGACGACTTGCTCGTCACAAGCTCAACATTTGATGAGCATTTGGAGCTCTTGAGCACTGTTGCGAGACGGCTCAGAGACGCCAACTTGACCATCAATGTTGAAAAAAGCAAGTTTGTCCAAAAGGAGATTAAGTACCTTGGCTTCGTGGTTAGTGATGGGATCTTACGAACCGACCCGGAGAAGGTGTCAGGTATTCTGACATATCCAGAGCCCCGAACGGTAAAAGACGTGAGACGGTTCATGGGAATGGCGGGATGGTACAGACGTTTTATCCCAAATTTTGCTTCCGTCACTGCTCCACTCACGGATCTGCTAAAAGGCAAGCGATCTTTCAACTGGTCTTTGGCTGCTAGCAATGCCTTCAATGAAGTTAAGAAACTGTTGGTTTCCGCTCCAGTGTTAGCCAATCCAGATTTTACAAGGCACTTTTATATTCAATGTGACGCTAGTACATTGGGTATTGGAAGTGTCTTGTTCCAGAAGGATGATGATGGTGGAGAGCATCCCATCGCGTATATGTCCCTGAAACTTAACGCGGCGCAACGCAACTACAGTGTCACCGAATTGGAATGCTTAGCTGCGGTGCAAAGTGTTAAGAGATTCAGAGCGTACGTCGAGGGGCTGCCCTTCACTATCATCACAGACCATGCCAGCCTAAAATGGCTGATGCAACAGCAGGATCTGTCTGGACGATTGGCTCGCTGGAGCCTGAAGCTACAGGGGTACGATTTCAAAATTGAGCATCGAAAAGGTAACCTCAACGTCGTTCCAGACGCCCTATCAAGGGTTTGCTTTTCGGATGCTCAGGTAGCAGCGATTGGGGGTTGTCTCCCGGAGCACAAGCATTTGGGTGCAGACATTCCGGAATCGGCATTTCAGGAGCCTTGTTACGAGCATTTGAGGGGTCAAATTTTGAAGCAGCCTCATCTGTTCCAAAATTTGCATGTCTCTAATGGTCGTATTTATATAACCATGAGCACCAGCGAAGCACCGATCTCGGATATTCCCCGAGTCAAGTTATGGGTTCCTGATGGTCAGCAGAAGTCGCTCATCGAACGAGCTCACGATGATCCCCGTGGGTCGCATTGTGGAATTCGGAAAACTATTGAGCTGCTGCAAAGATACTATTATTGGCCTCGATTGAGGCAAGATGTTACACAGCATGTTAAAGAATGCGTGATTTGCAAGCAGATCAAGCCTCCGAATTCTACATTGAGGCCACCCTTGGGATCCCCCAGAGAGTCCGAGCGGCCGATGCAGCGACTTTTTGTGGACTTCATGGGCCCGTATCCTCGCTCAAAATCTGGAAATACCCAATTGTTTGTGGTCCTGGACCACTATACAAAGTTTGTGTGGCTCAAACCCATGGTGAAGGCTACAGGCGAGGCGATTGTGCGTTTTCTTGAGCGTGAGATCTTTCTGACATTCGGAGTGCCCGAATGGCTTCATTCAGACAATGGGGTCCAGTTTGCTTCCAAAGCATTTGCTCAGCTGTTGGATAAATATGGCGTGCAGCATTGTTTCACACCACTGTACTCCCCACAGGCAAATGCTTCGGAGCGAACTAATGTGTCTACGCTGAACGCAATTAGAGCCTATATAGGTTCCGATCATGGCAAGTGGGACGAGAAGCTCCCGGAATCGTGTTCTGCTTTTCGAAAGGTAGTTCATGATTCTACTGGTTTTTCGCCTCACTTCCTCATGTTCGGATATCACCCTATCCAGCATGGCTCAGAATACGCACTCCTCAGGAGCCTACAAGCTTTTGAAGATGGTGAGGTGCAATTGCGTTCTGGCTGCGACAGACAACGCCTAGTGCAGGACCTTGTTAAAGACAAACTGAGTGAGGCTTACAAAAAGGGGGCTCAGCGCTATAACCTTCGAACGAGGCCACGCAATTTTTCCGAGGGTCAGCAAGTCTATGTCCGCAACTTTGCCGTTAGCAATGCCAACGATCGTTTTGCTGCTAAATTCGCCCCCCGCTTTGTACCTGCGATCGTAAAACGAAAAACCGGGCACGTCACTTATGAGTTGCAAGACGCAAGTGGGAAACTGCTGGGAGTTTACCACTCTAAAGACATACGAGACTGAAAACTGAATAGAAACAACTGAGTCAGGTTGATGGAACATTGGGCGAAATGTGGCATGTTATGCGCCCGGCTTGGTGAAGACATCTCAGGGTCTAGGTCGTCCCCACGATTGTTGCGAAACAGCCTCGCTAAACAAGCGTCTACACACATCCACAAACATTGGAAGTGCAGTGCTGCATGCGACGGTCAAATGTATTGCATTGCCATTTGAAAACGGGCTTTGTCTGTGCATTTGACTGTCGCATGTATCATTGTACTACAACGGGTTCGCTGACCTGAACGCAGCTGATTTGCAGCAATACTTACATCAGCTGTGTTATCGGGCCAGCGAAACGGGAAATGTTTGCGTGCTGGTTGTGCCAGCTGAGCAACGAGGAAAACGAAAAAACGGGACGTGGCGGTAGCGGGAGACTGATTGCTCGCGAGTTGGCGCGGGATTATAGGAGTTCGGATTGGGAATTGAAAAAGAAAAGGTGTAGTTGGGTGGAAAAGGAATTGTTCGGTTTTTTGATTGAGAATGTTGGAACTTCAACATAAGAGAAGGTTAAATTTGAAAATATGTTGAAAAGTTTGGAATTTGAAGAAAAGAAAAAAGATTGTGAAAAAATACGAACGTGAAAAGATTTTGGAAAGAAAAAGAAAAGTCAATTGCAAAGAAAACGTGGTGAAAGAAAAAAAGAACGGTGAAAGTGAACAAATTTTGAAGACGGACGTTAATTGTTTGCGATTTAAATATTGAAATTAAATCAAAAAGACAGTTTTTTTATTGTTTTCAATAAACATTCAAATGATAATAGAATAATCGAAAGTTGTGCTGTTGAAGTGGGAAAAAAAACGAGTGAAGCAGAGTCAGTTTGCCTACAGGAACAAAGTTGATCTTCGGAACAATTAATAAGATGAAAGTTGTGCAGTGGCGAGGGAAATCCTATCAGTTGGTGTGTTCTGGATGCGGAAATAAATAAATCAAGGCTAAGTTGGCGTGGTCATATTGGAGATTCTTTCCCGACACTCAAGTTCATCAACTAATTGCTATGTCACGAGGTCACCAAATCCGATAAGTAACTGCGAAATTGAATATTAATATAATATCCATAATTTTGATGCTAAAAGGAAGAGAGGATATCAATTAAGTTCATATATTTTTTCTTTTGCAAATTAAAGTGTCAGTAGTTGTTTTAGTAAATTGAATATTTCAAATCATACGATTGATTGGATTAAAATGACAATCTAGTTTGCTTATATATCTATCTTTACGGAATTCACGTTTTTTTTGGTTGCAAGAAAAAAAACTTAATTTTCATTTCCTTTTAAATTAATATTGGTGTGGGGATTGTATTTATCTCGATTTTTATTTGACTATTTGGATCTACCTTACTTTTACTATTATTTTATTTCTTGAAACGAATGTTTTGAGCTAAATCTTCTTTGATCATCATTTTAGTAGTGATAGGTTAAGATATTAATTATCATGAATTGTGTTACGATTGATGTAACCAATCTCGGCCGGGATTGGGTTCGAAAATAACCCACCCAAAATTTTAAGTAGTTATTTTCTTTCATAATTTTTTATTGAATTTCTTATTAAATCTTATTTACCTCCATCTCATTTCTTAGTTTTAGTTTTTTTCTTTACTGTATTGTGTGAATTTTTATGCATGAAATATATATATATCAAATTATGAATTCCGAGTAAGATATTTTAAAAAAAATAATGATTCCTTCGGAAATTCCTTCCTGCCCTCCATTTTTCCTTCTCCAATTAATTGTATTTGTTTTTAAATGTTGTATCGTTTGCGTGCCGTAGCACGAAGGTCGGATTCGTCCCAAAAACCCACGCCAGACTGAGCTAGCTGGCAGGTTTGGCACGCGGGACAGACCCGAATCCGACTTTAATTAAAATGTTGCACTGACGGCGGCTCGGCTGTCTTCAGGGTTTCGCAACAGTATTTCCGGGACTGTTCTGCCATGGGCACCTGCCAGTACGCGGACTTAACATCAAGCGATGACAGGTACTTTGCATCCCGTAATTTATCCAGCGTAGCCGACACATATGGCAATGGATAGGCATCATGCTCCGTGACTGCATTCAGTTTGCGGTGGTTTACGCAAAAACGATACTTGCCATCTTTCTTCTTGACTAGGATTATGGGCGAAGCCCAGGGACTAGATGATGGCTCGACTATACCTTGAACTAGCATTTCGTTCAGCTCTGAATCAACATGTTGCTGAACCGCAGGCGAAACAGGGTAATATCGCTGTTTTATCGGTGGTGCCGAAGTCCGGATGACATGTTCAACTCTGTCTATACAGCCAATACCCTCCCCCATGTCCTCAAACTCCTTCTGCATCAACTGACTGAGAACGCTTTCTTCCTTCTCGGTCAAATGGCTTCTCGGTTTCAGCTGTTCGGTCCCTCCTCCTTCTATCGTCCCGACGAACTCCCAGTGCTCTTTCCTCAGAGTCATAACCAGTCCGAACTGCCGCAAAAAATCTACCCCGAGTATTAAAGGATGTGGGAGTTCTGGGACCACCAGCACTCTTAACCAATCCACCTTCCCCTCCAGCTTCACCGGTATGGCCACTGTTCCCGCGATTGAGCACCCCTGGTTATTCGCCATTCTGATGGACTGTTGCTCGGATTTCAACAGCTCCACTCCCAGCTGTTCCAAAACCCGCCATCCTTCCCCACCCATCACCGAATGGGAAGCCCCCGAGTCCACAAGCCCAAGGAACTTGTGACCTAAAATTTCCACCTCAATATATGGCCTATTATCCCCTTGCTTCCTGTTTAATAAGTAACTAACCTGTGCGCCCACCGCGGCTTTGTTTTCTACCGGTTTAGTGCTCAGGCTGCCGCCTACTGAGCACACCGCTCGTTTCCCGACTGTTGGCGTGTTGAGGTTACTGGCCCTACTCTACCGGTACTACCTTGGGAATTGACTCTACCCTGGTTTGTATCGGAATGACCTCTGAAATTTCGCCCTGGATTTTGCGCTCCTCGACAATTAGGGCAGGTTCCCTTCCTCGACCCCACTCGGCCACAACCAAAGCACTTCTGAGGTTCTGAACAAGTTCTGGTCGTATGCCCGAGACCTTGGCAGTTCCAACAGCGAATTTCTTCTCTCTGTAAGGAGGCAAGGTTTGATCCAGGATTAACTCCCACGTACGCCAGATCCGGTTCTAGGAGTCGTTGGGATTTCCGCGTAGGGGGTGGCATATATGCTTCTACCGCGTCCTTGTTTAGCCTGTCGATCAGGATCTTGGCGTGATTTGACATCCTGTATGAGCTTTTAAACCCTTATAACAGATAATAATACTACTATACAAGGGGAAAGACACACCAAATGCTATAATTTTATGCTAACCGCTATATTTTATTTCTTTTTATTATAATACAATATTTGAAAATATTCATGTAATATTATTTCCGCTTCTATCTCCCAAGTATCCGTATGTAAAACAATCACTCTGTCCTGCTACTGGTCGTCTCTGGAACCGTTCCCACTTGGAAGCCACTTGTCTCCGGGGTTGCTCTTCGCTTCTGAGCCCAAGTTCTGGATTTCGATATAATTTCACTGTCACTAACACTTGTTACGTTTCACACGATTTCCAAAATCGTATATCGCATAATTTTGGTCCTTCCGCGCGCTAATTATGGCCCCACGTTGGGCGCCAATTGTAACCCTCCCGGCCTAGGGAGGATGTCCGGCTGAGGCTCCTTTTGGGTACCGGTCCAACTCGTCGGAGACGGGTCGTGGGCGCCACTTGCTCACCCCGAATTTGAGCCTCTAGAGCCGCGAGCAAGACTCGGCTCGCCGGATAACGTCTAACTTCTTGCCCTCAATTACACCCCTAAACTCGGGGTCAATATTAATTCCCCGAGGAAGACCCAATGTACTTAGGGGCTTTCACCACCCCCTTACTTCTGGTCGAGTTTCAGCCCAAGTATCTTTCCCCGAACTTCGCCTACACCCACTCGGCCGCTTATTCCGCCTAACACAAATCACTAACACGTATCACAAATTCAGGATGTTGACTTTATTTGACACAATCAGGCCCTAACTCGCAACAAATCTCCTACGCTATGTTATTGTACAGTATGCCTACAGTCGCGACCACCGACGCCGGTACGACCTCTCTCTATCACAATTTACGAATTTAAATTATTAACGTTCAATTTCGTTTCATACTTCCGATACGACCATTCTCTTTTACAATATCTGAACTTAATTATTTACGTTCAATTTCGTTTCACACTACCGACGCCAGTACGACCATTCTCTATTACAATTTTATGAATTTAATTAATAGTATTCAATTTCGTTTCACACGTCGCCGATTTACTTCTTTACGTTTAACCTTCTAACGTCAAGTTCTATTTCACGCCACCACTCAGTGCTAACAAAATCTTTCACATAAGTCTCAAACAAATGCTACCCATTCCTATATATCTATATATATATATATATATATATATATATATATATATATATCTATATATATATATATATATATATATATATATATATATATATATATATATATATATATATATATATATATATATATATATATATATATATATATATATATATCAGTGAACGAAAAAATACCGTACCTTAAGCGTACTGTACGCGAAAAGTACACATACCCTACCTCAGTCTATAATGTTTGCGTTCATGTACACAACCGATATACCGAACGAAACAGACACGATGCAAATGTACGCTACGATTGAATACTGTACTGTACAAAGTACACAAACCTTATCCTCTAAAATACGGAATGTGTACTCGTACACAACCCGTACACAAACGATATACACTAAACGTACCGTACGTTTAGTGTACTTTTGCGCTTCATTTACATGAAAAGGAAAAACACTTTTAAATTGAAAGCACTGAGTCTAAAATATTGAACTTCACATGAGAGCATAATCAATTCATTTCGGCTACGGCATTATCACTTTTATCTGTAATTATTTCCCAGTTCATATAAATGAACCGCAAAAGTACACTAAACGTACAGTACGTTTAGTGTACACCGTTTGTGTACGGGTTGTGTAGGTGTACACATTCCGTATTGTGGAGGATAAGGTTTGTGTACTTTGTACAGTACAGTATTCAATCGTAGCGTACATTTGCATCGTGTCTGTTTCGTTCGGTATATCGGTTGTGTACATGTACGCAAACACTATAGACTGAGGTAGGGTATGTGTACTTTTTGTAGTGAATGTGTTTGCGTACGGGCGTCAAAAATGTACGGTACAGTACACTAAGGTACGGTACCATAAGGTTTTTTTTCGTTCACTGATATATATATATATATATATATATATATATATATATATATATATATATATATATATATATATATATATATATATATATATATATATATATATATATATATATCGCAAGACAGCTAAATGTATTTTCAAACTTCACTAACCTTAGATGTAAAACAAAAGTCGGTTCTGCTGTTTACGCCAATTTTCCTCCAATTTACGCAATTTACGCACCTCGTCAATTGCCGTGGATATCGTACACCTTCGACTAGCCAGTTCCAATACAATTCCTTCCACGATTTTTTTTTTGCTAGTGAATACAATTTCTTCCAGGATTTTCCACCAGAAAATACAATTTCCTCCACGATTTTTTGCCACTAATTTACAATTTCTGCGTTTGTGAGTAGAAAATCTTCCGATTAGATATCTGCTTCACACTCCAGCCGAAGTCAGAATTCACCCATTTTCTTCCACGATTTTTCCCGCCACTAATTATCTGCGTTTGTAAGTAGAAAATCTTCCGATTAGATATCTGCTTCACACTCCAGCCGAAATCAGAATTCGCCCAATTTCTTCCACGATTTTTCTCGCCACTAATTACCTGCGTTTGTAAGTAGAAAATCTTCCGATTAGATATCTGCTTCACACTCCAGCCGAAATCAGAATTCGCCCAATTTCTTCCACGATTTTTCTCGCCACTAATTACCTGCGTTTGTAAGTAGAAAATCTTCCGATTAGATATTTGCTTCACACTCCAGCCGAAATCAGAATGTTCGATTCCCGCTCGTTTTTCTACTCGCCCGTTTCTTTGGTCCCGCTGTTCAACAGAACCTCCAGTTTCGGGTCATTGGCCAGTCACACCGCTCTTTTAGTACTGCAACCAGGGTATTATGATATTATAGCAAACAGCTGATGAGTCGTTCAGCTGAGTTCCACAGCTGCGATGACAGTTGGGATTGTCAGGACGGTCACTGACAATTCGCCAATGTGTTTTGTTTACGTTCGGATTCTTGAAGCGCCTCCACTGGCCTGAAAGTTTGAAACTTTCCGCGGCGCCTGTCTTAGGACTGGGCTGGGCGGTCAGCAGGGTCTCCACTCGATGGGAGTATTTGTCAGGTAAGTTCTTTTGCTGCTTTCACGTAACGAACATATGCTTTGTGGGGAATTTCTCTCGTTGCAGGTCGTCGTTGGACTTAATGATGCTCCGGATGATACGAGCTTTGAATTCGCAGCGTTCCCCATTGGCATTGGCGTTTCTGCCCGCAGATTGTGCGATTCGTAGTGCTCGGCAATTTTTGTGTGTGGCCTGGGTTCCTGTTGGTGGACGAGAAATCTGACATACGAGTGATTGATATTCAGGTAAGTGTATGAAGTAGTTCGCCACTAAGTGCCGATGCTTGGTGAACACTTCCATTCGTTGCATTCGACGAGTAGCTGTTGTGGCGATACGAGTAGCATTGGAGCCCCCTTCCGGGGTTTTTGACTCGATCACAAGCCTTGTTGGTGCCTGGCGGTAAGAGGCTTCGTATGATCTTTCCCAATAGATCTTTAGGTGAGCATTTTCATTTATTCTATGCGTGAATTTTCGGTGCGTGTTGTGTCGATATAAAAGAAATTCGTTGTGATTCGTCGCAAACCGCGTAGTTAACTCGTCCCCCTAACTTAACATCCTTTGTCCGCCGGGTATAAAACACAAGGCGGCTAAGTCGCTAATGCTTAACCTTAATACCCTACGAGTGGTGGCTACAACGTTTTCCTACTGCGCTGAGTGGTGGCTCCGCGGTTTTTCTCTTCGGGCAGTCTTCCCCCGGGAAGATTGCCCCCTCTTTTTTTTTTATTTAGAAGTATGTATGGTCGTCCCGGTCCGGCCCTTATTGTTACTCCGTAACAATATCTATACATATATACATATATATATATATATATATATATATATATATATATATATATATATATATATATATATATATATATATATATATATATATATATACATATATATATATATATATATATATATATATATATATATATATATATACATATATATATATATATGTATATATATATATATATATATATATATATATATATATATATATATATATATATATATATCATCAAAAAATTTCAGTGAGATAATCTCGGGAACGCGCAATCCGATTGAGCTGAAACTTTCAGGATACATTGATGTATGTGCAGAATAGGTCTAGGTCTCACTTAATGTCAGTTATTGTTAACCTTTTGGCGCCGGCGGCCATTTAAGTGATATTTTTAATATATCTATTATTTCGTACACAAACAATTTTCCCAAAAATAAAGTTAACGAAATAAATTTCGAACGCATTTTAAATGTGAATCGGATAATGCTTTGAAATTTTTTAACCCTATGTGTGCACTGGGTGCCTTAAAAGAGAACGGGAAAATTTGAAAATTTTTAAATCGCGATAACTTTTGACAGAGCTATTCAATCATTACAAAATTTTTAGGACATATTGATATTATATTGTAGATTTGTGTTGTTTTAAATGAGCATGCTGACAACCCTGTAGCTAGGGCAGGCACTGAAAGTAAAAACCTCCAAATCATCGTCTCTCTTGAAAAAATGCCGTTTCTTCAACAAAAAAAGCCATTCATATGTAAATCTTGTGCTTTGTTTACATAACCAAAAAAAAAAGATATGGTATTACGGGCACGCCTGGTAACCCTTGCCCAATTTACCTATATTTTTAGCATCAAAAACTTCTGTTCACGGAAACTCACGATCCAATGAGCAGAATTATTTGAAATTCACAGAATTCATTGGTCTTCAATAGGACCAGGTCTGATAGAAGTGATTTTGAAATGCGCACGATTCTGTGCCACTGGTGCCATCTTGAAAAATCACTAAAAAAGATAACTGCTTTTAGCCCTATAAATTTTGATTGAATCGTTCGATTTTGACGAAATTCACACAGTAGCTGGACCTTACTTTAAGTCACGTTTGGTAGAAATTCGGTTGCAAAATTCGGTTGGAGCTGCCAGCTATGATAATTTTGGTGTCTTAAATTTGAAAAAAAAAATTTTGAAGTGAAAACATTCAAACCATCGAATATTCAAAAAAATGTCCGTTTCTTACAATAAAGCCAATCTGTATACAAATCTTATGTTTTATCTACACGTTCAAAGTTAAACTTTGGAAATTTCATGTCGGACGAGAACGGTAACTTTCTCCCAGATAACTTATATTTTTAGCATCAAAAACTTCTGTTCACGGGAACTCACGAACCAGTAATCAGGTACAGCTGAAATTTACAGAATGCGTTGGACTTAAGTAGGACCAGATTTGATAGAAGCGATTTTGAATTGTGGGCAACTCTTAGCCAGTGGTGCCATCTTGAAAAATTACAAAGAAAAAAAACTGCTTTTTGCCCTATGAAATGTGAATAAGTCACCAGATTTTCAAGAAATTGACACAGTAGCTGAACCTTACTCTAATCTCTGTTTGATGGAAATTTGGTAGAAAAATCTGATGTGTGCTGCCAGCTATGGTAATTTTTGTGTCTTTGGTTTTGAAAATTCGCTCAGGAAAATAAAACTTTTTGCACCATAACTTCCAGTGCAGTCATGAAATCAATACGAATTTCATACAACTAATGAAACCTGTCAGAGACATTATTCAGGCCAAATTTGGTTGAAAAGTCACGATAGGGTTGCCAGCTATTGTTGGTTTTGTGTTTAATTGCAATATCTGTATTAAGCGATTTTATCGTAGAATTTTCAAATGGTAATGATGTAGTGACAATAAACAGCAAATATTAATTTTTCGATTATTTGAAAAAACTCGCTGCAGGTAACCCTAAATTTCTTTATACTCCTATAACTTCGAATGTAATATAACAACGTGAAGCAGATGTGATATATTCTTGGCTTTGATACTGGCAGAAGGTTGCCAGCATGAGTCGGTTGTGCTACTTTTGTATCAATAAATGTTAACAGTTAGTATTCATACCGGAAACATTTACAATGAAAATAAATAACCAATGTTTCAATACCCAAAGTTCTGCAAATTTTTCGGATCGCAGCCCCAAATACCAACTTCAGTTACAGTACTGCAGGCACTGAGCATTTTCTTCATTGATGTTATATGAAATGCTGAAACAAGGGTTGTCTAATTGAGAAACGAGATGATATGAATATTAAAGGATGTAAATGGGGTTTCAGGATTAAGGAAGATGGAAATATATCCAGATTTAAATCGAGATTGTGTGCGAAAGAATTCGCGCAAGGGAAGGCATTGACTATGAAGAAACTTTTGCTCCTACAATCAGGTACGATACAATTAGAATCCTACAATCTGAAGCAGCAAAGCATGATTATTTAATGATCCAGTTTGACGTGAAAACTCCATTTCTTTAGGAAGAAATAAAAGAAGATATATTTATGGCAGTCCCAGAAGGGCTGGATGCTGAGCCTGATAAGGTGTGCAAACTGAACAAATCTTTATAGGGATTGAAGCAGGTTCCGAGATGTTGGAATACAACATTTGACAAAATTTTGAGAAAATACGGCTTGAAGTCAAGTTATGCAGATCGCTGTGTATACACAGGTTTCATTAACTGTTTGAAAGTTTACTTGTTACTTTATGTTTATGATGGTGTGCTTTTATCAAAAGATAGACATGCTTTAAATAAAATACTTTCAGATCTCAGTACGAACTTCAATATTACCATTAAAGATGAACCTTAAAACTTTGTTGGTCTACAAATCGAAAGAAATCGAAGCAAATCTACGATTTTCATTCATCAATCGAACTGCATGGTTCAAATCATACAAAAATTTAATCTTCAGGATGCCAAACCGATAAGTGTGCCTGCAGACCCTCATACAGTTTTGCAACGGGAAGACGATAAAACACATTACCTAGATGTTCCGTATCGAGAAGCAGTTGGATCTCTTATGTTTTTGGCGGTGTGCAGCAGGCCAGACATCATGTTTGCAGTAAGCTCAGTTAGTCGTTTTCTTAATAATTTCAACCGTAGCCACTGGAATTCGGTAGAATGGATCGTAAAATATTTAGTTGGAACCAAAACATATAGGCTTTGTTATTCCGGTGCAGAAAGTGACAAAGTTATAGCCTACAGTGATGCGGACTATGCAAACAATGTGGATACGCGCCACTCTACGACAGGAAGCGTTCTATTGAAGAATGGTGCTGCAGTTACATGGAACACTCAAAGACAACAAAGTGTTGCTCTATCAACGACAGAAGCGGAATTCATGGCCGCCTGTTCTGCAACAAAGGAGATCATATGGATAAAGCAGTTGCTGGTAGATATTCATGAGCTCTGTGCTGATCCGATAGATTTACTTATTGATAATGAAAGTGCAATTAGCCTTATTGAAAATTCAGATAATCATAAAAGATGCAAGCATATTGACATCAGATATAACTTTATTAAAGAGAAATATAACGATAAAGTCATAAATTTAAAGTTCATTCGTTCAGAAAATCAATTGGCTGACATTTTTACAAAGACTCTAGTAAAAACTAAATTCGATCAGAATGTAAAACTAATTGGAGTTGTCAATCGTCAATAAGGTCTTGCTGATATTTTCGCATTGAAATATTGCTCTCAAAATGTATTATTCATTGTATCAAAGGAAGGCACAAATTTGGTGGGAGTGTTGAAATAATTTAAAATTCGCGCCTTCTTTCTTGACAAATATGAAGTTGTGTGTAACACAAAGAAAACATGAATTACGCCATTTTTGTTTTTATACAATTTAACCTCCTTCTTACTTGTGCTCTCCTTTAGCGAAGTTGTGTGTGCTTGCTGGTGTTAAAATAAAATCTTTGTGAAGTAATATAAAATCAGTTTTTCACAAAACAATCTCAACATAATATTTTTTGCATATTTATATATAAATAAATAAATAAATAAAGATATGCAAAAAAAAATACAAAAACAACCATAGCAAGAAGTGGAGAAAAAAAAAAGAAGAGTGGACGATGACAGCGGGGACAAAAAAAGCGGTCACCGTAAAACCAGCTCCGGGAAAGACTAACGCGGAGGATCTGGGGGTCATCCGCCAAAGTGTTGCCGAGGATAAAACTGGAACGCTAGTAAGGCGTATCAGAAAGACAGCAGGAAAGGAGCCGAACATGACTTTTTGTGCATTTCAAAGCAATAAAAATCAAAGGTTATTGAATGTGATCATGGTTCCCTTCTTGTCTATAAATCAGCATAGACAACGTACATCATCTCTTAAGCTCATCAAAGCAGAGAATATTGAAACGGGAAAACCTTATGTGTAAGATTGATAAAATTTGAAAATTTGAATTGTGATTACTTTTTATTAGATTATCAGATCATTATGAAACTCACAACACATATAAATGTTGTTAGGTTGCACTTTTGCGTAGTTTTTCATGGACGTGCTGGCAATTCTGGAGCTACGGCAGGCACTGAAAGTGAAAACATTTAAACCATTGAATCTCCTAAAATATATCCGTTTCTAAGAATGAAAACAAACTTATATACAAATCTTTTGCTTTGTCTAAACAGTCAAGGGAAAACTTTGGAATTTTCATGTCGGACAAGAACGGCAACCCTCTCCCAATTAACCCATATTTTTAGCATCAAAAACTTCTGTTCACGGGAACTCACGAACCAATAATCAGATGCAGGTGAAATTTACACAAAACATTGGAATTAAATAGGACCAGGTCTGAAAGAAGCGATTTTAAATTGTGGGCAACCCTCTGCCAGTGGTGTCATCTTGAAAAATTGCAAAGAAAATTTTTTTGAAAATTCGCTCAGGAAAATAAAGCTTTTTGCCCTATAATTTAAAGTGCAGTCATGAAATCAATACGAATTTCATATATTTAATGGAACTTATTTAGGCATTATTCAGGTCCAATTTGGCTGAAAAGCCGCGAAATGGTTGCCAGCTATTGTTGGTTTTGTGTTTATTTCCAATATCTTTCTTAAGCGATTTGATCGTAAAATTTTCAAATGGTAATGAAATTATAGTGACAATATACAGCAAGTGTTAAGTTTCCGATTATTTGATAAATTTTCGGCTGGTAGCCCTAAATCTCTTTATACTGTTATAACTTCGAACGCAGTCATCGGATCGAGACAAAATTCGCAGGGTAGGTTAATTTCAACGTGATGCAGATGTGATACTGGCAAAAGGTTACCAGCACGAGTCTGTAGTGCTATTTCTGTATCAATAAACGCTTACAGTTAGTATTCATACCGGAAACATTTACAATGAAAATAAATAACCATTGTTTCAATTCCCGAAAGTTCTGCAAAATTTTCGGATCGCAGCCCCTAACACAAACTTCAGTTACAGTGTTGCAGGAGTTACGCAACCAGCACAAAGCTTAATTACAACAAGATTCAGTAAGACACCTGAATAAACATATTTGCAACATTGTAAAATAACTTGCAACATTATAAAATAACTTGCAACATTGTAAAACTATCTAACTTGCAACATTGTAAACTATTTCGCAATACTTGCAAATCTACTTATGACTAATAACACATTAACGTAAAGCACTTAGCTCAGCAATAATTCAATCATAATAAGATCGCAACAGTAACATAAACAAATACATGAAACAAAGAACAATTAATATCAAGCCGATCATAAGTTAGGAATCAAATTAGCAAGCTTGCAAATCATAAAATAAACATTCACTTTAGAATGAGAGAAATCAATTCCGAATTTGGCCATTAAGCATAATGGACAAATTCCAATCCAATTCGCAAATGCATTAATGTAAACAACATTTTGCTACATAAGAAGATACATCCAGAGGAGGAACAGTTTTAGTCTTCAGTCTTTAGTTCGGAGTTCAAGTTGATAGTTGTGTAACCTAAGTGAAGTTAGATTGTTTAAGGATATCTTAAACAATAGTTAATAAAGTATAATCGTGAAAACAAAGTGTTTCATTTTAGAAGTTCCTTGTTGGAACTTAAAAACTTATTTTTTACAAATTTCCAATAAGTGAAATTTAACTGGCGCAGTCGTCCGTCTTAAGGAGGGAGAACCACTTAAGATAGAACCGAAAGTTACGCGGCACTACTAAATACGAAAGTGTAAAGTGCATCCCGACGTAAACGAAAACAAAAACTCGAAAACGACAAGGAGCGGGCAACCTAATTATTGATTAATTAAGTGAATTAATAAATCGTATAATAAAACAAGGGTTCGCATCGCCCCGAAGGCAGAATTTTAAAAGAATTTGCCTCCTTGCATTACTGACATAGTATTGACAAGGCTAATAACATCCGATAACAACAGCCCTCACGTAAGAAAGTTCCTGTTGCGAATTGTAACAGTCGAGCGAGTATTGACAGGAGCATAAAAGACAAGTGTGTGAAATACTGCTGCATCCTGAATCAACGGAACCAGATCACATAACTCGCATCTTACAAAAAGAAAAACACAATGGCAAACAATGTGCAGTTACCACTCGAACTTCCCTTCGAAGAACTAATTAAGGAAGCGAGAAGGTTACCTACATACTTAGGACACGAGAGCGAATATTCGTTACTAACGTGGACTGAAGAGGCAGATACATTGCTAACACTCACCGAACCTGGAAACCAGCAGGCGTATATATTCAGATTGATCCTTCGGAAAATCCAAGGCAGCGCAAGGAACGCTATTCAGAAAATCGCTGAACCAACATGGCAGAACGTTAAAGCAGCCCTCTTGTTCACCTTCGGAATCAACGAAAGTTATCACAGCATCATTAACCGAATTCATAGAGTAAGTTACAAAAAAAATATTGATGATTTAAATTCTAGTTTAAGTGAATTATTGAACAAATTAAACACCAAATTCCTGCAAGATCCTTTACAAAATCAACATACTGAATTCAATCCAGTCAGAAATGAAAGTCTCATTTTAAATAAATTCAAAGCCTTAATACCTGAATTTAAAGCATACCTACTTGAAAGTTAGGATTGTGTAACTTTAGAGCAAGCTTACAGTATATTGACGGAAATTCGACAAAACACAGATAATGATTCATCAGATTACTCTCATCATAATGACGTTCGTAAAATTAACAGAAACAACTTGAACCGTAATAATCAGAATATTAAAAATCGTAATAATTATAATCAGAATCCTAACTTTCGTCATAATAACTTCCAGAACAGAAATTATAATTATGATAATCGCAATTTTAATAGAAATCGCTATAATAACGATTACCGACAAAATAATTTCAATAGAAACCAAAATTTCCATCGACAATTTGATAATAGAAATAACTACTACAGAAATCGTCAGGTAGAACCAATGCAAGTCGACAATTCTCAAAGATATCGTCAACAGCCAAATCCAGAACCGATGGATATAAATTTTCAGGAAACAGCCTCGGAAATCTGTTACCAATAATAAATTTAAAAATTTGTAATGAAACAATAGCAGTTTTAATCGACACAGGCGCATCAACTTCAAGTATAGACGAAAATTGCCTAAAACATCTTAATAGAATAAAACTTAGCAAACCAATACCAATAAGAGGATTAGGAGAAACATACGACGTGCTTTACAAACTTAAAACAGATATGCCTGTAGAATTTAATTTACCTAAAACTCATAAAATAATTTGGAGTGTGATGAATTATGAAAACAGAAGATTCAAAGCTATAATCGGACAAAACGTATTGTATTCTTTGAACGCCAAATTAAATTTAGGCGAAGGTAGCATTGAAATCAATAATGAAAAATTATATTTCAATTATGCTGCACCTGAAGAGATAAATTTTCAGTATGAATTAGGAGAGAAAAGTATTGCAACCGAAAGATTATTTTTGGACTTAAACAACGAAGAAGCTACTTCTTTGAGAAGAATCCTCAAGGAACATGATGATTTATTCTTCAAGGAAGGAGACAATTTAACAAGTACTACGCAAACTAAGCATGATATAGTGACTAAAACAAATAAACCACTCTACTCTAAAATATACAGATTCCCTCAAGTACATGAGAAGGAGGTTGAAAGTCAGATTGATGAAATGTTACAACAAGGTATTATTAAGCCATCATCATCGCCTTATAATGCACCTGTATGGATCGTACCGAAAAAAATGGATAACTCCGGTAAAACAAAATGGAGATTAGTAATAGATTACAGGAAATTGAATGAAGAGACTATAGAAGACAAGTATCCTACAACATAGAAAGCATCTTCGACAAACTAGGAAAATCCCAATATTTTACAACTCTAGATCTGGCTAAGGGATTTCATCAAATTGAAATTACAGAATCAGACCGATACAAGACCGCTTTTTCAACACCACAAGGACATTACGAGTTCAATCGAATGCCTTTTGGATTGAAAAATGCACCTGCCACTTTTCAGAGAATGATGAACGAAGTCTTACGAGAGTTTATAAATAAAATATGTGTTGTGTATTTAGATGACATTCTAATCTATGCCACATCGTTACAAGAGATGGAAGTTAACATCAAGAAAATATTAGGTACATTGAGAAAATACAAATTAAAAATTCAGATTGATAAATGCAAGTTTTTTGCCAAACAAACTGATTATCTTGGTCACATTTTATCCATAGATGGTATAAAGCCGAATCCTGATAAGATTGAAGCAATCAAAAACCTTAAAATTCCAGACACTACGAAAAAAATAAAATCATTTTTAGGTATCACAGGATACTACCGTAAATTCATCAATAGTTATGCCAAAATAGCATCACCTTTAACAGACGCTCTTAAGAAAACCAACAAAATAAATATAAATGATCCAAAATATATAGCAGCCTTTGAAAAGTTAAAAGAGTTCATAATAAACTATCCAATTTTGCATTACCCCGATTTCAAACAAAAGTTTGTACTGACAACAGACGCCTCTGATAAAGCGATAGGCGCGGTTCTTTCACAGCAAGGACATCCAATATCTTTTGCAAGCCGTACATTGAATGAACACGAGAGAAACTATTCCACAATTGAAAAAGAATTACTTTCAATTGTTTGGGCAACTAAGTATTTCCGACCGTATCTATATGGTGTGAAATTTGATATCCGTACCGATCATCGACCCCTCGTTTGGCTTAGTGGATTAAAGGAACCTAACAGTAAACTACAACGATGGAAGATCAAACTTAATGAATACAATTTTAACATCGAATACTTAAAAGGTAAAGAAAACAGAGTAGCAGATTTTCTTAGCAGAATAAATACTGACAGTCATGAAATAAATGTCCTCACCGTCAACGAACATAATGATAACTACTATGATGATATTAGTGACAATGCAACGATACATTCTGGAGATGAAGACCAAAATGATTTCATACCAATAAAAGAAGGTATAGTAAACCTTTATAAAACTCAGATTATAATAGTGAAGAAAAAACAGAAAGAAGTCAAAACAATCAATAAAAATAGGAAAATATATATCGATGAAATTGACATTAATAGTAACAGTTTAATTAAAGATATACTCAGACGTAATATACCAGAAAAAGGAACTATAGGTATCTTCTGCGAATTAACTGATAGCCAATGGAATAAAGTTCAAACGATAATCATGAGTCTTTATTCAAATAATCAATCCTTGAAATTTATAAAATGTACACTTCATGCTGTAGATCTTTTAAATGAAGAACAATGTTTCGAAAAACTTAAAGAAATACATGAGACTACTAACCACCGTGGTATAATTGAAAACTATCAAGAAATAAAGGATAAATATTACTTCAAAGGATTAATGAAAATCATAACAAAGTATATAAATAATTGCGATACATGCAACCTCGTTAAATACGATCGTAAACCGGTGAAACCAGAATTCAAATTTACAGAAACACCTACTGATATAAACCAAATTATTCATATTGATATATTTTACATAGAAAAAAAACAGTTCTTCACAGCAATAGATAAATTTTCAAAACATCTATATACAAAAGAAACAATGGATAAAAACGCTACCACATTCATAAAACTTATATTAGAAAGAAATGCGATAATGGGTAAACCAAAGAAGATAATTGCCGAAAACGAGTTTAACATGATAAACATCAAAGATGCAATCAGGAAAGAAGAAATAGAGATACATTTTACATCACCCAAATCACATACGGGAAATGCAGACATGAATAGATGCCATAATACATTGATATCACATATTCAAACTTTAAAATTAACTCATCCAGAATTCAACATTGAAGAACAAGTCTTGAAAGCAACCGAATATTATAATACTACTATTCATACTACTATCGATTGTAAACCAATTGAAGTACAACAAGGACTAAAGGACAAAGATAAAATATTTAAATTGATGACCGAAAAGAAAACCAAATGGATTGAATATCATAATAGGAAACGAGAAATACCTCAAGAAATTACTCAAGATAAAGTTTTTATTAAAAACTATAAAAATGAAAGACACAAGGAAGAACCTAAATACCGCAAAGAGAAAGTAATGAAAAATCAGAACAACGAAATTATACTAATTAAAAACAATAAACCTCGTAATAAAATTCACCCAGTTAGAATAAAAAGAATAAAAAAATACAATAACGAATATAGCAACGAAATAAAAACAACATTTTCCGAGTCACAAGAATTATTGATCGAGAAAGCATTAAACGAAGGATTACCAGACGAAGTCTTGATAAAAGAATTTGGAATCAATATGACAAGAAATGATCTTAACACATTAAAAGAAGATAGATGGGTAAACGATCAAGTAATCAACTTCTATCTGAATCTCATTGCAAAACGAAATAACGAAAACAGACAAGATAACCTACCAAAAGTATATGTAATGAACACATTTTTTATAAACCGACTTCAAGAAGCAGGATATGAAACAGTTAGTAGATGGACAAGAAGAGTAAATATTTTCTCATACAACATTATATTAGTGCCTGTGCATGTCAATCAAACACATTGGTGTATAGCTATAATAAATCTGAAAGAGAGGACAATAAAATATTATGATTCTTTAGGTAATGATAATGATCAAGTATTAAATACATTGAAGGAATATTTAGCAAAAGAATCATTAGCTAAACGAGAAGGAACCCTCGATACCTTATTATTCACAACTGAAAACGTAAAAGAAACCCCACAACAAAGTAATGGAACCGATTGTGGAATATTTAGTTGTATAATAGCAGAACTCATTGCAAGGAATAAAAAGATTAACTTCACACAAAAAGATATTCCCTATTTTCGAAAAAGAATGATATTAGAAATTGCACAAGGAAAATTACTTTCATAATATATTCAACTATTAATAAAACGAATAACGAATAATCTAAGAAAGCACTTACTAATAGAAGTAATTAACATTAAAATTACAGGTAGCTTCAGTTTTACCTAGATGGACAATAACGATGAAAATAATACTATTGTTTATCGCTCTGAATTCAATACAAATTACAAAAGCCGAAATAATAATCGAAGAATTATCTACTGAATCAGGAATTACATTAATTAAGAAAGATCCAGTGAAATTAATCCAGGATTACCGTAGAATCTACCATAAAGTCGATTTAGACCAGTATGAAGAAGCATTAAAAGAAATTATAAAACAAGTAGAACCGAACCCCTATACTCTGGAAACCATAAAAACAATTAAAGGAGAATTAAAATTATTAAATTTCGAGAAAACTAAAAATATTGAAACAAGAAGTACTACGTCTAAACCAATCCGTATTCTGAAACAAATAAAGAAAATAAAAAATACCACAGTTGATCAATCAACATATTTTCATCCACTTTATGAAACTTGTAAGTCAGAATTAGGGAAAAAACCAGGATATATCGAATTATGTAAGAAATTCAACAAACAAAAACGAGAATATAAACCTGATGAAGGAAACTTGAAAGAAATCCGTAAAATAAAACGAGGATTAATTAATCCAGTTGGAACTGTTTATAAATGGCTTTTTGGAATGATGGATAATGACGATTACGAAGAAATAACGAATCATTTAAATGTAATTGAAACAAATAACCACGCTATAATTGAATCCATGAACAACCAGATTCAAATTCATAACATATTTCAAAATAATCTCAATAAAATTCTCGATAATATAAATCAAACTAATGAACAATATAAAAATTTCGAAAATCACATTAATAACTCTACAAAAGAACTAAGTAATGCTTTGACATATATTCAATTGAACCACAACCTCGACCTTATCAAAGACGAACTTGACAAAATCATTGATAATGTAAATTCAGCAAAAACAGGTATTATGACTAGATCAATACTTACTCATGACGAGATTGATTTTAACAATTTAACAATTGACGAACTCAAGGAAGTAACAATAAATGTTCTTACGAAAAATAGAACTATAATATTTGTCATCAGTATTCCTGTACTAACAGAAGAATTACTTTCATATTATGTAAGAAAAATACCTAATGTAAAAATGGAAACATTAAATATAAGCATCAGAAATATTGTATTGTATAATAACACTTATTATGAATTTAAGAAACATATTAAACATTTAAAAAATACACTTACATGTAAAAATTCGAAATGTATTATTAAATTCGAATGTAATACAACAAATACAGAAGAAATAGAAAAAGGATTATTATGAACTACAAATGTAAATGAATATATAAACCAAACCTGTAACGAGAAAAACTACAAACTAAAAGGAAACTACATCATCAGATTTAGTAATTGCAACATAAAAATTCAAAATGAAGTATTTACAAACCAAATAAAAGAATTCCAGCAAGTTTTAACTTTAGACCCAATTAAAAATATGCCAAACTTTACGTACGAAATAAATTTTGATCAATTACAACTAGAAAGCATTAAGAACTTAAAGAAAATAGAAGAATTAAAGTACATACATGATAGAAACACCATTACAACCGGGTGCATTTCAATATTTATAATCATTGTAATATTAATTATTGCACTATATCTCTATTTTAAAAATAAGAAAACGAAAATAAATATAAATATAAATAAATCAAGAGATGTAGAATTACCTGTTGAGGACAACAGAAATCTTAAGGAGGGAGAAGTTACGCAACCAGCACAAAGCTTAATTACAACAAGATTCAGTAAGACACCTGAATAAACATATTTGCAACATTGTAAAATAACTTGCAACATTATAAAATAACTTGCAACATTGTAAAACTATCTAACTTGCAACATTGTAAACTATTTCGCAATACTTGCAAATCTACTTATGACTAATAACACATTAACGTAAAGCACTTAGCTCAGCAATAATTCAATCATAATAAGATCGCAACAGTAACATAAACAAATACATGAAACAAAGAACAATTAATATCAAGCCGATCATAAGTTAGGAATCAAATTAGCAAGCTTGCAAATCATAAAATAAACATTCACTTTAGAATGAGAGAAATCAATTCCGAATTTGGCCATTAAGCATAATGGACAAATTCCAATCCAATTCGCAAATGCATTAATGTAAACAACATTTTGCTACATAAGAAGATACATCCAGAGGAGGAACAGTTTTAGTCTTCAGTCTTTAGTTCGGAGTTCAAGTTGATAGTTGTGTAACCTAAGTGAAGTTAGATTGTTTAAGGATATCTTAAACAATAGTTAATAAAGTATAATCGTGAAAACAAAGTGTTTCATTTTAGAAGTTCCTTGTTGGAACTTAAAAACTTATTTTTTACAAATTTCCAATAAGTGAAATTTAACTCAGGCACTAAGCATTTTCTTCATTGATATTAGATGAGTTGCTGCTTTCAAAGTTTTGTGAAATAAGCAACTGATAACGAATATAGTGAAAAATGAAAAAAAATACAAAATCTTAAACTTTGAAATTCATGCTAGTGAGAACTTTTCCACCATATGAGTTGTAATACATTCTTGAGACCAAAGTAAAACGTGGTGTGAAACATTTTGGCTGTGATAACCAGCTCGCGTGGTAGAATATGCACTCAAAATCTGCACGATTTTAAAATCGACAAATCGACAAAATCGACAGTAGTGTTCTTCGAACATAAGTGTTTTTAGGGGTTCAGGTGCGCTAGAAGTTTTAATTTTGGCGGCGAAGCGGATAGTTTGTGAAGGGATGTTTTAACAAGAATTTATTTAATCAGGTGCGTGCAAGAATTGCCTTTTCAATTTTGGCGGCATAGCGGATAGTTTTTGAAGGAATGTCTTAGCAAGAATTTACTTAATCAGGTGCGTAATAGAATTTTATGTCGATTTTGGCGGTGAAGCGGATAGTTTGTGAAGGAATTTGTAAACAAGAATTTACTAAATCAGGTGCGTGCAAGAGATATATATATATATATATATATATATATATATATATATATATATATATATATATATATATATATATATATATATATATATATATATATATATATATGTATATATATATATATATATATATATATATATATATATATATATATATATATATATATATATATATATATATATATTATATATATATATAGAGTAAGTTTCCCGGTTGTGGCCACCCCTGGATAATTTCCGGTAGGCGCGATGCCAACACGATGTTTTCTGTCGATATCTACTGTCAAAAGACCCGTACGTGAAGAAGGTACGATCGGTAAAGTGATCTCGTGTGTTCCTGTCAACGTTGATGTAACTTCGTGTCGTGTTGAAAGTGCGATTAATTGTAGTGAGTGACATCGAAAAGGTGAGCGCAATATATTTTTAGAAAGGGAAAACATTATATTTTGTGATTATGTTTCGGTTTGATCAAATTGTTTGCCCCACATAAATTTGCTCAGCATTTTTAGACAACCCTGCTTTTCCCGGTTGTGGCCACCAAAATTTGCCCGGTTGTAGCCACTTACTTTTTTATCGCTTTAAGTGCGTATTTGGCGAATACACTGTTGAATATCATTGTTAATGTTAACAAAACGTTCATGACGATGTCGGGGAGGTTATTTTGATCGATATATCGAATGTAAAAAAAAACAAAAGTTTGATTTTTTCACATGTCGATATTTCGATTGAATTTGATATCGCTGCAGGCACTAATGGAACATACTGCATGTACAAGAGCGAAGTATTAACCGGAGAGGGGGAAGGGACCATTTTGCCTAATTTTACTACAAGATTTAAAATTCATTACATAAACTTTATTTTTGCAAAAGCTAATTTTTGACAGAAAAATAGGTATATTTGAAATATCCCTCAAATGGCCACCGGCACCAAAGAATTAAAGATTGTTTACTTTTTAAGAAACCTGGGTCTATTTCGCATATACACCAATGTATCCTGAAAATTTCAGTTCAATCGGATAGCGCGTTCCTGAGTTTTTTTCACTGAAATTTTTTGATGAGATATATATATATATATATATATATATATATATATATATATATATATACATGTATATATATATATATATATATATAAATATACATATATATAAATATATATATATATATATATATATATATATATATATATATATATATATATATATATATATATATATATATATATATATATATATATATATATACGTATATATATATATATATATATATATATATATATATATATATATATATATATATATATAAATATATATAAATATATATAAATATATAGATATATGAATTTTTGCCCAAAGTGATTTAAGGACTAATGTTCTTCTTCGAACATTAGTAAAAAAACTCTAGCGCACCTGAACCGCTAGAAACACTAATGTTCGAAGAACAGTAGAAGAATCGTGCAGGTTTTGAGTGCATATTCCACCACATGAGCTGCTTATTACGGCCAAACTGTTTCAAATGCCACGTTTTACTTTGGTCTCAAGAATGCATTATAACTCATATGGTAGAAGGTTTCAGATATTACCACTGGCATGAATTTCAACGTTTATGAGAGCAAAACACGGGTTAATTATATTCGTTATCAGTTGCTTATTTCACAAAATTTTGAAAGCAGCATCTCATATAACATCAATGAAGAAAATGCTCAGTGCCTGCAGTACTGTAACTGAAGTTGGAGTTTGGGGCTGCGATCCGAAAAATTTGCAGAACTTTGGGAATTGAAACATTGGTTATTTATTTGCATTGTAAATGTTTCCGGTATAATTTTATTGATACAAATTTAGCACAACCGACTCGTGCTGGCAACTTTTCGCCAGTATCAAAGCCAAGAATATATCACATCTGCTTCACGTTGTTATATTACATTCGAAGTTATAGGAGTATAAAGAAATTTAGGGTTACCTGCTGCGAGTTTTTTCAAATAATCGAAAGCTTAATATTTGCTGTTTATTGGCACTACAATATCATTACCAATTGAAAATTCTACGATTAAACCGCTTAATAAAGATAGATATTGCAAACAAACACAAAACCAACAATAGCTGGCAACCCTATTGTGGCTTTTCAACCAAATTTGGCCTGAATAATGTTTATAATACGTTCCTTAAATCGTATGATTTTCGTATTGATTTCATGACTGCACTGGAAGTTATAGGGCAAAAAGTTTTATTTTCCTGAGAGAATTTTCAAAACCAAAGACACACAAATTACCATAGCTGGCAGCACCAATCGAATTTTTAAACCAAATAACTATCAAACAGAGCTTAGAGTAAGGTTCAGCTACTGTGTCAATTTCATGAAAATCTGGTAACTTATTCACATTTCATAGGGCAAAAAGCAGTTTTTTTTCTTTGTAATTTTTCAAGATGGCACCACTGGCACAGAGTTGCCCAGTTCTTGTCCTACTTAAATCCAGACTCTTTCCTACTTAAGTCCAATGTTTTCTGTAAATTTCAATGGTATCTGATTATTGATTCGTGAGTTCCCGTGAACAGAAGTTTTTGATGCTAAAAATATAGGTTGACTGGGAAAGGGTTACCGTTCTTGTCCGACATGAAATTTCCAAAGTTTTACTTTGAACGTGTAGATTAAGCATAAAATTTATATAAAGATTGGTTTTATTGTAAGAAACGGACATTTTTAGGATATTCGATGGTTTGAATGTTTTCACTTCCAAATTTTTATTTTTTCAAATTTAAGACACCAAAATTATCATAGCTGGCAGTTCCAACCGAATTTTTCAACCAAAATTCTACCAAACGTGTTTTAAAATAAGATCCAAATACTGTGTAAATTTCGTCAAAATCGAACGATTCAATCAGAATTTATAGGGCTAAAAGCAGTTATCTTTTTTAATGGTTTTTCAAGATGGCACCACTGGCACAGAATCGCCCGCATTTCAAAATCACTTCTATCAGACCTGGTCCTAGTCAAGGCCAATACATGCTGCAAATTTCAATTAATTTTTCTCATCGGATCGTGAGTTTCCGTGAACAGAAGTTTTTGATGCTAAAAATATAGATAAATTGGGCAAGGGTTACCAGGCGTGCCCGTTATACCATATCAAATTTTTTTCTTTATCTATATAAACAAAGCATGAGATTTACATATGAGTGGCTTTTTTTTGGAGAAACGGAATTTTTTCAAGAGAGACGATGATTTGGAAGTTTTCACTTTCAGTACCTGCCCTAGCTACAGGCTTGCCAGCACGCTCAGTGAAAGCTACACAAATCTTTAAATAAACAATACCAATAAGTCCTGAAAATTTCGTAATAATTGAATAGCTTTGTCAAAAGTTATCGCAATTTAAAAATTTTCAAATTTTTCCGTTCTCTTTTTAGGCACCCAGCGCACACATGGGGTTAAAAAATTCCAAAACATTATCCGATTCACATGTAAAACACGTTCGAAATTTATTTGGTCAACTTTATTTTTGCAAAAATTTCTTGTGTACGGAATAATAGGTATAATAAAAATATCACTAAAATGGCCGCCGGCGCCAAAGGGTTAAAGATTATGAACTTTTTCTGAGACCTGGCACTATTCTGCATATACACCAATGTGTCCTGAAAATTTCAGTTCAATCGAATGGCGCGTTCCTAAGATTTTTTCACTGAAAATTTTTGATGATATATGTATATATATATACATATATATATATATATATATATATATATATATATATATATATATATATATATACATATATATATATATATATATATATATAAATATATATATATATATATATATATATATATATATGTATATGTATATATATATATATATATATATATATATATATATATATATATATATATATATATATATATATATATATATATATATATATATATAGAAATATGAATTTTCGGCCAAAGTGATTTTAATACTAATGTTCTTCTTCGAACATTAGTAAAAACAGTTCTTGCACGCACCTAATTAAGTAAACTCTTACTAAGGAATCCCTACACAAACTATCTGATTCGCCACCAAAAATGAAAAGACAACTTGTACGCTACTTTTGCGCCTCGTCTAACTCTCGCCACCGGTTTTTCATAAGCCTCCGTTGCTTGAGTTCAACGTTCGGCTCGCACATGTCCAACCACATATCCAAACCCCACAGTGGGGTTTCTTTATTTAGCGTCCCACTATCTTCGTTCAGAAACGAGTCTGTGTGGAACGTTGTGGATCGTTCCACACGATGACAGTTCCCGTCGGATGAAGAACGTTTGTTTACAAATAGGATCAATTTGGTTTATCTTTCTATTGTCGCGTTTGGCTTGATTTAAATATTCCGCTTCCAACTATCAGCTATCAACATCTTGGAGGTTGTGATGACGAATGTGTGTCGCCGGGGATGTGGGTTTTTACGTCCTTCAGCTAGGTGACGTCAGGTAAGTGGACATTCTTCCCTTTTCCTGTCAAGTCTCGATTCTTGGTGATCCATTCTGTCTTTCAGGTTGTCGTCGGATGAAGGATGTTGGCCAATATTGAGGCTTGATTATGGTTTTGGATATTCTTCCGGCCGTGGTTTGCTATTCCTGGGGAGTTTTGTTTAGGTGAGTTCTTTTCTTCCTCTGGTGCTTGTAATTGCTCTGCTCGAGCTTGTATACTAAATAGAAGTATGTGAGTGCTTCGGGTACCGTGAAAGCTGGGTTCTTTTTTTCGGCGTGTCCGGAGGCGATTTTCGCGTTCGCCTCTTCTGAGTCAGATAATTGCTTGCGTTGGTTTCGCGTCAGAAGCCGTTGCGTTCTGTTGTTTGCGAATTTCATTACGAGCTTACATCTATGCTAACTAACCATCTATATCATCAGCATCCAACAAGTATAAAACACAAGTAGGATGCTTTGATGACTAACAGCCCTCCGAGTGGTGGGTACAACTGAAACCTACTAATTGTGTGGTGGCTCCGCAGTTAAGATACGAGCAACCTTTCCAAAAAACGGGTTGCTCCTTTTTTTCCAAATGATATGTGATGATATGATGGCGAATTTTCAAAAGATATAATGACGTGTTCGTGATTATTCTAACTCGAGATTTTGCGAATGCCATAGTTATTCTGACTCCGATTTCCGCGTGTTTCGTAATCGTTCTATATCGAGTTTCCGCGCTCCGTTTGCTACCGCGTAACAGCTCCCTCCTTACCCAAAAAGGATTTCCCGGAAATCCGTTACCGGTACCGTTTTCACAATTTCCCAGGTAGCTTCCTTGTTTGTTCTAATTGTGACCGTCTCTGAGCTTCCTTCTTCCTCCACTTCAACCTACCCCCCGGTCCGTTACCTAGCTGATGAATAACTTCAGTTTATTTCTACTTAGCATTATCTATACTCGGCGCCGAAGTCAAATCCAGATCCACTTCCGAACCTAAGCTGACTCTAACGTATTATAGCTGGGCTTGGATTTGGTTCTATGGCATGAATAGATATGCAGCTAATCCTAGGTCGAATTCTCGAATTTACTTACAAGTACATTGAAGCGAGTCACCTCCCCACAATATAGCCCTGAGTTTAAATATAATATAGTGGATTAAAGTCAGCCCTTTATTTAAATATCATATATAATTTACTAATAATATCTAATTTAGGCTGACTTGGGGGGTTCGGTAGCATAGCTCGCTAGCGCGTCAGTCCGAAGCAGCGATCTACTGCCTGCGGAATCGAGTCCCGCCGTGCCCATGGCTTTATTTGTTCGTCTTATGTTGTCTTAACAGTCGGCGACTGGTCATAATACCAACGCTCCATTAATTAAGTGCCACATTAAAGCTTTAGTAGTGACTAGGCATAACACTAGCGCTTCAGAAATAATAAGAAATAAATGTAGCACTTAAAAGAATAAAGGAATAATTAATATCGGCTTCTCCCGTTTTTTGGAAGCAAACACCGCCTGGCACTCTTTTAAAGTATCACTTTATTGAACAGGAATAAGAGCTATTAATACTATCTATTAATCTATTAATACTAAAACTTTGGCGCGGGGAGACTTCGTCTGAGTCGGTCCAAAGGTACAATGGGAGTGATCGAATTGAAACTTCAGAAACCGGATATCTGATCATCATAAGTGTGTTCAATTCCACTGTTAAGCATCTTTTTCAATTCCGAAATATAACATCCCTTGCCAATTTATTCCAATAATTTAGTACATAATTTTGATCATAATTCTATTTCATAGTGATTTGCAAATTCACATCATTTAATTAAACCAACATTGAACTTCATTAGTTATTTTCAAGATAAATGAATAATTAAGTCGATCTGGTTGTTTCCTAATTCTTGATGATCGACGTACTTCTGGGACACCGCCAGTGTTTGCGTTATTACCATAATTTTGCAACGGCCTGGATGAATCATCATTTGATACTTTTATGTGTGGAGGATTATCCGACTGCTTAACTAACGGTTCCCCTTTGCTTTCAAGTGTCTGATTAGCATCCACTCCTAATTTTCCGCTTGGGACTATTGAAGGTGTTGTGTCCTTGTCAAATTGCGTATTTTGCGTCGTCTGTAAAGGAAGTTCAAAGTCTAGTCGTGGTAGATCGTCAGGGGTACTCATTCCTATTAAACGAAGCTGATCAATGTGCCTACGCCATTCTTTACCGTCATCTAATTTTACCCTATAATGAAGCTTACCAAGCTTTTCAGTTACCGTACCAAATCTCCATTTCTCTTCTTGGTAGTTTCTTGCCGCTACTCGTGCACCTACCTCCAGTATTTTAGCTATTGGCTTCTCTTGATATCTAAGATCTACTTGTTTCTTTTCTATTTTGGGTTTTAATAAATCTAGCCTTGATCGTATTTCTCGGTTTAACATTAACTAAGAAGGAGAAATCCCCGTATCTGCATGTGGCATCTTCTTATATTGAAGTAATAGTTGACTTAGAGCGCTATCTTTTGGCTTCCCTTCCAATTGCATAGCTTTCAGCCCCTTTTTCATATTTTGAACAAACCTTTCCGCCAAACCATTTGTTGCGGGATGGTAGGGCGCTGAGGTTTTGTGCCTTATGAGGAACAGTTGAAATTTATGTAATGTAAATTGCGGGCCATTGTCCGAAACTAACACTTTTGGAAGTCCAAAAGCACAGAATATTTTTCTACAAACCCCTATCGTTTCTTCGCTTGAAATATTTTTCATGAAATGCACTTCAGGCCAATGTGAATACGCATCGACCAGAATTAAATAATACCCGCCATTAAATGGCCCCGCGAAATCTACATGTACTCGATCAAAAGGTTTACCAGCTGGTTCCCAGTGGTGTCCTTTGTCTAGTGGCAAATTTCTAGCCAATTTGTTACATACAAAACAATTTTTAACCAAATTTTCTATATCGATATCTATATTTTTCCACCAACAATAACTCCTCGCCAAGCCCTTCATTTTTACCATGCCGAAATGTGCTTCATGTAATTCTCTTTGAATATTATTTTGCAATTGCATTGGAATTAAAACTCTTTGCCCCCTAAAAATACAGCCACTTTGCAAATTAAATTCAGACTGATCTACTCCAAACCGGTATTCCTTCTCGACACTTATGCCCGTTTTTAAACCTTCAAGTAGCACCCGTAAACTCCTATCTTTCGTTGTTTCTTGCGCTAAAAGCTCCAATGTAATTGGTAGTGAATAAATTTGTTTAATTTCAAAAATATCAGCTTCATCCCATTTTTCCGATCTCTCAAAACGAACCGGTAATCTTGACATTGCATCTGCGTTTGCATGTAAATTTGATTTTTTTGTACTTAATTTCGTAGTCAAAGCCTTGCAAAAATAATGCATAATGCTGCATTCTAGTAGCACTTAATGATTTTCGGGGGTTCAAAATTTGAACCAAAGGTGCATGGTTTACATATAAAATGAAGTGATTACCATATAAATATTGATGAAATTTCTTAATGCCGAAAATTATGGCGTATGCTTTCTATCTATCTGTGAATATTTTTTCTGGGTTTCGTTCAAAGTTCAAAGTTTCAGAACTATCTGCATATATATGACTTAAGACAGCTCCTACTCCATAAGGCGAAGCATCTGTAGCTAAACAAAGTGGTACCTTCGGGTCAAAGTGAACTAGGAAAGTGTTGCTCTGCATTTGTTGTTTCACTGCTCGAAATGCCATTTCACACTTCCCATCCCAAACAAACGTTTCATTCTTACATAGCAACATATTTAAGGGATGAAGTAGCGTACTCAAATTTTTTATAAACCTGCCATAGTAGTTGACTAATCCTACGAAAGCACGCACTTGCTGCTTATCCGTAGGCCGGGGAGCATCCCAAATAGCTTGTACTTTTTCCTTAACTTTATGAATTCCCCATTTATTAATTTTATACCCGCAGTATTCAATATCTTCCCTAAAAAATACACTCTTCTCTTTGTTGATTTTTATACCATGTCTCTTTAATCTTTCTAGCACTAATCTTAAATTATGTAAGTGATCTGCATCATTTCTACCTGTTATTTTGATATCGTCGAGAAAAACAGAGATGCTCGGAATACCTTGCAAAATAATTTCCATCGTACGTTGCCAAATAACTGGAGCATTTGCTAAACCAAACATTAAACGACTTGGTCTATACAGCCCCCTATGTGTTGACAAAGTTTATATATGGCGCATCTCTTCTCTAACTTCGAGATGTAAATAAGCTTTGCTTACGTCGATTTTAGTAAATTTTTCCCCTCCTGCCATATTTGCAAACAACTCCTCAATCGTTGGCAGTGGGTACTCATCCGCATGTATGCATGGGTTTACCGTACTTTTAAAATCCCCACACAAACGTACGCTACCCGTGCTTTCATTACTGGAACTATAGGTGTTGCCCATTCGGAGTGATCTACTGATTCCCATATTCCTTGTTCCACTAAGTTCGCAATTTCATCTTCTACTTTAGTTTTAATAGCAAATGGTATTGGTCGGGCTTTTCGAAAAATGGGTACGCTGCCTGGCTTTAGAGACAGAGAAGCTTGTATACCTTGGATATTCCCAATACCTTCTTCAAACACTTCTTTAAACTCATTTAACAAACAGGAAAGTGGATATTTCACCTGCACTACGTTGATTTTTCCTTCTAATAAACTTATTCCCAGCACTCCTATCCACTCCCTACCTAATAATGGTGTATTGTCACTATCTACTACATATAAATCTAACTCTGCACTTTTGTTATTGAAAACTACTTTTACGCAACATACACCTATCACCTTTAAATGTTCGCCACCATACGAACGCAATTTAATGTCAGATGACTTAAGTTTTAAATTCGGAAATAATGCCTTAAATTGTACCTGACTCATTATGGACACGGCTGCTCCGCTGTCAACTTCCATCCTAACTATTCGTTCGTTAATATGGAGAGTAGCCTGAAACCGCTCACGTTGCCGCCTCACCCTGTCTTCGGATATCCACATGATTTCTTCCACAGCGTTCTGTTGCACGGTAAAATTTGTTTGCCGATCTCGCGACGCTTTCAAACAAACCTTCTGGAGGTGTCCCTTCCGTTTACAATAATTACAAATCACATTAATTGTTTCGTACTACCACACCTAAAACAAGAGTTCTTATTAAAAGCGTTACTTGACTTTGTAACATATTTCTATTTTTATTAGTAAATTTCTGGTTACTTGGTGCTTTTGATTTTGTGTATACTTTATTAACCGGCCCCCTTCGGTGCAACTGCTCGGCATTTCTCTCCGAAAGTTCCATTCCCGTAGACACTTCTACTGCCTTATCTAAATCTAAGCCACGTGTCTCCAATAACCGACCCTGGATTCGTTAAGAACGCAGCCCGTAAACAAATTGGTTTCTCAGCGCTTGCTTTAGAAACCCTCCGAAATTGCAATTTATTGCCAACTTCTGCAATGCATGCAAATATTCCTGCACTATCTCTCCCTCCTGCTGCTTGTGTGAGTGCAACCGGAATGTTTCAGCAATTTATAATGGTGCTGGATTATAAATTTCCATAACCTCAACTATGTAGTCGTAAGTCTTATCTTCAGGAAGCTCTGGTGCCAGTTTATCACATATCATATCGTAAGCTTCGACCCCCATGTAATGTAGCAAATAGGGCACTTTAAGCGTATTGGAGACGTTAAATACTGTAAATGCCACTTCGAGTCTTTTCACCCATCTACTCCATTTGAGCTGCGGCGTGTATGGGTCGACGGTGAAGGTGGAATGCACTGTCGTCGCACTGTGCGCACTGTCGTCCGGCATGAATAACCTGTTTTTGTCCCTCCTGTAAATAACACAATTCTGTGAGCTCGCCAGTGAGCTAGCCTAAATGTATGTCTCCCGGCGCGGTTGCCTTTCCACAAATCCGTCTTAGAAATCCGTCTGCATCAATCCCATCCTCGTCGCCACTGTTGTATATGTACGTTTTTTGGAAGCAAACACCGCCTGGCACTCTTTTAAAGTATCACTTTATTGAACAGGAATAAGAGCTATTAATACTACCTATTAATCTATTAATACTAAAACTTTGGCGCGGGGAGACTACGTCCGAGTCGGTCCAGAGGTACAATGGGAGTGATCGAATTGAAACTTCAGAAACCGGATATCTGATCATCATAAGTGTGTTCAATTCCACTGTTAAGCATCTTTTTCAATTCCGAAATATAACACTAAGCATTCGCTTCAAAGGGCAATCCCCTGAGCTTTGGTATTATCATAGAAAAAAAACCTTACATTTAAATATAATCTATTTCTAAATCGTGCCGTTGATCTTGCATCATAGGTCCCAAACTTGCATGTATTTGTATGGACGCGAAGCTAATTCTACCTTATATCCCTTAAATTAAATATAACCTACTTTTTGTGAACCTAATTTTAAATCATTACTCCATACCTACACGTAGTTTGATTCTACTCTACTTATCCTAGTTCGTATTCTACAATTTGCATGTATTTGTATAATTACAACGCTAACCCCAATTCTTAAGCCCAAATTTAAATAAAATTCAATGGGCATGTAAATAATCTTAGTTCGTATTTGCCAGTTTGTATGCAACTTCATAATTACAGCATTAACCCCAAATCTTAAACAAAAATTTAAATATAATCCAGTTGGTATGTAATCGAACCAAAATCGTAACACATTTTATTTTAGCCGTTATGAGTGCAAACTCAAGAGGAGGACGGATATGGAGAATGTGAAGGCGAAACCCCGACAACAATCGAACCCCAACCCTGTGGAAGAGCTAATTGATCGCCATCGGATTGATGGGCTGAGCTAGCTAGTGCTTATTATTTATTGTTTATTTATTAATCCCTTGCGCTCCAGATATAATTCCAACATTAGTATTACAGCGTCAAGAAGGCAAAAACAAGAACAAATGAAACATAAAAAAACTCTAGCGCACCTGAACCACTAGAAACACTAATGTTCGAAGAACAGTAGAAGAATCGTGCAGGTTTTGAGTGCATATTTCACCACATGTGCTGCTTATTACGGCCAAACTGTTTCAAATGCCACGTTTTACTTTGGTCTCAAGAATGCATTATAACTAATATGGTAGAAGGTTTCAGATATTACCACTGGCATGAATTTCAACGTTTATGAGAGCAAAACACGGGTTAATTATATTCGTTATCAGTTGCTTATTTCACATAATTTTGAAAGCAGCATCTCATATAACATCAATGAAGAAAATGCTCAGTGCCTGCAGCACTGTAACTGAAGTTGTGTTTGGGGCTGCGATCCGAAAAATTTGCAGAACTTTGGGAATTGAAACATCGGTTATTTATTTTCATTGTCAATGTTTTCGGTATGAATACTAACTGTAAGCATTTATTGATACAAAAGTAGCACAACCGACTCGTGTTGGCAACCTTCTGCTAGTATCAAAGCCGAGAATATATCACATCTGCTTCACGTTGCTATATTACATTCAAAGTTATAGGAGTATAAAGAAATTTAGGGTTACCTGCAGCGAGTTTTTTCAAATAATCGAAAACTTAATATTTGCTGTTTATTGTCACTACAATATCATTACCATTTGAAAATTTTACGATGAAACCGCTTAATAAAGATATTGCAATTAAACACAAAACCAACAATAGCTGGCAACCCTATCATGGCTTTTCAACCAAATTTGGCCTGAATAATGTTTATGACAGATTTTATTAATTGTAAAATTCGCATTGATTTCATGACTGCACTGGAAGTTATAGGGCAAAAAGTTTTATTTTCCAGAGCGAATTTTCAAAACCAAAGACACAAATATTACCATAGCTGGCAGCACCAATCAAATTTTTCAACCAAATTTATATCAAACACGGCTTAGAGTAAGGTTCAGCTACTGTGTCAATTTCATGAAAATTTGGTAACTTATTCACATTTCATAGGGCAAAAAGCTGTTTTTTTTCTTTGTAATTTTTCAAGATGGCACCACTGGCACAGACTTGCCCACAATTCAAAATCGCTTCTATCAAATCTGGCCCTTCTTAAGTCTAATGCATTCTGTAAATTTCAGCTGTATCTGATTATTGGTTCGTGAGTTCCCGTGAACAGAAGTTTTTGATGCTAAAAATATAGGTTAACTGGGAGAGGGTTACCGTTCTTGTCCGACATGAAATTTCCAAAGTTATACTTTGAATGTGTAGATAAAGCATAATATTTGTATACGGATTGGTGTTATTATAAGAAACGGACTTTTTTTTTAATTTTCGATGGTTTGAATGTTTTCACTTCCAAATTTTTTTTTTCAAATTTAAGACACTAAAATTATCATAGCTGGCAGCTCCAACCGAACTTTTCGACGAAATTTCTATCAAATGTGGCTGAAAGTAAGGTCCAGCTACTGTGTGAATAGATAAAGCATAAAATTTGTATACAGATTGGTTTTATTGTAAGAAACGGACATTTTTAGGATATTCGATGGTTTGAATGTTTTCACTTCCAAATTTTTATTTTTTCAAATTTAAGACACCAAAATTATCATAGCTGGTAGCTCCAACCGAATTTTTCATTGAAATTTCTACCAAACGTGAATAAAAATAAGATCCAGCTACTGTGTGAATTTCGTCAAAATCGAACGATTCAATCAGAATTTATAGGGCTAAAAGCAGTTATCTTTTTTAGTGATTTTTCAAGATGGCACCACTGGCACAGAATCGCCCGCATTTCAAAATCACTTCTATCAGACCTGGTCCTATTTAAGGCCATAACATTCTGTGAATTTCAAACAATTCTGCTCATCGGATCGGGAGTCTCCGTGAACAGAAGTTTTTGATGCTAAAAATATAGGTAAATTGGGCAAGGGTTACCAGGCGCGCCCGTTATACCATATTTTTACTAATGTTCGAAGAAGAACATTAGTATTAAAATCACTTTGGGCAAAAATTTATATTTCTATATATATATATATATATATATATATATATATATATATATATATATATATATATATATATATATATATATATATATATATATATATATATATCATCAAAAATTTTCAGTGAAAAAATCTCAGGAACGCGCCATCCGATTGAACTGAAATTTTCAGGACACATTGGTGTGTATGCAGAATAGTGCCAGGTCTCAGAAAAAGTTCATAATCTTTAACCCTTTGGCGCCGGCGGCCATTTTAGTGATATTTTTATTATACCTATTATTCCGTACACACATAATTTTTGCAAAAATAAAGCTGACCAAATAGATTTCGAACGTGTTTTACATGTGAATCGGATAATGTTTTGGAATTTTTTAACCCCATATGTGCGCTGGATGCCTAAAAAGAGAACGGAAAAATTTGAAAATTTTTAAATGGCGATTTCTTTTGACAGAGCTATTCAATCATTACGAAATTTTTAGGAAATATTGGTATTATTTAGTTGTAGATTTGTGTAGCTTTTAATGAGCGTGCTGGCAACCCTGTAGCTAGGGCAGGTACTGAAAGTGAAAACCTCCAAATCATCACCTCTCTTGAAAATATGCCGCTTCTTCAAAAAAAAGCCACTCATATGTAAATCTCATGCTTTGTTTACATAGACAAAAAATAAAATTTGATATGGTATAACGGGCACGCCTGGTAACCCTTGCCCAATTTACCTATATTTTTAGCATCAAAAACTTCTGTTCACGGAAACTCACGATCCAATGAACAGAATTAATTGAAATTTTCAGCATGTCTTGGCCTTAAACAGGACCAGGTCTGATAGAAGTGATTTTGAAATGCGGGCGATTCTGTGCCAGTGGTGCCATCTTGAAAAATCACTAAAAGAGATAACTGCTTTTAGCCCTATAAATTCTGATTGAATCGTTCGATTTTGACGAAATTCACACAGTAGCTGGATCTTATTTTTATTCACGTTTGGTAGAAATTTCAATGAAAAATTCGGTTGGAGCTACCAGCTATGATAATTTTGGTGTCTTAAATTTGAAAAAATAAAAATTTGGAAGTGAAAACATTCAAACCATCGAATATCCTAAAAATGTCCGTTTCTTACAATAAAACCAATCTGTATACAAATTTTATGCTTTATCTACACGTTCAAAGTAAAACTTTGGAAATTTCATGTCGGACGAGAACGGTCAACCTATATTTTTAGCATCAAAAACTTCTGTTCACGGGAACTCACGAATCAATAAT
>OZ022266.1:93983694-94061194 GCA_963978885.1 Nemotelus pantherinus
TTACTTAAACTTGTTCTTTTTATAAGAAGGCCTTCAGTAACTGGAATAAAACAGTGCAATTTCTTAGTCCTGGGAATAGTAATAGAGGAATCAAACCGTGGTTTTAAGAATATTCTCTGGCGTTGAAGTTCCTCTGATGAGCAATATTAAGTGGCTGTTAAGGATAAAGCCGACTTTGCCCAATGAAAAAAACGTAAAGGTGTGGTAATAGCTTTACTAGGAGGTAATTGTAAACTCGCACGTGTTACCAGTCGTTTCAAATTACCACCGAGACCATCACATGGGCCTTTTCCATGCGAAGTCGCGTGAAAATGAAGTTCAGTTTCTGTCTTGAAATCAGCTTTATAATAAAATAGAGTCACAAAATTAAATCTATTTTTAAAATGTTGTGGGGCCCTATCTGTTATGTATATAATTTTTGACACAGCTATTGTTTCTTCAGATGTTTGTGAAGGGTTTTCTGAAAATACTACCATGTTCTATTTTACTTCCAACTTTATAATAATAGACTGATGTCAAAAGTGTTGCCTGGTCATTATTCCAATGAAAAGCTTGAGCAGCATCTTGTACAACAAAACAATAATTCTCAGCAAAATCGCATTGTACTAAAATTTCCCCTTCGTTTATATTTTCTTTTAGATTTTTAAAATAATGAGCCTGTTGCTCTGCAATGTAAGCATGGGGTTTCGATGCATCCAACGCGTGACAAAAGCTGTCCACAAAATCATCGGATGCAAGTAGATGAGTAGAAATGGTAAATCTGTCTGAACAAACCCATTTTTCGAACTGAACGGTTGTCACTTGATTATCATAAAATATCATTTTCAAATGATCACGAATTGCACTTACGCCAGGACAAGATTTGCAACTTTCATTTGGAGTTTTTGTTGAAATTGTTAAATGACGTTTCGGCGTAGGATTGGGACACATCATTTTGCGTAGAAAGTAGAAAGTTCCAAAATAGTTCCAGATGTGAGATTGTCAATGTCTCCTCCACTCATCATTTATTTTGGTGATATATACATACACAGACCATATGTGTTCCAGAGTCACCAGCGAGGATACATTGTTTGGGTCTCAAAGTGAGAAATTTTGCTAGGCCGATTTTGATATCCGGATATTCATTTTTAAACGTTTGGTAAAGCTCGTCAATGTTACACATTAAAAGCTGTTTTGGCATTTGCGTTCTTTTTCCGTCATCTAACTTAATAGATACACAATCCTTTTTACCGGGCATTATTCGACTAATGTCTTCTCGCAGATAAAAGCACTTCACTAAGTTCATAGTTTCAACTGCTAGCTTACGGCCACCTCGTGGATTTGGAGATGTTAATATACCAAACTGATCCACAAGTTGCTTTGATTTTCTCGCTTGCCGCCTGGATGTTCCGAATTCTTATGCAAATCTGTTTTCGGTCCATGACTTAGGTGTTATAGTCAGTATCGTGGTTTTCATAGCAGTAGATGTAGACGGATTGCTAAATTTTGCTTTAAACTGGGTCAGAATATCTTGGTCGTATATTGTTGAATCAGTTTACTTTGAGCTATGTTTATACTTCTCTTCAGGAATGAATGGTAAACCCGGGGAGCACAAAGACAAATCAGTTGATGATTGGCAAGACCGCTGAAAATTTGCAGGTATTGCCACGGTCAGTTTTTTCCTGCAGCTTCCACACACGTACATATCAGAAGAATATCTCCACTTCTCTGCTATTTTTTTTTGAATTTTTCTTAGGTCTTTAACCTTCCGATGAAATCTCAAGTCGAAAGGATTGAAACATCGGTAGCCGCAAGGAGACATAATACACACAATTCAACTTATTTACGTAGTCACTTCAAGCGCTGAAGAAGAACTAAAACAAAAACGGAAAGTTCGAAATGGCTCTTTCATTACACTTCCATCCCTTTCTATTACATATCTTTGACCTCCTTTTATTATATGGCTTTTTATGAAAACATAATACCCTTTTCAACTAAAAAATGGCGCCACTAATCGCATTTCTGTAGGGTAGTCGGTTAAGTATGAACACAATTTAAGTATGTATTTTAAGTATGTTATAAAAACTATTTATATACAGGATATAGTATCACGGCAAACTACATATACTTTCGAATCTAAAATTTTTAACATCAAATAAGTATAGTTTTAGCTTTGTCTTGTTAGAATAATAAAAAAAACTCTAGCGCACCTGAACCGCTAGAAAACTAATTTTCGAAGAAATTGTCTTTGAGTGACAAAAAAGTGTGGAAAGACGTAATACACTGTTTTTTAGAATCATATCAATCATTCCTTATCCAAAGCAACAAAACTCAACTATAACACATATAATTCAGTGCTGGCAACACTTTTCGAACGAAGCAGCAATAAGTTTACCATAACAAGCTCATACTCAAATCAACGTATCCTTTGAATTTCGTTCTCTTCGCAGGAATCATATCAACCATTCCTTATCCAAAGCAACAAAACTCAACTATAACACAAATAATTCAGTGCGGGCAACACTTTCCGAACGAAGCAGCAATAAGTTTACCATAACAAGCTCATACTCAAATCAACGTATGCTTTGAATTTCGTTCGAAGGTTTCAGCGGTTAAACGTTGTTTGAGGCTGCCATCCGAAAAATGTTCAAAACTCGAAAAATTTAAAAAAGAATTCCTTATTTTTATTGCAAATGCTTTGCATATGAGAATGTTGTTTGAAGCATCTGTTGGTGCAATATTTACGGAAATGGCTAATGCTGGTTAGCCTGTATCAACAGCAAAGCATAATACATACCAATTCTGCTTCACGCTAAGTTAAACCCAACCAGTAAATTTCGTTTCGATTGAATCACTGCGCTGGAAGTTATACGGGTGAAAAAAATTTTAGGGTTACCACCCTCAAAATTTATCAAATTTTCAAAGCGTTAATATTTGTTGTTAATTTTCATTGCAGGATCATTTCCATTTGGAAATCTAATGACATAATCGCTCAGTAAAGAAATTAAACAAAATTACAAAAATGGTCATAGCTGGCAGCTCTTTCATGATTTTGGTACGAAATTTCTATGACATTTGGTTTACATTAAAGTCCATTTGCTGCGTGAACTTCGTTTTGATTTTTACACTGGACCGGAAGTTATAGGGAAATAAGCTTTATTTTGCTGAGCAAATTTGCAAGATTTAGGAGACAAAAATCACCATAGCTGGCAACTCTATTCTAATTTTTCAGCGAAATTTTCATCAAACGTTACATAAAATAAGATCCAAGTATTGGATGAATCTTGTCAAAATCTGATGGCTGAATCGGAAGTAATAGGCCAAAAACCGGTTTTTTTTCTGGGTGATTTTTCAAGATGGTACCACTGGCACAGGGTTGCCCGCATTTCAAAATCACTTCTATCAGACCTGGTCCTAGCTAATATCAACATGTCCTGTAAATTTCATTATGATCGGATAATCCGGTCGTCAGTTTTCGTGAACAGAACTTTCGAGTGCTGAAAATAGAGGTAATTTGGTGATGGGTTGCCGTTCTTGTGCAAATCGGAATTTTGAACATTTTAATTTGATATGATGGATAAAGGTTGAAATTTATCAGTGATCTGATTTTTTTGTCAAAAATCAAAAATTTTTCAGGAAGGTCAATGATTTGAATGTTTTTTATTCAGGAGCCTGCCGTAGCTACAGGGTTACCCGCACTGTCCTAAAAATCCACATGTGTCAAATTTTAGTCAACTTTAATACGCTCTGCAAATTTCACGATGATCCATTGTTTTTCTTACAAGTAATGACAAATCAAAATTTGAAAAAAAATCTTTGCCTACTTTTAGGCACCCTGCACCCACACACGACTCACAATTTCCAATTGTTTATCATAAACGAGCTAAGAACATAATTACTTTTCATTCCCAATACTTTTCTTTAGCAAAACTTTTCACTGCTTGGAAATATAGGAGTACCTCAAAATTCACTATAACGCTCGCCGCCGCCAAAAGGTTTAGAATATCTGAATTTGAGAAAGTCGTGGACCTACCTACTATATACATCTACGTTCTCCGCTCAATCGAATCTTCCACTCCAGAGATTATCTCCCTTAATCATTTTGCTGATATATATATATATATATATATATATATATATATATATATATATATATATATATATATACCTCGATATGTAGGTGAATTATATATGTAATTGTAAAAACTGAAATAAATTCATTTTTCCATAAACAAGTTTGTTTTTTTATTAAGGGGTTAGTCCACTGTTAAACTGCTACAAATGAACTTTTTTTTGAAACAGCTACCAAAGAAAAACTATTCAAGATATCGATTTGAAATTTTACACACATCTTTATTAAAGTTGGGAATTAACATTTTCATTGGAAAAAATTAGGAGAAAACAAAATGGCGGCCACCCCAATGAATCGCCGCAGCACCGCCGAAAAAAAAAAGCAAATTGCGCCTCGTAAATTCCTGGACAAAATAAGCATCTGTGAACAAATTATCAAAAATATTTCATTAGCGTTGAGTATGAAGGACTGCACGGGCCTAAATTTAGAGCCCTAAAGCGATTAAAAAAAATGTGGTATATTTTTGAATCAAAAAAATGTTTAAAAAAAATTTTTTTAATCAAAAAAATGTTTCCTAGATCGTAAAAAATTTTTTTTTTTGTTCTAAATTTAGGCCCGTGCAGTCCTTCATACTCAACACTAATGAAATATTTTTGATAATTTGTTCACAGATGCTTATTTTGTCCAGGAATTTACGAGGCGCAATTTGCTTTTTTTTTCGGCGGTGCTGCGGCGATCCATTGGGGTGGCCGCGATTTAGTTTTCACCTAATTTTTTCCAATGAAAATGTTAGCTCCTAACTTTAATAAAGATGTGTGTAAAATTTCAAATCGATATCTTGAATAGTTTTTCTTTGGTAGCTGTTTCAAAAAAAAGTTCATTTGGAGCAGTTTAACAGTGGACTAACCCCTTAAGTAAATTAGCATTAGCAACTTTTAATATTGAATTTCTATCGCTTTATTTTAACTATATTAACTCTGTATATAATATTTTACCGATATAGCAATAATTTTACTAAAAATGTTTTGTTTTCACACTCACTAGCTATCCTAATCAAGCTCCGGGTGTCACGCTTCATACGACTTGTATGTACTAAAATTCACCTACCTCCCAAACTACTCGCCATCCCATTTCAAAATTTTTATGATAAAACAAGTATAGTTTAAGCTTTGTTTTACTACGAAATTAAAAAATATTAAACTGGTCCAAGTTACTCAAATAACGAGTTGAAATGGTTACTTCCGGTTTTAAACAGGAAAAATTTTTTTTATTCCAAATCTAATTTTAAAATTAAAAAGAACAGTTGATTTTCTATACCAATCAATATGTTTAATGTTTTTAATATATTTTTTTCAATCCCAAAATCGGCTTCCAAAAAAACCCCTCATCAGCTTCTTCAACTCTTCAGAAGCCCATAACTCGGGAACTGAACCTCATAGAAGGAAAAAATTGTGCATCCACGTTCATATCGTCTAGAAGTACCATTATGCATAATATGAACGAAATCCGAAACCTCGACTTTTTTTCGTTGTCCGCTTCACGTGAAATGCCCCATATACATCTATGTTCCCCAAAAATTTCAGCTCAATCGGATCAGCCACTCCAGAGATTATCTCTCTTAACCATTTTGCTGATATATATATACAAATATATGACGAATTTTCGGCGAAGCGATTTTAATACTAATGTTCTTCGAACATTAGTAAAAACCCTAGCGCATCAGAACCGCTAGAAATACTTATGTTCGAAGAACAGTAGAGGATTTGTGCAGATTTTGAGTGTATTGTTATATAGTGTCTTATATATTGTTGTTATTGTCTTATATATTATATACTGTGTGTATTGTCATATATATTGTTATATATTGTATATTCGCGATGTGAATACTTAATGCAAGCATTTATTGGCACGAAAATAACAAAAACACCTCGTGCTAGCAGTCCTTTGCTAGCACCGAAGCTGAAAATAAGTCACATCTGTCTCACTTTGAAGTCAACCTGCTCTGCGAATTTCGTATTGATCCGATCACTGCATTGGAAGTTATAGGGATGCAAAGAAATTTAGAGTTACCATTCGCAAGAGCTTTCAAACTTTCTAGATCTTAGTATTTGGTGTGCATTTTCACAACAAGACCACTACGATTTGAAAATTTTATGATAAAATCGCTTACTTAAGCTATGTCAAAATAATACACAAACAATCATAGCTGGCAGCCCTATTATCGTTTTCCAAACTAGATTTCTATTGAATATTGCCTACAATAATTTAAATTTGCCATATGAATTTCGTTATGATACCATGACTGTACTGGAAGCTATATTTTTATTTTTTATTTATTTTATTCATTAACCAAGCAAGGTACAAGTTACATAAACAATCAAAGCAAAATAGAAAATCGAAAACTTAATATGAGTATATAAAAGTAATTCGAAAAAAAAAATTAAATAAATCAAATAATTAACAAATAAATCAATAATAATAAATAAATAACGAATATATAAAACATTGACAAATAGCTTAGCATAAGGAGTTGCGGATGGCTTGGAAAAGGGAAGATATGAAGGATAATTTTTAGACCGTTGGGGAATACAGATAACTTATGCTATTGAATATCCTACAGCATCTATTAATCGGCTCATTAGCTGCGTAAGGAGTGGAATGTGGATATTCCTTAAGAAAACTAGAGGACCTGGTGCTCCTTACAGGGTTATTTAACACCATTTTATTATTGAGGAACTCAACTCTGATAACGCTTTTAATGACGTCAAATGTGAAGCAGGCCGAAATCATCTTTCTTCTGGATGCAAGTGGCAATAAGTTTAGGTGACCCAGTCGAAACTCATAAGGAGGAAAGGCGCTAAAACCGTAAGGGTTGTATAGATCTCTCAATGCGAAAAGTAAGAATTGCTTTTGTATGGACTCGAGTCTGTTACTGTGGGTCTCAAAAGCCGGATTCCAGCAAATGGAAGCATATTCGAGAATGGGACGTACAAGTGAGATGTATAAGGATCTTGTGACCCACAGGTTATGAAATTTCTTCGCACGCCTTTTGATGAAGCCTAATACGGGCACGGGATAGCATTTTATCATAATGCAAGGTGAAGCGGAGTCTCTCATCCAAGATAACACCAAGGTCAACAACGTTTTCAACTCGAGCTAACAAATTATTGCCGAGGAAGTACGTATTGTGTGAGACGGTGTGTTTTCGGCAAAAACTTATAACCTGGCACTTAGCAATGTTGAGAGAGAGCTTGTTTTCATTGCACCAATGATCAAGTGAATCAAGTTTAGATTGGAGAAAGAGTGCATCGGATTTAGATTTAATGAGACTTTGAGATCGTCGGCATAAAGTAAATGAGGTATATTTGCTAGGATGTCAGATAGGTCAGAAATGAATATATTAAAAAGAAGTGGGCCAAGATGGCTACCTTGTGGTACACCAGAGCTAGCAGAGATATTTTTCGATAAGAGCCCTTGAAATTTTACCAGTTGTGTTCGATTTCGAAGGTAGGAAGTCAGCCAGCTAAGCAAAGATCCGGCAAATCCGAATTTCTGGAGTTTTAGAATTAAGGTAGGGTGGTCAACTCTGTCAAAAGCTTTACTAAAGTCTGTATAGACTGCGTCAATTTGGCATCCTTTCTCCATTTTACACAGCACGTCCGAGATTAGGACTGTCAAATTCGTGGTAGTTGAGCGACCTTTTCTAAAACCATGTTGTTGCTCGTTCAGACGGGAGTCAACAAGTGGAGAAAGTTTATCGTACACAATCTTTTCAAAAAGTTTCGGAATTCAAGATAAGATGGCAATGCCCCTAAAATTTCCGATACAGCGTCTATCACCATTTTTGAATATGGGTGTGACATATGAAAGTTTCCAGCAAGATGGGAAAACTCCAGACGAAAGTGATCTGTTGAAAAAAATATGAAAGGGAGTTATAAACTGCTCTACACACTTGCGCAAGAAAGTTGGAGGAAGAAGATCGGGCCCAGGGCCTTTGTTGCAGTCGAGTTCCGAAATAGCTTTACGTATTTCCTCACGTGTAATTTCAAATTGGCCAAAAAAATTTTTAGGATTAGGATGAGAGAAAGACAGGTGTGAGTTTGATAGGTCTGGTGCATTACAAACATTCTGGAAACTATCGGCGAATAAATCACAAATCTCATTAGGAGAGGAAGAAATGATATCATTAAAGAACATCGACGAGGGATATCCAGTGGTTTTTCGCTTCACATTTACAAAATCGTAAAAATTTTTCGGATCGCGGATTATATTTTCGCCCGTTGTCTTAATGTAATTGACATAAGCCTCGTGAGACTTTGCTGAAAACTGCTTAGCAACTTCATTATATTCATCCTGAATAGCAGAACTAAAGTCTATATTGTTGCGGAACAGCTGTGAACAGCCGCCACCACAACAGAAATTGTAACCTGACCTGCTACCCTCGCGTGACTTTACGGTGCCGGCTAGTCACCGGTGTCATGGGTTTATGGAGGGGCAGGCCAAGCCCTAGCTGTGTCACGCGTACGGACACGGACCAACATAAAAAAAAGGATCAAAGTGGGAAGAAAGGAGCCCACTTTATCATGGCTCCACTGAACCTATTTGCTTGGAGACTACACGTCCGCTCTTTTTCACAATATCCATACAAAAATAAAAAAACTCTAGCGCACCTGAACCGCTAGAAACACTAATGTTCGAAGAACAGTAGAAGAATCGTGCAGGTTTTGAGTGCAAACTCCACCACATGAGCTGCTTATTACGACCAAACTGTTTCAAATGCCACGTTTTACTTTGTTCTCAAGAATGCATTATGACTCATATGGTAGAAGGTTTCAGATATTACCACTGGCATGAATTTCAACGTTTATGAGAGCAAAACACGGGTTAATTATATTCGTTATCAGTTGCTTATTTCACAAAATTTTGAAAGCAGCATCTCATATAACATCAATGAAGAAAATGCTCAGTGCCTGCAGCACTGTAACTGAAGTTGGTGTTTGGGGCTGCGATCCGAAAAATTTGCAGAACTTTGGGAATTGAAACATCGGTTATTTATTTGTATTGTAAATGTTTCCGGTATAATTTTATTGATACAAAAGTAGCACAACCGACTCGTGTTGGCAACCTTTCGCCAGTATCAAAGCCAAGAATATATCACATCTGCTTCACGTTGTTATATTACATTCGAGGTTATAGGAGTATGAAGAAATTTAGGGTTACCTGCAGCGAGTTTTTTCAAATAATCAAAAGCTTAATATTTGCTGTTTATTGGCACTACAATATCATTACCAATTGAAAATTCTACGATTAAACCGCTTTATAAAGATATTGCAAACAAACACAAAACCAACAATAGCTGGCAACCCTATTGTGGCTTTTCAACCAAATTTGGCCTGAATAATGTTTATGCCAGGTTCCATTAATAATATGAAATTCGTATTGATTTCATGACTGCACTGGAAGTTATAGGGCAAAAAGTTTTATTTTCCTGAGAGAATTTTCAAAACCAAAGACACAAAAATTACCATAGCTGGCAGCACCAATCGAATTTTTCAACCAAATTTCTATCAAACAGAGCTTAGAGTAAGGTTCAGCTACTGTGTCAATTTCATGAAAATCTGGTTACTTATTCACATTTCATAGGGCAAAAAGCAGTTTTTTTTTCTTTGTAATTTTTCAAGATGGCACCACTGGCACAGAGTTGCCCAGACCGGGTCCTACTTAAGTACAGACCTGGTCCTACTTAAGTCCAATGTTTTCTGTAAATTTCAATGGTATCTGATTATTGATTCGTGAGTTCCCGTGAACAGAAGTTTTTGATGCTAAAAATATAGGCTGACTGGGAAAGGGTTACCGTTCTTGTCCGACATGAAGTTTCCAAAGTTTTACTTTGAACGTGTAGATTAAGCATAAAATTTGTATACAGACTGGTTTTATTGTAAGAAACGGACATTTTTAGGATATTCGATGGTTTGAATGTTTTCACTTCCAAATTTTTATTTTTTCAAATTTAAGACACCAAAATTAGCATAGCTGGCAGCTCCAACCGAATTTTTTGACAAAATTTCTACCGAACGTGGTTTAAAATAAGATCCAGCTACTGTGTAAATTTCGTCAAAATCAAACGATTCAATTAGAATTTATAGGGCTAAAAGCAGTTATCTTTTTTAATGATTTTTCAAGATGGCACCACTGGCACAGAATCGCCCGCATTTCAAAATCACTTCTATCAGACCTGGTTCTATTCAAGACCAATACGTTCTGCAAATTTCAATTAATTCTGCTCATTGCATCGTGAGTTTCCGTGAACAGAAGTTTTTGATGCTAAAAATATAGGTAACTTGGTCAAGGGTTACCAGGCGTACCCGTTATACCATATCAAATTTTATTTTTTTTCTATGTAAAAAAAGCATGAGATTTACATATGAGTGGTTTTTTTTTGAAGAAGCGGCATTTTTTCAAGAGAAACGATGATTTTGAGGTTTTCACTTTCAGTACCTGCCCTTACTACAGGGTTGCCAGCACGCTCAGTAAAAGCTACACAAATCTTTAAATAAACAATACCAATAAGTCCTGAAAATTTCGTAATGATTGAATAGCTTTGTCAAAAGTTATCGCAATTTAAAAATTTTCAAATTTTTCCGTTCTCTTTTTAGGCACCCAGCGCACACATGGGGTTAAAAAATTCCAAAACATTATCCGATTCACATGTAAAACACGTTCGAAATTTATTTGGTCAACTTTATTTTTGCAAAAATTTCTTGTGTACGGAATAATAGGTATAATAAAAATATCACTAAAATGGCCGCCGGCGCCAAAGGGTTAAAGATTTTTAACTTTTTCTGAAACCTGGCACTATTCTGCATATACACCAATGTGTCCTGAAAGTTTCAGTTCAATCGGATGGCGCGTTCCTGAGATTTTTTCACTGAAAATTTTTGATGATATATATATATATATATATATAGAAATATGAATTTTTGGCCAAAGTGATTTTAATACTAATGTTCTTCTTCGAACATTAGTAAAAAAACAAAAGTTTACCGGAATAAAATAATTCAATATAATATGTATATGTAAATCCATGCCAATAAAAATACAGATAATCATCTATAAGATAATAAGCGCGTTTTTTTGCTCCTCTATCCAGCGGAGAGTAGAGTAGACGCATTGAAAACAACAACACTCCTACACCAGTGAATTCACTAGTACAGAAATTCTATGCCTCATTTGTAGTTCACGTGTTGAAGTGTAGAATGTGCTGATAGAAAAAAGAAAAGCTCATGAGAAGTTGTATTTTTTTCTGTGAGGTGGCTTTCGGGTTTTCATGGTTATGTTGAATGTTTTGGTAGTTAGGAAATTAGAAAAAGCCCTCATGATGTGTAGAAAGGTAAAAGAATTAATTTTCTGTCATTTTTTTTTCTATTTTCTATCGATTGTGGTAGTGTATACTCGTTATTTTCTCCCTTTTTTTCAGCTGTTTTCTGCTACCACAGCGAACACCGCAACCTATGTCAAACTTAGCGAAAGCACTGCTGTTTTATACTAGATCGTTGTTTTTGCGGCATAGTTGTACTCTGCTCTGCATCGGAGCAAAAAAACCCACTTAATATTCCCAAATTAAAGTAATACAAAGAATAAAAAAATTAAATAAAACCAACGATAATATAGTATGTAAACGTGAAAATTAAAATTATACGGATTTTCTTAAATAATACTAAATGAAATTCAAACTTAAATAAATACAATAAAAAAATATATGAAATATTAAAATAATTGCAAATAAACTTACCAGAGGAATCCAGACGACGGTACCGTTGCTGGAACCACTGTAAAGTTATTTTTGGTTTTGTTTTTTTTTTTAAATTAACACAATTCATTTTTATTCAAATTTATATTATATAGGAAATTATTAACGAATTTTAATATCCAACTCATTTCCGCAATCTAAATACTCGTCAAATCCACAGGCACCAATACTCCTATCGCCACAATACTCCTATGGCTTCTCCAAATTTTCAATAGATATATACATACGATCCACCAACAGATCGCAAAATATAAATTGGTGTAATAGTTATCATAGCGGCACCAACCAATGCATCATCAGTACTATTCATCTTCTTTGTCAGCAAGTGAACAACCACCGTAGCAAGCGACGAGAAAAAATACGGAGCAAAAAAACAAAAAAATACACATGTTGATCGTTATGCTCAGCAGTAACTTTATTGCTATAGAAAGGCCGACATTATCATCAATCCGGGGTAAATTGTACCTCCGAAAGCTGTCCCAAGTTGGTACCACGCACAATCATCGAGCCAGATGTGGGATGGATAAAAAACTCTCCTCAGTTAATTATCGAGTTGTTCGGTAATTGAACAAGAAACGCCTCAATCACAACACTTTCAAATCTCAACACAGAGAAAAGCCGCTTTAGCACTTCGAGGATCCGGTACACCGTTCAAACACATCGAAAGCTGCTGCTGCATCAAAACTATTAACAGCCGGATGAGTTTCCAGCTCCTTCTGAAGATCACCAATATAATCGATCATATGCTGAATTATCTCCAACTTGGATAGTTTCCGATTTTTCGTCATTAACGGTACGAGGTTTTTTCAGTTTTGGCAAATATATTTGGATTTCGGCATTTTCGCCGTCACGATGTCGCGAAACACGACCATTAATAACTGTCGTACGGATGCACCTGTCGCACAAATTATTAAAACTTATTTTCGTGGCAGGGGTCACACACTTGTTGCTTCGTAGAAATTCTTCAGAAAATTCCCACGGCGACAGCCAGCGCTGCCGCCGCGAATCAATGCTCAAACCTGACTGACCATCAGTCAGCATCTCCCTTGATCGCTCAGCGATCCGCCACGTACCGGTTCTAACCAGCCGTTATCAGTTATGCACTTGTTGCACAGCACACGCAGCCAACACCCAACATTACAAGTTTCATTGGCCTGATAACGCAGCTGATTAAAGTTTCGTTGCAAATCAGCTGCGCTCAGGCCAGTGAACCTAATGCAATGCAATGCAACATTCGAAAATCAAACGCATATACATAGCCTGTGTTCGGATGGCCATGCACTGCATTTGATCATCGAATGCAGCATTGCATACGCAATGTATGTAGGTGTGTGCGTGCGTGGTGGCGGCAAGGCTGTTCCGTAACAGCGTGGGGACGACCCAGACCCTGAGATCTCATCCGGCCGGGCAAAAGATAAGAAAAAAAAACAAATAGAAGAAAGAAAAGAAAAAAACAAAAAGTAGGAACAAAAAAAGTTTATAACTTGATAACAAAACTAACTAATTACTACTCCTTACCTAAATGTCATTACGTCTTTCCAAAGTCGACCATTCCTTTGGAAAGAGGTAACGACTCCTATAAATAAAAATTAACCTACTTGTAAGCCTATTCATTGCATCCTTCCAAAGCTAACAGATCACGGAAGCCTTGAAAGGAGGCAATGATACCTAACTCTAAACCTTAACGCTATTCATTATGTCATCTCAAAGTCTATGCCCTTTCAGATGAGATAATAGTGAAAAAAAATAAAAAAATTTAAATATTAACCTACACAATGCATCCTCCCAAAGCCAACGCCCCTTGACGTTAAGAGGAGACAATAATACCAAAAATTATATTAATGTAAAAACATATCATTCCATCTCGCCATAGCTAATAACGGGGTTAAGCTTTGTCGAGAGGCAATAATAGTTGAAAAGAAACCTAATGCTAATCATTATATTTTTGCAAAGTTAACCCATAAACTTTACAAGAAGATAATAATTCCTACAGCTAACTTAGTTTAAAATAAGCTGTCTATTGTGTCTCACCAAAGCTGCCTGATTAGAACAACTTTGGAGAGAGACAATAGTGCACCTAACCTAATCTTACTCCTATAGGTGAAATCATCATTGTGTCTTCCCAAAGCGTTACAAGTCCCTTTGAGAAAAGACAATAAGATCCACTATCCGCTAAACCTAACAAAACTAGAAATAAAATTAGAAGACTAATCTAATAATATTTAAAAAAAAAAACAAAAACAAAAGGTTTGAGGCCGAGGATTCAGATACTCAGGACCCATGCTGATAATGAGGCAATGGGGCCGTCCCCGCATGCGTGAGCATTGGTGGAATTATGCTCAAGTCGGACAGCTATCAGAACCGGTAACGCGAGGTGCAAGTGCTGCTAGATGAAGGAATAGTTGCAGCGGCAGGGTTTCGAGTTCTGAAGGTGCTGATATTCCCAGAGTGGAAACTTTCAATTCTACGACTTATCAGAGAAGACTTAAAATAACTGGAATAAACTAAAGCTGATATGAACTATAAAAGAAAAATAGATCAAATACAAAAAAAAAAACTCTAGCGCACCTGAACCGCTAGAAAAACTAATGTTCGAAGAGCAGTAGAAGAATCGTGCAGGTTTTGAGTGCATATTCCACCACATGAGCTTCTTATTACGGCCAAACTGTTTCAAACGCCACGTTCTACTTTGGTCTCAAGAATGCATTATAACTCATATGGTGGAAGGTTTCAGATATTACCATTGGCATGAATTTCAACGTTTAATAGAGCAAAACACGGGTTAATTATATTCGTTATCAGTTGCTTAATTCACAAAATTTCGAAAGCAGCATCTCATATAACATCAATGAAGAAAATGCTCAGTGCCTGCAGCACTGTAACTGAAGGTGGTGTTTGGGGCTCCGATCCGAAAAATTTGCAGAACTTTGGGAATTGAAACATCGGTTATTTATTTTCATTGTAAATGTTTCCGGTATGAATACTAACTGTAAGCATTTATTGCAACAAAAGAAGCACAACCGACTCGTGCTGGCAACCTTTCGCCAGTATCAAAGCCAAAAATATATCACATCTGCTTCTTGTTGTTATATTACATTCGAAGTTATAGGAGTATAAAGAAATTTAGGATTACCTGCAGCGAGTTTTTTGAAATAATGGAAAGCTTAATATTTGCTGTTTATTGTCACTACAATATCATTACCAATTGAAAATTCTACGATAAAACCGCTTAATAAAGATATTGCAAACAAACACAAAACCAACAATAGCTGGCAGCCCTATCGTGGCTTTTCAACCAAATTTGGCCTGAATAATGTTTATAGTAGGTTCCATTAATTGTATGAAATATTCGTATTGATTTCATGACTGCACTGGAAGTTAAAGGGCAAAAAGTTTTATTTTCCTGAGCGAATTTTCAAATCCAAAGACATAAAAATTACCATAGCTGGCAGCACCAATCGAATTTTTCAACCAAATTTCTATCCAACAGAGTTTAGAGTAAGGTTCAGCTACTGTGTCAATTTCATGAAAATCTAGTAACTTATTCAAATTTCATAGGGCAAAAAGCAGTTTTTTTTCTTTGTAATTTTTCAAGATGGCACCACTGGCACAGAGTTGCCCACAATTCAAAATCGCTTGTATCAGACCTGGTCCTACTTAAGTCCAATGCATTCTGTAAATTTCAATGGTATCTGATTATTGATTCGTGAGTTCCCGTGAACAGAAGTTTTTGATGCTAAAAATATAGTTTGACTGGAAAAGGGTTACCGTTCTTGTCCGACATGAAATTTCCAAAGTTTTACTTTGAACGTGTAGATAAAGTATAAGATTTGTATACAAATTGGTTTTATTGTAAGAAACGGACAGTTTTTGGAAATTCGATGGTTTAATGTTTTCACTTCCAAATTTTGATTTTTTCAAATTTAAGACACCAAAATTATCATAGCTGGCAGCTCCAACCGAATTTTTCGACCAAATTTCTACCAAACGTGGTATTAAACAAGGTTCAGCTACTGTGTGAATTTCGTCAAAATCGAACGATTCAATCAGAATTTATAGGGCTAAAAGCAGTTATCTTTTTTAGTGATTTTTCAAGATGGCACCACTGGCACAGAACGAGCCACATTTAAAAATCACTTCTATCAGACCTGGTCCTATATAGGACCAATACATTCTGCAAATTTCAATTAATTCTGCTCATCGGATCGTGAGTTTCCGTGAACAGAAGTTTTTGATGCTAAAAATATAGGTAAATTGGGCAAGGGTTACCAGGCGTGCCCGTTATACCATATAAAATTTTTTTTTTTGTTTATGTAAACAAAGCACAAGATTTACATATGAGTGGCTTTTTTGTGAAGAAGCGGCAGTTTTTCAAGAGAGACGATGATTTGAAGGTTTTCACTTTCAGTGTCTGCCCTAGCTACAGGGTTGCCAGCACGCTCATCAAAAGCTACACAAATCTACAACTAAACCATACCAATATGTCTTAAAAATTTCGTAATAATTGAATAGCTTTGTCAAAAGTTATCGCAATTTAAAAATTGTCAAGTTTTCCCGTTCTGTTTTTAGGCACCCAGCGCACACATGGGGTTAAAAATTCCAAAACATTATCCGATTCACATGTAAAACACGTTCAAAATTTATTTCGTCAACTTTATTTTTGCAAAACTTATTTGTGTACGGAATAAAAGGTATATTAAAAATATCACTAAAATGGCCGCCGGCGCCAAAAAATTAAAGATTATTAACTTTTTGTGAGACCTGGCACTATTCTGCATATACACCAATGTGTCCTGAAAATTTCAGCTCAATCGGATGGCGCGTTCCTGAGATTTTTTCACTGAAATTTTTTGATGATATATATATATATATATATATATATATATATATATATATATATATATATATATATATATATATAGAAATATGAATTTTTGGCCAAAGTGATTTTAATACTAATGTTCTTCTTCGAACATTAGTAAAAATTTTGCAAACAAGAGTATAGAGCAAAAAAAAACTCTAGCGCACCTGAACCGCTAGAAACACTAATGTTCGAAGAACAGTAGAAGAATCGTGCAGGTTTTGAGTGCATATTTCACCACATGTGCTGCTTATTACGGCCAAACTGTTTCAAATGCCACGTTTTACTTTGGTCTCAAGAATGCATTATAACTCATATGGTAGAAGGTTTCAGATATTACCACTGGCATGAATTTCAACGTTTATGAGAGCAAAACACGGGTTAATTATATTCGTTATCAGTTGCTTATTTCACATAATTTTGAAAGCAGCATCTCATATAACATCAATGAAGAAAATGCTCAGTGCCTGCAGCACTGTAACTGAAGTTGGTGTTTGGGGCTGCGATCCGAAAAATTTGCAGAACTTTGCGAATTGAAACATTGATTATTTATTTTAATTGTAAATGTTTCCGGTATGAATACTAACTGTAAGCGTTTATTGATACAAAAGTAGCACAACCGACTCGTGCTGGCAACCTTCTGCCAGTATCAAAGCCAAGAATATATCACATCTGCTTCACGTTGTTATATTACATTCGAAGTTAAAGGAGTATAAAGAAATTTAGAGTTACCAGCAGCGAGTTTTTTCAAATAATCGAAAGCTTAATATTTGCTGTTTATTGTCACTACAATATCATTTCCATTTGAAAATTCTACGATAAAACCGCTTAATAAAGATATTGCAATTAAACACAAAACCAACAATAGCTGGCAACCCTATCGTGGCTTTTCAACCACATTTGGTCTGAATTATGTTTATGACAGGTTTCATTAATTGTATGAAATTCGTATTGATTTCATGACTGCACTGGAAGTTATAGTGCAAAAAGTTTTATTTTCCTGAGCGAATTTTCAAAACCAAAGACACAAAAATTACCATAGCTGGTAGCACCAATCAAATTTTTCAACCAAATTTCCACCAAACAGAGATTAGAGTTAGGTTTAGCTACTGTGCCAATTTCATGAAAATCTGGTAATTTATTCACATTTCATAGGGCAAAAAGCAGTTTTTTTTCTTTGTAATTTTTCAAGATGGCACCACTGGCACAGACTTGCCCACAATTCAAAATCGCTTCTATTAAATCTGGTCTTACTTAAATCCAATGCATTCTGTAAATTTTAGTTGTATCTGATTATTGGTTCGTGAGTTTCCGTGAACAGAAGTTTTTGATGCTAAAAATATAGGTTAACTGGGAGAGGGCTACCGTTCTTGTCCGACATGAAATTTCCAAAGTTTTATTTTGAACGTGTAGATTAAACATAAGATTTATATTATAAACAGATGGGTTTTATTGTAAGAAAGGGACATTTTTTTGAATATTCGATGGTTTGAATGTTTTCACTTCCAAATTTCTTTTTTTCAAAATGAAGACACCAAAATTATCATAGCTGGCAGCTCCAACCGAATTTTTCAACCAAATTTCTACCAAACGTGGCTTAAAGTAAGGTCCAGCAATTGTGTGAATTTCGTCAAAATCGAACGATTTAATCAGAATTTATAGGGCTAAAAACAGTTATCTTTTTTAGTGGTTTTTCAAGATGGCACCACTGGCACAGAATCGCCAGCATTTCAAAATCACTTCTTTCAGACGTGGTCCTATTTAAGACAAAATTTCAATGCAAATTTCAATTTATTCTGCTCATCGGATCGTGAGTTTCCGTGAACACAAGTTTTTGATGCTTAAAATATAGGTAAAGTGGGCAAGGGTTACCAGGCGTGCCCGTTATACCATATCTTTTTTTTTTTTTGGTTATGTAAACAAAGCACAAAATTTACATATGAGTGGCTTTTTTTTGAAAAAAACGGCATTTTTTCAAGAGAGACGATGATTTGGAGGTTTTCACTTTCAGTGCCTACCCTAGCTACAGGGTTGCCAGCACGCTCATGAAAAGCTACACAAATCTACAATTAAATAATATCAATATGTTCTGAAAATTTCGTAATGATTGAATAGCTCTGTCAAAAGTTATCGCAATTTAAAAATTTTCAAATTTGCCCGTCCTTCTTTTAGGCACCCAGCGCACACATAGGGTTAAAAAATTCCAAAGCATTATCCGATTCATATGTAAAACACGTTTAAAATTTATTTCGTCAACTTTATTTTTGCGAAAATTATTTGTGCACGAAATAATAGGTATTTTAAATATATCACTTAAATGGCCGCCGGCGCCAACAGGTTAACAATAACTGACATTTAAAGAGGACCTGGACCTATTCTGCATATACACCAATGTACTTTGAAAGTTTCAGCTCAATCGGATGGCGCGTTCCCGAGATTATCTCACTGAAATTTTTTGATGATATATATATATATATATATATATATATATATATATATATATATATATATATATATATATATATATATATATATATATATGGAAATATGAATTTTTGGCCGAATCGATTTTAATACTAATGTTCTTCGAACATTAGTAAAAACCAAAATCCTAAATCCTACAAAAGTCAGCAAGAAGCAAACATCCAAGTAGAAATCATATATATGATTACCTCTAACTTCATCAAAACTAACTTTAACCTAAAACCACCAAACTTTGAGGTTTAATAACAGATGTTTTCTTTAAAAACACTGAGCTCACAAAAATCTAGAAAAAAACTTTATCCAACGAATTCAATTAACCTTCATATAAAGAAACGAAACGAAACTTTCAAAAATTCAAAATAGGTTAAGCTTAAATCGAACGATGGATAACTAGAATAAAATCATCATGATTGCTAAATCAGAGCTCCAAAGTCAAGACAACCTTCCCAATCAATTTCCACAAATTTTATGTGTTTAAAATGAAATAAACGAAACCTTCTTTAAAATAACCTTCAAAAACTTGACCTTCCAAAATCCACAGATGAAAGTAAAGATCAATCCAATAAAGAAAATTGTTCATTAAAAATTTAAGTTCAGTGAAACCAAGTGTCAGTGAGCATATTAGGAGGGAAAGAAAGGTATGAAATCGGAGAAGGAAACAAAAGGATGGAGGAAAGATGCACCATGATTCCTGGTGGAGCAACCCAGAAGATGCCGGAAGGGAACACCCAATTCCAAATAGATGACCTATTGTCATCGACAGCTACTGCTGGATATGGGGTCGGCACGGCATCAACGGAATCACCCCAACCTGATGAGAGTGTAAAGGCGCCACTCAATTCAAAATACTCAGTCAAGTTAAGTGACCTGCAAACAAGGATATGAGTGACGGCACTACCCTCACCAGGCACAGAATCACAGCACAATCTTCCTGTCTAACAATTGACGATCTACAACAGCTGAATAGGCGCCACTGTTGTGATAGCGACCGTTCACAAAAAAAAAATAAGAAAAAATTGAAAATTACGCGAAAAGGAAATAAAATTTTAATAAATGTAATCCAATATGAATGATCTGATCAAAATGCCATCTACGGCCAAAGAAATAAAAAAAAAAATGGCTGAGCCAACCAAGTGCTCCCGGGAACAAGTATCACCCCAGCCGACCAGATCATCCATTCGGAGCAAGAGAAGTTAGAACAAAAACTCTAGCGCACCTGAACCGCTAAAAACACTAATGTTCGAAGAACAGTAGAAGAATCGTGCAGGTTTTGAGTGCATATTCCACCAAATGCGCTGCTTATTACGGCCAAATTGTTTCAAATGCCACGTTTTATTTTTGTCTCAAGAATGCATTGTAACTCATATGGTAGAAGGTTTCAGATATTACCACTGGCATGAATTTCAACGTTTATGAGAGCAAAACACGGGTTAATTATATTCGTTATCAGTTGCCTATATCACAAAATTTTGAAAGCAGCATCTCATATAATATCAATGAAGAAAATGCTCAGTGCCTGCAGTACTGTAACTGAAGTTGGAGTTTGGGGCTGCGATCCGAAAAATTTGCAGAACTTTGGGAATTGAAACATCGGTTATTTATTTTCATTGTAAATGTTTCCGGTATGAATACTATTTGTAAGCATTTATTGATACAAAAGTAGCACAACCGACTCGTGCTGGCAACCTTTCGCCAGTATCAAAGCCAAGAATATATAACATCTGCTTCACGTTGTTATATAACATTTGAAGTTATAGGAGTATAAAGAAATTTAGGGTTACCTGCAGCGAGTTTTTTCAAATAATCGAAAGCTTAATATTTGCTGTTTATTGTCACTACAATATCATAACCAATTGAAAATTCTACGATAAAACCGCTTAATAAAGATATTGCGAACAAACATAAAACCAACAATAGCTGGCAACGCTACCATGGCTTTTCAACCAAATTTGGCTTGAATGATGTTTATAACAGGTTCCAGTAATTGTATGAAATTCGTATTGATTTCATGACTGCACTGGAAGTTATAGGGCAAAAAGTTGTATTTTCCTGAGCGAATCTTCAAAACCAAAGACACAAAAACTACCAGAGCTGGCAGCACCAATCGAATTTTTCAACCAAATTTCTATCAAACAGAGTTTAGAGTAGGGTGCAGCTACTGTGTTTGAGACAAAATATGTCTACTGCTGGATATGGGGTCGGCACGGCATCAACGGAATCACCCCAACCTGATGAGAGTGTAAAGGCGCCACTCAATTCAAAATACTCAGTCAAGTTAAGTGACCTGCAAACAAGGATATGAGTGACGGCACTACCCTCACCAGGCACAGAATCACAGCACAATCTTCCTGTCTAACAATTGACGATCTACAACAGCTGAATAGGCGCCACTGTTGTGATAGCGACCGTTCACAAAAAAAAAATAAGAAAAAAATTGAAAATTACGCGAAAAGGAAATAAAATTTTAATAAATGTAATCCAATATGAATGATCTGATCAAAATGCCATCTACGGCCAAAGAAATAAAAAAAAAATGGCTGAGCCAACCAAGTGCTCCCGGGAACAAGTATCACCCCAGCCGACCAGATCATCCATTCGGAGCAAGAGAAGTTAGAACAAAAACTCTAGCGCACCTGAACCGCTAAAAACACTAATGTTCGAAGAACAGTAGAAGAATCGTGCAGGTTTTGAGTGCATATTCCACCAAATGCGCTGCTTATTACGGCCAAATTGTTTCAAATGCCACGTTTTATTTTTGTCTCAAGAATGCATTGTAACTCATATGGTAGAAGGTTTCAGATATTACCACTGGCATGAATTTCAACGTTTATGAGAGCAAAACACGGGTTAATTATATTCGTTATCAGTTGCCTATATCACAAAATTTTGAAAGCAGCATCTCATATAATATCAATGAAGAAAATGCTCAGTGCCTGCAGTACTGTAACTGAAGTTGGAGTTTGGGGCTGCGATCCGAAAAATTTGCAGAACTTTGGGAATTGAAACATCGGTTATTTATTTTCATTGTAAATGTTTCCGGTATGAATACTATTTGTAAGCATTTATTGATACAAAAGTAGCACAACCGACTCGTGCTGGCAACCTTTCGCCAGTATCAAAGCCAAGAATATATAACATCTGCTTCACGTTGTTATATAACATTTGAAGTTATAGGAGTATAAAGAAATTTAGGGTTACCTGCAGCGAGTTTTTTCAAATAATCGAAAGCTTAATATTTGCTGTTTATTGTCACTACAATATCATAACCAATTGAAAATTCTACGATAAAACCGCTTAATAAAGATATTGCGAACAAACATAAAACCAACAATAGCTGGCAACGCTACCATGGCTTTTCAACCAAATTTGGCTTGAATGATGTTTATAACAGGTTCCAGTAATTGTATGAAATTCGTATTGATTTCATGACTGCACTGGAAGTTATAGGGCAAAAAGTTGTATTTTCCTGAGCGAATCTTCAAAACCAAAGACACAAAAACTACCAGAGCTGGCAGCACCAATCGAATTTTTCAACCAAATTTCAATCAAACAGAGTTTAGAGTAGGGTGCAGCTACTGTGTTAATTTCATGAAAATCTGGTAACTTATTCACATTTCATAGGGCAAAAAGCATTTTTTTTTTCTTTGTAATTTTTCAAGATGGCACCACTGGAACAGAGTTGCCTACAATTCAAAATCGCTTCTATCAGACCTGGCCCTACTTAAGTCCAATGCATTCTGTAAATTTCAATTCTATCTGATTATTGATTCGTGAGTTCCCGTGAACAGAAGTTTTTGAAGCTAAAAATATAGGTTAACTGAAAGAGGGTTACCGTTCTTGTCCGACATGAAATTTCCAAAGTTTTGCTTTGACTGTGTAGATTGAGCATAAGATTTGTATACTGATTGGTTTTATTGTAGAAACGGACATTTTTTAGGATATTCGATGGTTTGAATGTTTTCACTTCCAAATTTTTATTTTTTCAAATTTAAGACACCAAAATTATCATAGCTGGCAGCTCCAACCGAATTTTTCAACCAAATTTCTACCAAACGTGGTGTAAATTAAGGTGCAGCTACGGTGCGAATTTCGTCAAAATCGAACGATTCAATCAGAACTTATAGGGCTAAAAGTAGTTATCTTTTTTAGTGATTTTTCAAGATGGCACCACTGGCACAGAATCACCCGCATTTCAAAATCACTTTTTTCAGACCTGGTCCTATTTAAGACCAATACATTCTGCAAATTTCAATAAATCCTTTTCATCGGATCGTGAGTTTCCGTGAACAGAAGTTTTTGATGCTAAAAATATAGGTAACTTGGGCAAGGGTTACCAGGCGTGCCCGTTATACCATATCAAATGTTTTTTTTGTTTATGTAAACAAAGCACAAAATTTACATATGAGTGGCTTTTTTTTTAAGAAACAACATTTTTTCAAGAGAGACGATGATTTGGAGGCTTTCACTTTCAGTGCCTGCCCTAGCTACAGGGTTGCCAGCACGCTCATTAAAACGTACATTTATCTAAAACTAAATAAAACAAACATGTCCTGAAAATTCCGTAATGATTGAATAGCTTTGTCAAAAGTTATCGCAACTTAAAATTTTTCAAATTTTCCCGTTCTCTTTTTAGGCACCCAGCGCACACATGGGGTTAAAAAATTCCAAATCGTTATCCGATTCACATGTAAAACTTGTTCGAAATTTATGTCGTCAACTTTATTTTTGCAAAAATTATTTGTGTACGGAATAATAAGTATATTAAAAAAATCACTAAAATGGCCGCCGGCGCCAAAGGGTTAAAGATTATGAACTTTTTGTGAGACTTGGCACTATTCTGCATATACATCAATGTGTCCTGAAAATTTCAGCTCAATCGGATGGCGCGTTCCTGAGATTTTTTCACTGAAATTTTTTGATGATATATATATATATATATATATATATATATATATATATATATATATATATATATATATATATATATATATATATATATATATATATATATATATATATATATATATATATATATATATATATATATATATATATATATATAAATATGAATTTTTGGCCAAAGTGATTTTAATACTAATATTCTTCTTCGAACATTAGTAAAAATGAAATTCAAAAATAAGTGAAAAATAACGAAAAAAATGAATCAAATACAAGTTAAAGCTCTAAAAACAATTGTTAGCGCTATTAAAAAAAACTCGAAATAGTAATAAAAGTGGAATAAAAACGAAAACCGAAAACCCGATAACCATTATTTGGGCGCCATTTGTTGCGGAACAGCTGTGAACAGCCGCCACCACAACAGAAATTGTAACCTGACCTGCTACCCTCGCGTGACTTTACGGTGCCGGCTAGTCACCGGTGTCGTGGGCTTATGGAGGGGCAGGCCAAGCCCTAGCTGTGTCACGCGTACGGACACGGACCAACATAAAAAAAAGGATCAAAGTGGGAAGAAAGGAGCCCACTTTATCATGGCTCCACTGAATCTATTTGCTTGGAGACTACACGTCCGCCCCTTTTCACAATATCCATACAAAAATAAAAAAAACCAAAAGTTTACCGGAATAAAATAATTCAATATAATATGTATATGTAAATCCATGCCAATAAAAATACAAATAATCATCTATAAGATAATATTCCCAAATTAAAGTAATACAAAGAATAAAAAAATTAAATAAAACCAACGATAATATAGTATGTGAACGTGAAAACTAAAATTGTACGGATTTTCTTAAATAATACTAAATGAAATTCAAACTTAAATAAATACAATAAAAAAATATATGAAATATTAAAATAATTGCAAATAAACTTACTCACCAGACGAATCCAGACGACGGTACCGTTGCTGGAACCACTGTAAAGTTATTTTTACTAATGTTCGAAGAACATTAGTATTAAAATCGATTTGGCCAAAAATTCATATTTCCATATATATATATATATATATATATATATATATATATATATATATATATATATATATATATATATATATATATATATATATATATATATATATATATATATATATATATATATATATATATATAATCAAAAAATTTCAGTGAGATAATCTCGGGAACGCGCCATCCGATTGAGCTGAAACTTTCAGGATACATTGGTTTGTATGCAGAATAGGTCCAGGTCTCTTTAAATGTCAGTTATTGTCAACATTTTGGCGCCGGTGGCCATTTAAGTGATATTTTTAATATACCTATTATTTCGTGCACAAATAATTTTCGCCAAAAAAAAGTTTTACATGTGAATCGGATAATGCTTTGGAATTTTTTAACCCTATGCGTGCGCTGGGTAACTAAAAAGAGGACGGGAAAATTTGAAAAATTTTAAATTTTGATAACTTTTGACAGAGCTATTCAATCATTACGAAATTTTTAGGACATATTGATATTATTTAGTTGTAGATTTGTGTAGCTTTTAATGAGCGTGCTGGCAACCCTGTAGCTAGGGCAGGCACTGAAAGTGAAAACCTCCAAATCATCGTCTCTCTTGAAAAAATGCCGTTTCTTCAAAAAAAGCCACTCATATGTAAATCTTGTGGTTTGTTTACATAAACAAAAAAAAACCAGATATGGTATAACGGGCACGCCTGGTAACCCTTGCCCAATTTACCTATATTTTTAGCATCAAAAACTTCTGTTCACGGAAACTCAAGATTCGATGAGCAGAATTATTTGAAATTCACAGAATGTATTGGTCTTAAATAGAACCAGGTCTGACATAAGTGATTTTGAAATGCGGGCGATTCTGTGCCAGTGGTGCCATCTTGAAAAACCACTAAAAAAGATAACTGTTTTTAGCCCTATAAATTCTGATTAAATCGTTCAATTTTGACGAAATTCACACAATTGCTGGACCTTACTTTAAGCCACGTTTGGTAGAAATTTGGTTGGAAAATTCGGTTGGAGCTGCCAGCTATGATAATTTTGGTGTCTTCATTTTGAAAAAAAGAAATTTGGAAGTGAAAACATTCAAACCATCGAATATTCAAAAAAATGTCCCTTTCTTACAATAAAACCAATCTGTTTATAAATCTTATGTTTTATCTACATGTTCAAAATAAGGTTGCCAGCACGAGTCGGTTGTGCTACTTTTGTATCAATAAACGCTTACAGTTAGTATTCATACCGGAAACATTTACAATTAAAATAAATAATCAATGTTTCAATTCGCAAAGTTCTGCAAATTTTTCGGATCGCAGCCCCAAACACCAACTTCAGTTACAGTGCTGCAGGCACTGAGCATTTTCTTCATTGATGTTATATGAGATGCTGCTTTCAAAATTATGTGAAATAAGCAACTGATAACGAATATAATTAACCCGTGTTTTGCTCTCATAAACGTTGAAATTCATGCCAGTGGTAATATCTGAAACCTTCTACCATATGAGTTATAATGCATTCTTGAGACCAAAGTAAAACGTGGCATTTGAAACAGTTTGGCCGTAATAAGCAGCACATGTGGTGAAATATGCACTCAAAACCTGCACGATTCTTCTACTGCTCTTCGATTATTAGTGTTTCTAGCGGTTCAGGTGCGCTAGAGTTTTTTTTTTGCTCTATACTCTTGTTTGCAATATTTTTTTTACTAATGTTCGAAGAAGAACATTAGTATTAAAATCACTTTGGCCAAAAACTCATATTTATATATATATATATATATATATATCATCAAAAATTTTCAGTGAAAAAATCTCAGGAACGCGCCATCCGATTGAACTGAAACTTTCAGGACACATTGGTGTATATGCAGAATAGTGCCAGGTCTCAGAAAAAGTTAAAAATCTTTAACACTTTGGCGCCGGCGGCGACTTTAGTGATATTTTTATTATACCTATTATTCCGTACACAAGAAATTTTTGCAAAAATAAAGTTGACCAAATAAATTTCGAACGTGTTTTACATGTGAATCGTATAATATTTTGGAATTTTTTAACCCCATGTGTGCGCTGGGTGCCTAAAAAGAGAACGGAAAAATTTGAAAATTTTTAAATTGCAATAACTTTTGACAAAGCTATTCAATCATTACGAAATTTTCAGGACTTATTGGTATTGTTTATTTAAAGATTTGTGTAGCTTTTACTGAGCGTGCTGGCAACCCTGTAGTAAGGGCAGGTACTGAAAGTGAAAACCTCAAAATCATCGTTTCTCTTGAAAAAATGCCGCTTCTTCAAAAAAAACCACTCATATGTAAATCTCATGCTTTTTTTACATAGAAAAAAAATAAAATTTGATATGGTATAACGGGTACGCCTGGTAACCCTTGACCAAGTTACCTATATTTTTAGCATCAAAAACTTCTGTTCACGGAAACTCACGATGCAATGAGCAGAATTAATTGAAATTCACAGAATGTATTGGTCTTAAATAGAACCAGGTCTGACATAAGTGATTTTGAAATGCGGGCGATTCTGTGCCAGTGGTGCCATCTTGAAAAATCATTAAAAAAGATAACTGCTTTTAGCCCTATAAATTCTAATTGAATCGTTTGATTTTGACGAAATTTACACAGTAGCTGGATCTTATTTTAAACCACGTTCGGTAGAAATTTTGTCAAAAAATTCGGTTGGAGCTGCCAGCTATGCTAATTTTGGTGTCTTAAATTTGAAAAAATAAAAATTTGGAAGTGAAAACATTCAAACCATCGAATATCCTAAAAATGTCCGTTTCTTACAATAAAACCAGTCTGTATACAAATTTTATGCTTAATCTACACGTTCAAAGTAAAACTTTGGAAACTTCATGTCGGACAAGAACGGTAACCCTTTCCCAGTCAGCCTATATTTTTAGCATCAAAAACTTCTGTTCACGGGAACTCACGAATCAATAATCAGATACCATTGAAATTTACAGAAAACATTGGACTTAAGTAGGACCAGGTCTGGACTTAAGTAGGACTTGGTCTGGGCAACTCTGTGCCAGTGGTGCCATCTTGAAAAATTACAAAGAAAAAAAAACTGCTTTTTGCCCTATGAAATGTGAATAAGTAACCAGATTTTCATGAAATTGACACAGTAGCTGAACCTTACTCTGAGCTCTGTTTGATAGAAATTTGGTTGAAAAATTCGATTGGTGCTGCCAGCTATGGTAATTTGTGTGTCTTTGGTTTTGAAAATTCTCTCAGGAAAATAAAACTTTTTGCCCTATAACTTCCAGTGCAGTCATGAAATCAATACGAATTTCATACAATTTATGGAACCTATTATAAACATTATTCAGGCCAAATTTGGTTGAAAAGCCACAATAGGGTTGCCAGCTATTGTCGGTTTTGTGTTTGTTTGCAATATCTTTATAAAGCGGTTTAATCGTAGAATTTTCAATTGGTAATGATATTGTAGTGCCAATAAACAGCAAATATTAAGCTTTTGATTATTTGAAAAAACTCGCTGCAGGTAACCCTAAATTTCTTCATACTCCTATAACCTCGAATGTAATATAACAACGTGAAGCAGATGTGATATATTCTTGGCTTTGATACTGGCGAAAGGTTGCCAACACGAGTCGGTTGTGCTACTTTTGTATCAATAAAATTATACCGGAAACATTTACAATACAAATAAATAACCGATGTTTCAATTCCCAAAGTTCTGCAAATTTTTCGGATCGCAGCCCCAAACACCAACTTCAGTTACAGTGCAGCAGGCACTGAGCATTTTCTTCATTGATGTTATATGAGATGCTGCTTTCAAAATTTTGTGAAATAAGCAACTGATAACGAATATAATTAACCCGTGTTTTGCTCTCATAAACGTTGAAATTCATGCCAGTGGTAATATCTGAAACCTTCTACCATATGAGTCATAATGCATTCTTGAGAACAAAGTAAAACGTGGCATTTGAAACAGTTTGGTCGTAATAAGCAGCTCATGTGGTGGAATTTGCACTCAAAACCTGCACGATTCTTCTACTGTTCTTCGAACATTAGTGTTTTTAGCGGTTCAGGTGCGCTAGAGTTTTTTTGTATTTGATCTATTTTTCTTTTATAGTTCATATCAGCTTTAGTTTATTCCAGTTATTTTAAGTCTTCTCTGATAAGTCGTAGAATTGAAAGTTTCCACTCTGGGAATATCAGCACCTTCAGAACTCGAAACCCTGCCGCTGCAACTATTCCTTCATCTAGCAGCACTTGCACCTCGCGTTACCGGTTCTGATAGCTGTCCGACTTGAGCATAATTCCACCAATGCTCATGCATGCGGGGACGGCCCCATTGCCACATTATCAGCATGGGTCCTGAGTATCTCAATCCTCGGCCTCAAACCTTTTGTTTTTGTTTTTTTTTTAAATATTATTAGATTAGTCTTCTAATTTTATTTCTAGTTTTGTTAGGTTTAGCGTATAGTGGATCTTACTGTCTTTTCTGCTGCTGCTGCATCAAAACTATTAACAGCCGGATGAGTTTCCAGCTCCTTCTGAAGATCACACAAATATAATCGATCATATGCTGAATTATCTCCAACTTGGTTAGTTTCCAATTTTTCGTCATTAACGGTACGAGGTTTTTTCAGTTTTGGCAAATATATTTGGATTTCGGCATTTTCGCCATCACGATGTCGCGAAACACGACCATTAAAAACTGTCGTACGGATGCACCTGTCGCACAAATTATTAAAACTTATTTTCGTGGCAGGGGTCACACACTTGTTGCTTCGTAGAAAAGAAAGGTAAAGAAAGGTATGAAATCGGAGAAGGAAACAAAAGGATGGAGGAAAGATGCACCATGATTCCTGGTGGAGCAACCCAGAAGATGCCGGAAGGGAACACCCAATTCCAAATAGATGACCTATTGTCATCGACAGCTACTGCTGGATATGGGGTCGGCACGGCATCAACGGAATCACCCCAACCTGATGAGAGTGTAAAGGCGCCACTCAATTCAAAATACTTAGTCAAGCTAAGTGACTTGCAAACAAGGATATGAGTGACGGCACTACCCTCACCAGGCCCAGAATCACAGCACAATCTTCCTGTCTAACAATTGACGATCCACAACAGCTGAATAGGCGCCACTGTTAAGCGACCGTTCACAAAAAAAAAAATAAGAAAAAATTGAAAAATACGCGAAAAGGAAATAAAATTTTAATAAATGTAATCCAAAATGAATGATCTGATCAAAATGCCATCTACGGCCAAAGAAATAAAAAAAAGCTAGCGCACCTGAACCGCTAGAAGCACTTATGTTCGAAGAACAGTAGAAGAATCGTGCAGGTTTTGAGTACATATTCCACCACATGTGCTGCTTATTACGACCAAACTGTTTCAAATGCCACGTTTTACTTTGGTCTCAAGAATGCGTTATAAATCATATGGTGGAAGGTTTCAGATATTACCACTGGCATGAATTTCCACGTTTATGAGAGCAAAATACGGGTTAATTATATTCGTTATCAGTTGCTTATTTCACATAATTTTGAAAGCAGCATCTCATGTAACATCAACGAACAAAATGCTCAGTGCCTGCAGCACTGTAACTGAAGTTGGTGTTTAGGGCTTAGGGTTTATATATATATATATATATATATATATATATATATATATATATATATATATATATATATATATATATATATATATATATATATATATATATATATATATATATATATATATATATATATATATATATATATATATATATATATATATATATATATATATATATATGGAAATATGAATTTTTGGCCGAATCGATTTTAATACTAATGTTCTTCGAACATTAGTAAAAATGGCTGAGCCAACCAAGTGCTCCCGGGAACAAGTATCACCCCAGCCTACCAGATCATCCATTCGGAGCAAGAGAAGTTAGAATAAAAATTTTGGCGCACCTGAACCGCTAAAAACACTAATGTTCGAAGAACAGTAGAAGAATCGTGCAGGTTTTGAGTGCATATTCCACCAAATGCGCTGCTTATTACGGCCAAATTGTTTCAAATGCCACGTTTTACTTTTGTCTCAAGAATGCATTGTAACTCATATGGTAGAAGGTTTCAGATATTACCACTGGCATGAATTTCAACGTTTATGAGAGCAAAACACGGGTTAATTATATTCGTTTTCAGTTGCTTATATCACAAAATTTTGAAAGCAGCATCTCATATAATATCAATGAAGAAAATGCTCAGTGCCTGCAGTACTGTAACTGAAGTTGGAGTTTGGGGCTGCGATCCGAAAAATTTGCAGAACTTTGGGAATTGAAATATTGGTTATTTATTTTACTTGTAAATGTTTCCGGTATGAATACTAACTGTAAGCGTTTATTGATACAAAAGTAGCACAACCGACTCGTGCTGGCAACCTTTCGCCAGTATCAAAGCCAAGAATATATCACATCTGCTTCACGTTGTTATATTACATTTGAAGTTATAGGAGTATAAAGAAATTTAGGGTTACCTGCAGCGAGTTTTTTCAAATAATCGAAAGCTTAATATTTGCTGTTTATTGTCACTAAAATATCATAACCAATTGAAAATTCTACGATAAAACCGCTTAATAAAGATATTGCAAGCAAACATAAAACCAACAATAGCTGGCAACCCTACCATGGCTTTTCAACCAAATTTGGCTTGAATAATGTTTATAACAGGTTCCAGTAATTGTATGAAATTCGTATTGATTTCATGACTGCACTGGAAGTTATAGGGCAAAAAGTTGTATTTTCCTGAGCGAATCTTCAAAACCAAAGACACAAAAACTACCAGAGCTGGCAGCACCAATCGAATTTTTCAACCAAATTTCAATCAAACAGAGTTTAGAGTAGGGTGCAGCTACTGTGTTAATTTCATGAAAATCTGGTAACTTATTCACATTTCATAGGGCAAAAAGCATTTTTTTTTTCTTTGTAATTTTTCAAGATGGCACCACTGGAACAGAGTTGCCTACAATTCAAAATCGCTTCTATCAGACCTGGCCCTACTTAAGTCCAATGCATTCTGTAAATTTCAATTCTATCTGATTATTGATTCGTGAGTTCCCGTGAATAGAAGTTTTTGAAGCTTAAAATATAGGTTAACTGAGAGAGGGTTACCGTTCTTGTCCGACATGAAATTTCAAAAGTTTTACTTTGACTGTGTAGATTGAGCATAAGATTTGTATACAGATTGGTTTTATTGTAGAAACGGACATTTTTTAGGACATTCGATGGTTTGAATGTTTTCACTTCCAAATTTTTATTTTTTCAAATTTAAGACACCAAAATTATCATAGCTGGCAGCTCCAACCGAATTTTTCAACCAAATTTCTACCGAACGTGCTGTAAAGTAAGGTGCAGCTACGGTGCGAATTTCGTCAAAATCGAACGATTCAATCAGAATTTATAGGGCTAAAAGTAGTTATCTTTTTTAGTGATTTTTTAATATGGCACCACTGGCACAGAATCACCCGCATTTCAAAATCACTTCTTTCAGACCTGGTCCTATTTAAGACCAATACATTCTGCAAATTTCAATAAATTCTTTTCATCGGATCGTGAGTTTCCGTGAACAGAAGTTTTTGATGCTAAAAATATAGGTAACTTGGGCAAGGGTTACCAGGCGTGCCCGTTATACCATATCAAATTTTCTTTTTGTTTATGTAAACAAAGCACAAAATTTATATATGAGTGGCCTTTTTTTTAAGAAACAACATTTTTTCAAGAGAGACGATGATTTTGAGGCTTTCACTTTCAGTGCCTGCCCTAGCTACAGGGTTGCCAGCACGCTCATTTAAACGTACATTTATCTAAAACTAAATAAAACAAACATGTCCTGAAAATTCCGTAATGATTGAATAGCTTTGTCAAAAGTTATCGCAATTAAAAATTTTTTAAATTTTCCCGTTCTCTTTTTAGGCACCCAGCGCACACATGGTATTAAAAAATTCCAAATCGTTATCCGATTCACATGTAAAACTTGTTCGAAATTTATGTCGTCAACTTTATTTTTGCAAAAATTATTTGTGTACGGAATAATAAGTATATTAAAAAAATCACTAAAATGGCCGCCGGCGCCAAAGGGTTAAAGATTATTAACTTTTTTTGAAACCTGGCACTATTCTGCATATACACCAATGTGTCCTGAAAATTTCAGCTCAATCGGATGGCGCGTTCCTGAGATTTTTCCACTGAAATTTTTTGATGATGTATATATATATATATATATATATATATATATATATAAATATATATATATATATATATATATATATATATATATATATGTATATATATATATATATATATATATATATATATATATATATATATATATATATGTATATATATATATATATATATATATATATATATATATATATATATATATATATATATATATATATATATATATATATATATATATAGAAATATGAATTTTTGGCCAAAGTGATTTTAATACTAATATTCTTCTTCCAACATTAGTAAAAATGAAATTCAAAAATAAGTGAAAAATAACGAAAAAAATGAATCAAATACAAGTTAAAACTCTAAAAACAATTGTTAGCGCTATTAAAAAAAACTCGAAATAGTAACAAAAGTGGAATAAAAACGAAAACCGAAAACCCGATAACCATTATTTGGGCGCCATTTGTTGCATAACAGCTGTGAACAGTCGCCACCACAACAGAAATTGTAACCTGACCTGCTACTGTAGTGTATAATAAAATGTAAACACACATAAATGTCAAAACATATTAAATATGTCCACTTTGCGATTCTAGCGATATTCCACGAAAGTGGTGAACACTAAAATTATAATAGTTTGATTTAGCGGAGACTCAAACAATTGCACTTAATTTTAAAAACAACATTAAAAGCCAAATCCATACATTTTAGTACACATAATTTTCATTTGCTAATTTAACGAATAATGTTACTATATAAGACCGGAATATGGCACAATAAAGTCAGTCGGTTTCAGTAAGCCAAATTGCTCGGCGACTGAACAGACGAGTTTCAAATCGAATTTCTTTTTGATTTTATTTTCAAAGGTCACTATTGCATCGTGATCTTGCTAAAGAGGCGGTTAAATTCGCCATGCAAGTATCACGTGCATAGTGACCAGATAGAGAAGTACTTTATACATTTTGCAACATTTCATGGCGATCCTTTGACCAAACGTTCCTGTGAATCACGATATTGTGATTAGCGAACCTGCCACTTACGACTCTGTGAATTACGGTCGTACATTTTTCGAGCGCCTGTTAGATTGAAGCCCGACAACATTTTCCAACTGTACAAAGACAACAATTGCATATTATTGGAAAGTCAATCCTACGAGTTTCTAGCGATACGGATTTCGAGTACTGGAACAACAAATTTTCGAATAGTGGACATTACAGTTTATAACCGAGGAAACTACACATAAACCATAACACGGAGCTGCTAACATGAATTCCGATCCTACAGCTTACGACCCTGCGATCTATAATACGATGCTGACAACATTGAATACTGCAAGTGTTGATTCCAGTCGATTTTAGAATCATAATCCAGTCAATTTTGAAACCACGATCAAACGAATTTCGAAACCGTACGCGGAGAAGCAACATCGATAAGGGAAATATAAAAAATACGAAAAGTAACTTATGTAAAATATTAATAAATTACACGACTTGAATCGAAAACATGATGTAAAAAATGAGGATTTGATGATTTAAATCAAACGTTATAAAATCATTAAAGTAAACAACAAACATACAACGGGTTTAACATACAAATGTATTAATGCTCTTATTATTATTTATGTGGAATATTGAAATATTTTAAATAGGTATTAAATAAAACAAAATACAAATAAAATACTTTTGTAATGTATATAGGAAAATTCAAAATAATTTGAATGATTTGTAATCAAATACATTAAAATAACGAAAAATTTGTGCATGGTCTGTGGTATGAGAAACAAGTAAGTGAAATAGCAAATCGATTTTACTTATAAAAATAAAATCCCAATAGCATAGCTTTGAAAATTAAGTGGAAAGCCTTTTTGAAGATTTAGAGCATTAAATAGCTAGCAAGATGAGCAACTTTAATGTTCAGCTTGCACTAGAATGCATACCAGTTTTCAATGGTAGTGCAAAACAATTAGATTCCTTTTTAACCATATTAGGATTGATCAACGAAAACCTCAATAAAGACGGGAAAGAGGATTTATTAAAGTTTACAGAAAATGTCAAATTGGGCTCTAGCGTCAAAACTCAACTTTTGAGTACAAAAATAAGTAGCTATGAAGAATTAGAAAAAGTGTTAAGAGATAGGTTCATTAGTAGAAAAAAACCCACAACAAATCCATACACAGTTAGCACAGTTATATCAAAATGGATCAGTTGAAAAATACAGTGAGAAGATATTGCAACTCATTAGCGAATTGAATGAAATTCAAATTAATAGCTTAGGACAAAGTCCATCTGCAGCAGAGAAAATAGCGATACAGAAATCGAATGATTCTTATGCGCTTACTATTTTCAAAAACGGTTTAGACGGGTCACTTAAACCTACAATTTTTGCGGCACAGCCGAAAACACTTGTAGAAGCAATTCAAATCGCAACAGACTTAGAATCAAGCATAAATATCACGCAAAATGTTACGTATATAAATAGTAGAAACAGTTTAAATCAACAATTGAATTATAATTATAGAAACTGCCCAAACAATAACTGTCAAAGAAACTACTACAACACATATAAGAACAATAATAATTATGGTCAAAATCAAAATAATTATTACAGAAATAACAATAAGAATAATGGAGACAACTACAATTCCAGAAACAAAGTAACAAACCAAAGCAATAATTACAGAAATTATTATAGAAATAACAATAATTCTGAAAGAATTGAAAAAAATTTAATAAACCAGAGATATGGAAATACTTATAACGATATCGTGCCTGAAACTTATAGAAGCTATTCAATAATTCAAGAAGAGAGCGAAAAACACATCGAGTTATTAAACACAAACAAAAAAGATGAACTGATAGATAATATTAAAACAGAAACTGAATCATTGAATGAATACCGATCGATTGAAGTCGAAGGTCCAATAAACGATATACTCAATGATGAAGAAATAGTTAAAGAAGCAGTGCAAAGTATTGACATGAACGATATGAGTTCACAAGCATTAAAAAATATGAAACCAATACAAGAAAATGTCAATGACAAAAAAGTATTATCATGTACTAGAAAAATAATCAAAAACCAAAAAAATACAGGGCAAGATAAAAATAAAAACAAATCCGAGAAAGCGAATAAACCAACCCACAATACAAAACATACGAAAGCTGATTTATACAACAGCAATTCAAAGATTAACGTAAAAATATTGATAAAACCAAAACACTACATGAAGCCTAAAGAAGCCTTCCTTTGTAACAGCTATTCTAACGCTGATATGGAAAATTTGATGAAATCAAAATTCGGTATAACGAATATTCCTAGAGTGATAATGGAAAATAATAAAGTCACAGTTAGATGCAGTGATAATCCATCAAAATTAGTTTTGCCATTGGAGAAGCTGACATCTCAAATAACTGAAAAAAATATATCAAATGTGTGCCGAAACAAGAGCCACAAAATTCCAAACACATCTAACATAGAGACATTCAAAAACATGCTTAAAAGAATGCTACAAAAAATTCAAATACAAAACGAACCGATGAAAATAATCATCTACAAAACACCAAAGAGAATAATTGAAAGCTTCATTCAATTTAATTACATTAATGAACTACAAATCAAGCTGAGAAGCAGCATTAATTTCATGCAAAATATGAAAGAATAAATCAAAGAATAAAACTAACTCAGAAATTGAAATAATCTTCTGAATTTTACAGTAAAACATTTATCATTTTACATAGTTTATCGAATATACTTTTCTAAAGCAAAGTATGCTCAATCAAATACAACAATATATTCAGATTAAAAATAAACTCGTTGAATTTTATAGAAATTTTAGTTAAAAATACAAAAAAAAGCAATAAGAATACCACAAATCATTAAAAAAAATATATATGAAAGAAAAATGATGCTAAGTCACTTATACTAGGAAACACAAAATGCAAAAAAAAATATCACTGTAATTTATTACAACTAAATGCACCATAAATATTAAAATATAAAAAAAAACATATTACTTTATAAGCATTGTAATTACATTGTTACTTAACACAAAATTGATGAAAACCTTCATACATTCACACATTAACTAATATTTATAGAAATTATTATTTTTTACAAGCAAGAATACCAAATTACAAAAATAACATAAAAAAAAGCTTTGAGTAGAAAATTGCACATATATTTTAAGTTAAAACTAAGCGAAACACTTATGAATTAAATATTCAAACCTAAGCTTTCTATGTACATAAACAAAAACGTTGATGGACAAAAAAAAATGTGATTAAAACTGTAAAGTATGGATTTGAGTTCAAAAAATTTCCTTTCTACAGAAAAGAAATTTTTTTCCCCAAAGGAGGAGGGTGTAGTGTATAATAAAATGTAAACACACATAAATGTCAAAACATATTAAATATGTCCACTTTGCGATTCTAGCGATATTCCACGAAAGTGGTGAACACTAAAATTATAATAGTTTGATTTAGCGGAGACTCAAACAATTGCACTTAATTTTAAAAACAACATTAAAAGCCAAATCCATACATTTTAGTACACATAATTTTCATTTGCTAATTTAACGAATAATGTTACTATATAAGACCGGAATATGGCACAATAAAGTCAGTCGGTTTCAGTAAGCCAAATTGCTCGGCGACTGAACAGACGAGTTTCAAATCGAATTTCTTTTTGATTTTATTTTCAAAGGTCACTATTGCATCGTGATCTTGCTAAAGAGGCGGTTAAATTCGCCATGCAAGTATCACGTGCATAGTGACCAGATAGAGAAGTACTTTATACATTTTGCAACATTTCACTACCCTCGCGTGACTTTACGGTGCCGGCTAGTCACCGGTGTCGTGGGTTTATGGAGGGGCAGGCCAAGCCCTAGCTGTGTCACGCGTACGGACACGGACCAACATAAAAAAAAGGATCAAAGTGGGAAGAAAGGAGCCCACTTTATCATGGCTCCACTGAACCTATTTGCTTGGAGACTACACGTCCGCCCCTTTTCACAATATCCATACAAAAATAAAAAAAAACTCTAGCGCACCTGAACCGCTAGAAACACTTATGTTCGAAGAGCAGTAGAAGAATCGTGCCGGTTTTGAGTGCATATTCCACCACATGACCTGCTTATTACGGCCAAACTGTTTCAAATGCCACGTTTTACTTTGGTCTCAAGAATGCATTATAACTCATACGGTAGAAGGTTTCAGATATTACCACTGGCATGAATTTCAACGTTTATGAGAGCAAAACACGGGTTAATTATATTCGTTATCAGTTGCTTATTTCACAGAATTTTGAAAGCAGCATCTCATAGAACATCAATGAAGAAAATGCTCAGTGCCTGCAGCACTGTAACTGAAGTTGGTGTTTGGGCCTGCGATCCGAAAAATTTGCAGAACTTTGGGAATTGAAACATTGGTAATTTATTTGCATTGTAAATGTTTCCGGTATAATTTTATTGATACAAAAGTAGCACAACCGACTCGTGCTGGCAACTTTTCGCCAGTATCAAAGCCAAGAATATATCACATCTGCTTCACGTTGTTATATTACATTCGAAGTTATAGGAGTATGAAGAAATTTAGGGTTACCTGCAGCGAGGTTTTTCAAATAATCGAAAGCTTAATATTTGCTGTTTATTGGCACAACAATATCATTACCAATTGAAAATTCTACGTTTAAACCGCTTAATAAAGATATTGCAAACAAACACAAAACCAACAATAGCTGGCAACCCTATTGTGGCTTTTCAACCAAATTTGGCCTGAATAATGTTTATGACAGGTTCCATTAATAATATGAAATTCGTATTGATTTCATGACTGCACTGGAAGTTATAGGGCAAAAAGTTTTATTTTCCTGAGAGAATTTTCAAAACCAAAGACACAAAAATTACCATAGCTGGCAGCACCAATCGAGTTTTTCAACCAAATTTCTATCAAACAGAGTTTAGAGTAAGGTTCAGCTACTGTGTCAGTTTCATGAAAATCTGGTTACTTATTCACATTTCATAGGGCAAAAAGCATTTTTTTTTCTTTGTAATTTTTCAAGATGGCACCACTGGCACAGAGTTGCCTAGACCTGGTCCTACTTAAATTTAGGCCTGGTCCTACTTAAGTCCAATGCTTTTTGTAAATTTCAATGGTATCTGATTATTGATTCGTGAGTTCCCGTGAACAGAAGTTTTTGATGCTAAAAATATAGGTTAACTGGGAAAGGGTTACCGTTCTTGTCCGACATGAAATTTCCAAAGTTTTATTTTGAACGTGTAGATAAAGCATAAGGTTTGTGTACAGATTGGTTTTATTGTAAGAAACGGACATTTTTAGAATATTTGATGGTTTGAATGTTTTCACTTCCAAATTTTTATTTTTTCAAATTAAAGACACCAAAATTATCATAGCTGGCAGCTCCAACAGAATTTTTCATTCAAATTTCTACTTAACGTGGCTTGAAGTAAGGTCCAGCTACTGTGTGAATTTCGTCTAAATCGAACGATTCAATCAGAATTTATAGGGCTAAAAGCAGTTATCTTTTTTAGTGATTTTTCAAGATGGCACCACTGGCACAGAATTGCTTGCATTTCAAAATCATTTCTATCAGACCTGGTCCTATTAAAGACCAATACATCCTGCAAATTTCAATTAATTCTGCTCATTTAATCGTGAGTTTCCGTGAACAGAAATTTTTGATGCTAAAAATATAGGTTAATTGGGCAAGGGTTACCAGGCGTGCCCGTAATACCATATCAAATTTTTTTCTTTGTCTATGTAAAAAAAGCACGAGATTTACATATGAAAGGCTTTTTTGTGAAGAAGCGGCATTTTTTCAAGAGAGACGATGATTTGGAGGTTTTCACTTTCAGTACCTGCCCTAGCTACAGGGTTGCCATCACGCTCGGTAAAAGCTACACAAATCTACAACTAAATAACACCAATACGTTCTATTAATTTCGTAATGATTGAATAGCTCTGTCAAAAGTTATCGCAATTTAAAAATTTTCAAATTTTTCCGTTCTCTTTTTAGGCACCCAGCGCACACATGGGGTTAAAAAATTCCAAAACATTATCCGATTCACATGTAAAACACGTTCGAAATTTATTTGGTCAACTTTATTTTTGCAAAAATTATTTGTGTACGGAATAATAGGTATAATAAAAATTACACTAAAATGGCCGCCGGCGCCAAAGGGTTAAAGATTATTATTTTTTTTTGAGACCTGGCACTATTCTGCATATACACCAATGTGTCCTGAAAATTTCAGTTCAATCGGATGGCGCGTTCCTGAGATTTTTTCACTGAAAATTTTTGATGTATATAATTTTTGATGATTTTTGATATATATTTATATATATATATATATATATATATATATATATATATATATATATATATATATATATATATATATATATATATATATATATATATATATATATATATATATATATATATATATATATATATATATATAGAAATATGAATTTTTGGCCAAAGTGATTTTAATACTAATGTTCTTCTTCGAACATTAGTAAAAACCAAAAGTTTACCGGAATAAAATAATTCAATATAATATGTATATGTAAATCCATGCCAATAAAAATACAAATAATCATCTACAAGATAATATTCCCAAATTAAAGTAATACAAAGAATAAAAAAATTAAATAAAACCAACGATAATATAGTATGTGAACGTGAAAATTAAAATTATACGGATTTTCTTAAATAATACTAAATGAAATTCAAACTTAAATAAATACAATAAAAAAATATATGAAATATTAAAATAATTGCAAATAAACCTACTCACCAGAGGAATCCAGACGACGGTACCGTTGCTGGAACCACTGTAAAGTAATTTTTACTAATGTTCGAAGAACATTAGTATTAAAATCGATTCGGCCAAAAATTCATATTTCCATATATATATATATATATATATATATATATATATATATATATATATATATATATATATATATATATATATATATATATATATATATATATATATATATATATATATATATATATATATATATATATATATATATATATATATATATATATATATATATAATATATATATATATATATATATATATATATATATATATATATATATATATATATATAGATATATATATATATATATATATATATATATATATATATATATATATATATATATATATATATATATATATATATATATATATATATAGATATATATATATATATATATATATATATATATATATATATATATATATATATATATATATATATATAGATATATATATATATATATATATATATATATATATATATATATATATATATATATATATATATAAATAATCAAAAAATTTCAGTGAGATAATCTCGGGAACGCGCCATCCGATTGAGCTGAAACTTTCAGGATACATTGACGTGTATGCAAAATAGGTCCAGGTCTCTTTAAATGTCAGTTATTGTTAACCTTTTGGCGCCGGTGGCCATTTAAGTGATATTTTTAATATACCTATTATTTCGTGCACAAATAATTTTCGCAAAAATAAAGTTAACGAAATAAATTTCGAACGTGTTTTACATATGAATCGGATAATGCTTTGGAATTTTTTAACCCTATGCGTGAGCTGGGTAACTTAAAAGAGGACGGGAAAATTTGAAAATTTTTAAATTTTGATAACTTTTGACAGAGCTATTCAATCATTACGAAATTTTTAGGACATATTGATATTTTTTAGCTAAAGATTTGTGTAGCTTTTAATGAGCGTGCTGGCAACCCTGTAGCTAGGGCAGGCACTGAAAGTGAAAACCGCCAAATCATCGTCTCTCTTGAAAAAATGCCGTTTCTTCAAAAAAAGCCACTCATATGTAAAAAAAAAAAAATTTGGAAGTGAAAACATTCAAACCATCGAATATTCAAAAAAATGTCCGTTTCTTACAATAAAACCAATCTGTATATAAATCCTATGTTTTATCTACACGTTCAAAATAAAACTTTGGAAATTTCATGTCGGACAAGAACGGTAACCCTCTCCCAGTTAACCTATATTTTTAGCATCAAAAATTTCTGTTCACGAAAACTCACGAACCAATAATCAGATACAGCTAAAATTTACAGAATGCATTGGTGTTAAGTAAGACCAGATTTGTAAAAAGCGATTTTGAATTGTGGGCAAGTCTGTGCCAGTGGTGCCATCTTGAAAAATTACAAAGAAAAAAAACTTCTTTTTGCCCTATGAAATGTGAATTAGTTACCAGATTTTCATGAAATTGACACAGTAGCTAAACCTAACTCTAATCTCTGTTTGGTGGAAATTTGGTTGAAAAATTTGATTGGTGCTACCAGCTATGGTAATTTTAATGTCTTTGGTTTTGAAAATTCGCTCAGGAAAATAAAACTTTTTGCACTATAACTTCCAGTGCAGTCATGAAATCAATACGAATTTCATATAATTAATGGAACCTGTCATAAACATTATTCAGGCCAAATTTGGTTGGAAAGCCACGATAGAGTTGCCAGCTATTGTTGGTTTTGTGTTTAATTGCAATATCTTTATTAAGCAGTTTTATCGTAGAATTTTTAAATGGTAATGATATCGTAGTGGCAATAAACAGCAAATATTAAGCTTTCGATTATTTGAAAAAACTCGCTGCAGGTAACTCTAAATTTCTTTATACTCCTTTAACTTCGAATGTAATATAACAACGTGAAGCAGATGTGATATATTCTTGGCTTTGATACTGGCAGAAGGTTGCCAGCACGAGTCGGTTGTGCTACTTTTGTATCATTAAACACTTACAGTTAGTATTGATACCGGAAACATTTACCATTAAAATAAATAATCAATGTTTCAATTCGCAAAGTTCTGCAAATTTTTCGGATCGCAGCCCTAAACACCAACTTCAGTTACAGTGCTGCAGGCACTGAGCATTTTGTTCATTGATGTTATATGAGATGCTGCTTTCAAAATTATGTGAAATAAGCAACTGATAACGAATATAATTAACCCGTGTTTTGCTCTCATAAACGTTGAAATTCATGCCAGTGGTAATATCTGAAACCTTCCACCATATGAGTTATAAAGCATTCTTGAGACCAAAGTAAAACGTGGCATTTGAAACAGTTTGGCCGTAATAAGCAGCACATGTGGTGGAATATGCACTCAAAACCTGCACAATTCTTCTACTGTTCTTCGAACATTAGTGTTTCTAGCGGTTCAGGTGCGCTAGAGTTTTTTGTTTTGTTTTTTTTTTTAAATTAACACAATTCATTTTTATTCAAATTTATATTATATAGGAAATTATTAACGAATTTTAATATCCAACTCATTTCCGCAATCTAAATACTCGTCAAATCCACAGGCACCAATACTCCTATCGCCACAATACTCATATGGCTTCTCCAAATTTTCAATAGATATATACATACGATCCACCAACAGATCGCAAAATATAAATTGGTGTAATAGTTATCATAGCGGCACCAACCAATGCATCATCAGTACTATTCATCTTCTTTGTCAGCAAGTGAACAACCACCGTAGCAAGCGACGAGAAAAAATACGGAGCAAAAAAAAAAAAATACACATGTTGATCGTTATGCTCAGCAGTAACTTTATTGCTATAGAAAGGCCGACATTATCATCAATCCGGGGTAAATTGTACCTCCGAAAGCTGTCCTAAGTCGGTACCACGCACAATCATCGAGCCAGATGTGGGATGGATAAAAAACTCTCCTCAGTTAATTATCGAGTTGTTCGGTAATTGAACAAGAAACGCCTCAATCACAACACTTTCAAATCTCAACACAGAGAAAAGCCGCTTTAGCACTTCGAGGATCCGCTACACCGTTCAAACACATCGAAAGCTGCTGCTGCATCAAAACTATTAACAGCCGGATGAGTTTCCAGCTCCTTCTGAAGATCAAAAATATAATCGATCATATGCTGAATTATCTCCAACTTGGATAGTTTCCGATTTTTCGTCATTAACGGTACGAGGTTTTTTCAGTTTTGGCAAATATATTTGGATTTCGGCATTTTCGCCGTCACGATGTCGCGAAACACGACCATTAATAACTGTCGTACGGATGCACCTGTCGCACAAATTATTAAAACTTATTTTCGTGGCAGGGGTCACACACTTGTTGCTTCGTAGAAATTCTTCAGAAAATTCCCACGGCGACAGCCAGCGCTGCCGCCGCGAATCAATGCTCAAACCTGACTGACCATCAGTCAGCATCTCCCTTGATCGCTCAGCGATCCGCCACGTACCGGTTCTAACCAGCCGTTATCAGTTATGCACTTGTTGCACAGCACACGCAGCCAACACCCAACATTACAAGTTTCATTGGACTGATAACGCAGCTGATTAAAGTTTCGTTGCAAATCAGCTGCGCTCAGGCCAGTGAACCTAATGCAATGCAATGCAACATTCGAAAATCAAACGCATATACATAGCCTGTGTTCGGATGGCCATGCACTGCATTTGATCATCGAATGCAGCATTGCATACGCAATGTCTGTAGGTGTGTGTGTGCGTGGTGGCGGCAAGGCTGTTCCGTTACAGCGTGGGGACGACCCAGACCCTGAGATCTCATCCGGCCGGGCAAAAGATAAGAAAAAAAAACAAATAGAAGAAAGAAAAGAAAAAAAACAAAAAGTAGGAAAAAACAAAGTTTATAACTTGATAACAAAACTAACTAATTACTACTCCTTACCTAAATGTCATTACGTCTTTCCAAAGTCGACCATTCCTTTGGAAAGAGGTAACGACTCCTATAAATAAAAATTAACCTACCTGTAAGCCTATTCATTGCATCCTTCCAAAGCTAACAGATCACGGAAGCCTTGAAAGGAGGCAATGATACCTAACTCTAAACCTTAACGCTATTCATTATGTCATCTCAAAGTCTATGCCCTTTAAGATGAGATCATAGTGAAAAAAAAATAAAAAAAAAATAAATATTAACCTACACAATGCATCCTCCCAAAGCCAACGCCCCTTGACGTTAAGAGGAGACAATAATACCAAAAATTATATTAATGTAAAAACATATCATTCCATCTCGCCAAAGCTAATAACGGGGTTAAGCTTTGTCGAGAGGCAATAATAGTTGAAAAGAAACCTAATGCTAATCATTATATTTTTGCAAAGTTAACCCATAAACTTTACAAGAAGATAATAATTCCTACAGCTAACTTAGTTTAAAATAAGCTGTCTTTTGTGTCTCACCAAAGCTGCCTGATTAGAACAACTTTGGAGAAAGACAATAGTGCACCTAACCTAATCTTACTCCTATAGGTGAAATCATCATTGTGTCTTCCCAAAGCGTTACAAGTCCCTTTGAGAAAAGACAGTAAGATCCACTATACGCTAAACCTAACAAAACTAGAAATAAAATTAGAAGACTAATCTAATAATATTTAAAAAAAAACAAAAACAAAAGGTTTGAGGCCGAGGATTGAGATACTCAGGACCCATGCTGATAATGAGGCAATGGGGCCATCCCCGCATGCATGAGCATTGTTGGAATTATGCTCAAGTCGGACAGCTATCAGAACCGGTAACGCGAGGTGCAAGTGCTGCTAGATGAAGGAATAGTTGCAGCGGCAGGGTTTCGAGTTTTGAAGGTGCTGATATTCCCAAAGTGGAAACTTTCAATTCTACGACTTATCAGAAAAGATTTAAAATAACTGGAATAAACTAAAGCTGATATGAACTATAAAAGAAAAATAGATCAAATACAAAAAAAAATATTGCAAACAAGAGTATAGGGCAAAAAAACCAAAATCCTAAATCCTACAAAAGTCAGCAAGAAGCAAAGATCCAAGTAGAAATCATATATATGATTACCTCTAACTTCATCAAAACTAACTTCAACCTAAAACCACCAAACTTTGAGGTTTAATAACAGATGTTTTCTTTAAAAACACTGAGCTCACAAAAATCTAGAAAAAAACTTTATCCAACGAATTCAATTAACCTTCATATAAAGAAACGAAACGAAACCTTCAAAAATTCAAAATAGGTTAAGCTTAAATCGAACGATGGATAACTAGAATAAAACCATCATGATTGCTAAATCAGAGCTCCAAAGTCAAGACAACCTTCCCAACCAATTTCCACAAATTTTATGTGTTTAAAATGAAATAAACGAAACCTTCTTTAAAATAACCTTCAAAAACTTGACCTTCGAAAATCGAAAAAAAAAAATCCACAGATGAAAGTAAAGATCAATCCAATAAAGAAAATTGTTCATTAAAAATTTAAGTTCAGTGAAAGCAAGTGTCAGTGAGCATATTAGGAGGGAAAGAAAGGTATGAAATCGGAGAAGGAAACAAAAGGATGGAGGAAAGATGCACCATGATTCCTGGTGGAGCAACCCAGAAGATGCCGGAAGGGAACACCCAATTCAAAATAGATGACCTATTGTCATCGACAGCTACTGCTGGATATGGGGTCGGCACGGCATCAACGGAATCACCCCAACCTGATGAGAGTGTAAAGGCGCCACTCAATTCAAAATACTTAGTCAAGCTAAGTGACTTGCAAACAAGGATATGAGTGACGGCACTACCCTCACCAGGCCCAGAATCACAGCACAATCTTCCTGTCTAACAATTGACGATCCACAACAGCTGAATAGGCGCCACTGTTATGATAGCGACCGTTCACAAAAAAAAATAAGAAAAAAATTGAAAATTACGCGAAAAGGAAATAAAATTTTAATAAATGTAATCCAAAATGAATGATCTGATCAAAATGCCATCTACGGCCAAAGAAATAAAAAAAAAAATGGCTGAGCCAACCAAGTGCTCCCGTGAATAGTGAATAAGTTACCAGATTTTCATGAAATTGACACAGTAGCTAAACCTAACTCTAATCTCTGTTTGGTGGAAATTTGGTTGAAAAATTTGATTGGTGCTACCAGCTATGGTAATTTTAATGTCTTTGGTTTTGAAAATTCGCTCAGGAAAATAAAACTTTTTGCACTATAACTTCCAGTGCAGTCATGAAATCAATACGAATTTCATATAATTAATGGAACCTGTCATAAACATTATTCAGGCCAAATTTGGTTGGAAAGCCACGATAGAGTTGCCAGCTATTGTTGGTTTTGTGTTTAATTGCAATATCTTTATTAAGCAGTTTTATCGTAGAATTTTTAAATGGTAATGATATCGTAGTGGCAATAAACAGCAAATATTAAGCTTTCGATTATTTGAAAAAACTCGCTGCAGGTAACTCTAAATTTCTTTATACTCCTTTAACTTCGAATGTAATATAACAACGTGAAGCAGATGTGATATATTCTTGGCTTTGATACTGGCAGAAGGTTGCCAGCACGAGTCGGTTGTGCTACTTTTGTATCATTAAACACTTACAGTTAGTATTGATACCGGAAACATTTACCATTAAAATAAATAATCAATGTTTCAATTCGCAAAGTTCTGCAAATTTTTTGGATCGCAGCCCTAAACACCAACTTCAGTTACAGTGCTGCAGGCACTGAGCATTTTGTTCATTGATGTTATATGAGATGCTGCTTTCAAAATTATGTGAAATAAGCAACTGATAACGAATATAATTAACCCGTGTTTTGCTCTCATAAACGTTGAAATTCATGCCAGTGGTAATATCTGAAACCTTCCACCATATGAGTTATAAAGCATTCTTGAGACCAAAGTAAAACGTGGCATTTGAAACAGTTTGGCCGTAATAAGCAGCACATGTGGTGGAATATGCACTCAAAACCTGCACAATTCTTCTACTGTTCTTCGAACATTAGTGTTTCTAGCGGTTCAGGTGCGCTAGAGTTTTTTGTTTTATTTTTTTTTTTAAATTAACACAATTCATTTTTATTCAAATTTATATTATATAGGAAATTATTAACGAATTTTAATATCCAACTCATTTCCGCAATCTAAATACTCGTCAAATCCACAGGCACCAATACTCCTATCGCCACAATACTCATATGGCTTCTCCAAATTTTCAATAGATATATACATACGATCCACCAACAGATCGCAAAATATAAATTGGTGTAATAGTTATCATAGCGGCACCAACCAATGCATCATCAGTACTATTCATCTTCTTTGTCAGCAAGTGAACAACCACCGTAGCAAGCGACGAGAAAAAATACGGAGCAAAAAAAAAAAAAAATACACATATTGATCGTTATGCTCAGCAGCAACTTTATTGCTATAGAAAGGCCGACATTATCATCAATCCGGGGTAAATTGTACCTCCGAAAGCTGTCCTAAGTCGGTACCACGCACAATCATCGAGCCAGATGTGGGATGGATAAAAAACTCTCCTCAGTTAATTATCGAGTTGTTCGGTAATTGAACAAGAAACGCCTCAATCACAACACTTTCAAATCTCAACACAGAGAAAAGCCGCTTTAGCACTTCGAGGATCCGCTACACCGTTCAAACACATCGAAAGCTGCTGCTGCATCAAAACTATTAACAGCCGGATGAGTTTCCAGCTCCTTCTGAAGATCACAAATATAATCGATCATATGCTGAATTATCTCCAACTTGGATAGTTTCCGATTTTTCGTCATTAACGGTACGAGGTTTTTTCAGTTTTGGCAAATATATTTGGATTTCGGCATTTTCGCCGTCACGATGTCGCGAAACACGACCATTAATAACTGTCGTACGGATGCACCTGTCGCACAAATTATTAAAACTTATTTTCGTGGCAGGGGTCACACACTTGTTGCTTCGTAGAAATTCTTCAGAAAATTCCCACGGCGACAGCCAGCGCTGCCGCCGCGAATCAATGCTCAAACCTGACTGACCATCAGTCAGCATCTCCCTTGATCGCTCAGCGATCCGCCACGTACCGGTTCTAACCAGCCGTTATCAGTTATGCACTTGTTGCACAGCACACGCAGCCAACACCCAACATTACAAGTTTCATTGGACTGATAACGCAGCTGATTAAAGTTTCGTTGCAAATCAGCTGCGCTCAGGCCAGTGAACCTAATGCAATGCAATGCAACATTCGAAAATCAAACGCATATACATAGCCTGTGTTCGGATGGCCATGCACTGCATTTGATCATCGAATGCAGCATTGCATACGCAATGTCTGTAGGTGTGTGTGTGCGTGGTGGCGGCAAGGCTGTTCCGTTACAGCGTGGGGACGACCCAGACCCTGAGATCTCATCCGGCCGGGCAAAAGATAAGAAAAAAAAACAAATAGAAGAAAGAAAAGAAAAAAAACAAAAAGTAGGAAAAAACAAAGTTTATAACTTGATAACAAAACTAACTAATTACTACTCCTTACCTAAATGTCATTACGTCTTTCCAAAGTCGACCATTCCTTTGGAAAGAGGTAACGACTCCTATAAATAAAAATTAACCTACCTGTAAGCCTATTCATTGCATCCTTCCAAAGCTAACAGATCACGGAAGCCTTGAAAGGAGGCAATGATACCTAACTCTAAACCTTAACGCTATTCATTATGTCATCTCAAAGTCTATGCCCTTTAAGATGAGATCATAGTGAAAAAAAAATAAAAAAAAATTAAATATTAACCTACACAATGCATCCTCCCAAAGCCAACGCCCCTTGACGTTAAGAGGAGACAATAATACCAAAAATTATATTAATGTAAAAACATATCATTCCATCTCGCCAAAGCTAATAACGGGGTTAAGCTTTGTCGAGAGGCAATAATAGTTGAAAAGAAACCTAATGCTAATCATTATATTTTTGCAAAGTTAACCCATAAACTTTACAAGAAGATAATAATTCCTACAGCTAACTTAGTTTAAAATAAGCTGTCTTTTGTGTCTCACCAAAGCTGCCTGATTAGAACAACTTTGGAGAAAGACAATAGTGCACCTAACCTAATCTTACTCCTATAGGTGAAATCATCATTGTGTCTTCCCAAAGCGTTACAAGTCCCTTTGAGAAAAGACAGTAAGATCCACTATACGCTAAACCTAACAAAACTAGAAATAAAATTAGAAGACTAATCTAATAATATTTAAAAAAAAACAAAAACAAAAGGTTTGAGGCCGAGGATTGAGATACTCAGGACCCATGCTGATAATGAGGCAATGGGGCCATCCCCGCATGCATGAGCATTGTTGGAATTATGCTCAAGTCGGACAGCTATCAGAACCGGTAACGCGAGGTGCAAGTGCTGCTAGATGAAGGAATAGTTGCAGCGGCAGGGTTTCGAGTTTTGAAGGTGCTGATATTCCCAAAGTGGAAACTTTCAATTCTACGACTTATCAGAAAAGATTTAAAATAACTGGAATAAACTAAAGCTGATATGAACTATAAAAGAAAAATAGATCAAATACAAAAAAAAATATTGCAAACAAGAGTATAGGGCAAAAAAACCAAAATCCTAAATCCTACAAAAGTCAGCAAGAAGCAAAGATCCAAGTAGAAATCATATATATGATTACCTTTAACTTCATCAAAACTAACTTTAACCTAAAACCACCAAACTTTGAGGTTTAATAACAGATGTTTTCTTTAAAAACACTGAGCTCACAAAAATCTAGAAAAAAACTTTATCCAACGAATTCAATTAACCTTCATATAAAGAAACGAAACGAAACCTTCAAAAATTCAAAATAGGTTAAGCTTAAATCGAACGATGGATAACTAGAATAAAACCATCATGATTGCTAAATCAGAGCTCCAAAGTCAAGACAACCTTCCCAACCAATTTCCACAAATTTTATGTGTTTAAAATGAAATAAACGAAACCTTCTTTAAAATAACCTTCAAAAACTTGACCTTCGAAAATCGAAAAAAAAAATCCACAGATGAAAGTAAAGATCAATCCAATAAAGAAAATTGTTCATTAAAAATTTAAGTTCAGTGAAAGCAAGTGTCAGTGAGCATATTAGGAGGGAAAGAAAGGTATGAAATCGGAGAAGGAAACAAAAGGATGGAGGAAAGATGCACCATGATTCCTGGTGGAGCAACCCAGAAGATGCCGGAAGGGAACACCCAATTCAAAATAGATGACCTATTGTCATCGACAGCTACTGCTGGATATGGGGTCGGCACGGCATCAACGGAATCACCCCAACCTGATGAGAGTGTAAAGGCGCCACTCAATTCAAAATACTTAGTCAAGCTAAGTGACTTGCAAACAAGGATATGAGTGACGGCACTACCCTCACCAGGCCCAGAATCACAGCACAATCTTCCTGTCTAACAATTGACGATCCACAACAGCTGAATAGGCGCCACTGTTGTGATAGCGACCGTTCACAAAAAAAAAATAAGAAAAAAATTGAAAATTACGCGAAAAGGAAATAAAATTTTAATAAATGTAATCCAAAATGAATGATCTGATCAAAATGCCATCTACGGCCAAAGAAATAAAAAAAAAATGGCTGAGCCAACCAAGTGCTCCCGGGAACAAGTATCACCCCAGCCTACCAGATCATCCATTCGGAGCAAGAGAAGTTAGAACAAAAAATGAAATTCAAAAATAAGTGAAAAATAACGAAAAAAATGAATCAAATACAAGTTAAAACTCTAAAAACAATTGTTAGCGCTATTAAAAAAAACTCGAAATAGTAACAAAAGTGGAATAAAAACGAAAACCGAAAACCCGATAACCATTATTTGGGCGCCATTTGTTGCGGAACAGCTGTGAACAGCCGCCACCACAACAGAAATTGTTACCTGACCTGCTACCCTCGCGTGACTTTACGGTGCCGGCTAGTCACCGGTGTCGTGGGTTTATGGAGGGGCAGGCCAAGCCCTAGCTGTGTCACGCGTACGGACACGGACCAACATAAAAAAAAGGATCAAAGTGGGAAGAAAGGAGCCCACTTTATCATGGCTCCACTGAACCTATTTGCTTGGAGACTACACGTCCGCTCCTTTTCACAATATCCATACAAAAATAAAAAAAACCAAAAGTTTACCGGACTCAAATAATTCAATATAATATGTATATGTAAATCCATGCCAATAAAAATACAAATAATCATCTTTAAGATAATATTCCCAAATTAAAGTAATACAAAGAATAAAAAAATTAAATAAAACCAACGATAATATAGTATGTGAACGTGAAAATTAAAATTATACGGATTTTCTTAAATAATACTAAATGAAATTCAAACTTAAATAAATACAATAAAAAAACATATGATATATTAAAATAATTGCAAATAAACGTACTCACCAGAGGAATCCAGACGACGGTACCGTTGCTGAAACCACTGTAAAGTTATTTATTTGTTGTTTTTTTTTTTTAAATTAACACAATTCATTTTTATTCAAATTTATATTATGTAGGAAATTATTAACGAATTTTAATATCCAACTCATTTCCGCAATCTAAATACTCGTCAAATCCACAGGCACCAATACTCCTATCGCCACAATACTCCTATGGCTTCTCCAAATTTTCAATAGATGTATACATACGATCCACCAACAGATCGCAAAATATAAATTGGTGTAATAGTTATCATAGCGGCACCAACCAATGCATCATCAGTACTATACATCTTCCTTGTCAGCAAGTGAACAACCACCGTAGCAAGCGACGAGAAAAAATACGGACCAAAAAAAACAAAAAATACACATGTTGATCGTTATGCTCAGCAGCAACTTTATTGCTATAGAAAGGCCGACATTATCATCAATCCGGGGTAAATTGTACCTCCGAAAGCTGTCCCAAGTTGGTACCACGCACAATCATCGAGCCAGATGTGGGATGGATAAAAAACTCTCCTCAGTTAATTATCGAGTTGTTCGGTAATTGAACAAGAAACGCCTCAATCACAACACTTTCAAATCTCAACACAGAGAAAAGCCGCTTTAGCACTTCGAGGATCCGCTACACCGTTCAAACACATCGAAAGCTGCTGCTGCATCAAAACTATTAACAGCCGGATTAGTTTCCAGCTCCTTCTGAAGATCAAAAATATAATCGATCATATGCTGAATTATCTCCAACTTGGATAGTTTCCGATTTTTCGTCATTAACGGTACGAGGTTTTTTCAGTTTTGGCAAATATATTTGGATTTCGGCATTTTCGCCGTCACGATGTCGCAAAACACGACCATTAATAACTGTCGTACGGATGCACCTGTCGCACAAATTATTAAAACTTATTTTCGTGGCAGGGGTCACACACTTGTTGCTTCGTAGAAATTCTTCAGAAAATTCCCACGGCGACAGCCAGCGCTGCCGCCGCGAATCAATGCTCAAACCTGACTGACCATCAGTCAGCATCTCCCTTGATCGCTCAGCGATCCGCCACGTACCGGTTCTAACCAGCCGTTATCAGTTATGCACTTGTTGCACAGCACACGCAGCCAACACCCAACATTACAAGTTTCATTGGCCTGATAACGCAGCTGATTAAAGTTTCGTTGCAAATCAGCTGCGCTCAGGCCAGTGAACCTAATGCAATGCAATGCAACATTCAAAAATCAAACGCATATACATAGCCTGTGTTCGGATGGCCATGCACTGCATTTGATCATCGAATGCAGCATTGCATACGCAATGTCTGTAGGTGTGTGCGTGCGTGGTGGTGGCAAGGCTGTTCCGTAACAATATTGTTTTTAATCCGCTTATAAAGTTTGTTCCTACGATTTCACAAATGCCTAAGGTCCCTATCAAGCCATTGCTCAGACAACTTTTTCTTTTTTTACTAATGTTCGAAGAAGAACATTAGTATTAAAATCACTTTGGCCAAAAATTCATATCTCTATATATATATATATATATATATATATATATATATATATATATATATATATATATATATATATATATATATATATATATATATATATATATATATATATATATATATATATTTATATATATATATATATATATATATATATATATATATATATATATATATCATCAAAAAATTTCAGTGAAAAAATCTCAGGAACGCGCCATCCGATTGAGCTGAAATTTTCAGAACACATTGGTGTATATGCAGAATAGTGCCAGGTCTCACAAAAACATAATAATCTTTAAACCTTTGGCGCCGGCGGCCATTGAGCATAGTGATATTTTTAATATACCTATTATTCCGTACACGAATAAGTTTTGCAAAAATTAAGTTGACGAAATAAGTTTTGAACGTGTTTTTCATGTGAACCGGATAATGTTTTGGAATTTTTTAACCCCATGTGTGCGCTGGGTGCCTAAAAACAGAACGGGAAAACTTGAAAATTTTTAAATTGCGATAACTTTTGACAGAATTATTCAATCATTACGAAATTTTTAGGACATATTGGTATTATTTAGTTGTAGATCTGTGTAGCTTTTGATGAGCGTGCTGGCAACCCTGTAGCTAAAGCAGGCACTGAAAGTGATAACCTTCAAATCATCGTCTCTCTTGAAAAACTGCCGCTTCTTCAAAAAAAGCCACTCATATGTAAATCTTGTGCTTTGTTTACATAAACAAAAAAAAAATTTGATATGGTATAACGGGCACGCCTGGTAACCCTTGCCCAATTTACCTATATTTTAAGCATCAAAAACTTCTGTTCACGGAAACTCACGATCCAATGAGCAGAATTAATTGAAATTTGCAGAATGTATTGGTCCTATATAAGACCAGATCTGATAGAAGTGATTCTGAAATGCGGGTGATTCTGTGCCAGTGGTGCCATCTTGAAAAATCACTAAAACGGATAACTGCTTTTAGCCCTATAAATTCTGATTGAATCGTTCGATTTTGACGAAATTCACACAGTAGCTGAACCTTATTAAACACCACGTTTGTAGAAATTTGGTTGAAAAATTCGGTTGGAGCTGCCAGCTATGATAATTTTGGTGTCTTAAATTTGAAAAAAAATAAAAATTTGGAAGTGAAAACATTAAACCATCGAATTTCCAAAAACTGTCCGTTTCTTACAATAAAACCAATTTGTATAAAAATCTTATGCTTAATCCACACAGTCAAAGTAAAACTTTGGAAATTTCATGTCGGACAAGAACGGTAACCCTCTCTCAGTTAACCTATATTTTTAGCTTCAAAAACTTCTGTTCACGGGAACTCACGAATCAATAATCAAATAGAATTGAAATTTACAGAATGCATTGGACTTAAGTAGGGCCAGGTCTGACAGAAGCGATTTTGAATTGTGGGCAACGCTGTGCCAGTGGTACCATCTTGAAATATCACCCAGAAAAAAAACCGGTTTTTGGCCTATAACTTCCGATTCAGCCATCAGATTTTGACAAGATTCATCCAATACTTGGATCTTACTTTATGTAACATTTGATGAAAATTTGGCTGAAAAATTTGTATAGAGTTGCCAGCTATGGTGATTTTTGTCTCCTAAATCTTGCAAATTTGCTCAGCAAAATAAAGCTTTTTTCCCTATAACTTCCGGTCCAGTGCAAAAATCAGAACGAAGTTCACGCAGTAAATGGACTTTAATGTGAACCAAATGTCATTGAAATTTCGTACCAAAATCATGAAAGAGCTGCCAGCTATGACCATTTTTGTAATTTTGTTTAATTTCTTTACTGAGCGATTATGTCATTAGATTTCCAAATGGAAATGATACTGCAATGAAAATTAACAACAAATATTAACGCTTTAAAAATTTGATAAGTTTTGAGGATAGTAACCCTAAAATTCTTTTCACCCGTATAACTTCCACCGCAGTGATTCAATCGAAACGAAACTTACTGGTTGGGTTAAACTTAACGTGAAGCAGAATTGGTATGTATTATGCTTTGCTGTTGATACAGGCTAACCAGCATTAGCCATTTCCGTAAATATTGCACCAACAGATGCGTCAAACAACGTTCTCATATGCAAAGCATTTGCAATAAAAATAAGGAATTCTTTTTTAAATTTATCGAGCATTGAACATTTTTCAGATGGCAGCCTCAAACAACGTTTAACCGCTGAAACCTTCGATGAAAACCTGCGAAGAGAACGAAATTCAAAGGATACGTTGATTTGAGTATGAGTTTGTTATGGTAAACTTATTGCTGCTTCGTTCGGAAAGTGTTGCCAGCACTGAATTATATGTGTTGAGTTTTGTTGCTTTGGATAAGGAATGGTTGATATAGTTCTTAAAAACAGTGTATTACGTCTTTCCACACTTTTTTGTCACTCAAAGACAATTTCTTCGAAAATTAGTTTTCTAGCAGTTCAGGTGCGCTAGAGTTTTTTTTATCTTAGGTACATATCTTTCAACGGCGTCAAAGATTTTGTTATAAAAAGTGGAAATGGCTTCCTCAAGATCTAACGTTGAAAGAGTATTCGTCCAATCTATAGCGTCAAGGTGATGGTGAATGCTTTCATAATTAGCATTAAGAAAGTCATATACAATTGAATTATTGTACGCTCTTAAGTAAATAGAATCAGGAATGGGAAGTTCAACTGATAGTGCAGTGTCGATAGTGCAGAGGTCGTTGGAATCTGACAGGTTTACAGGGAGAAGGTAAGTACCAATTTCATCGGAAATAAAATATAGATTGGGGCGATTGAAATCTCCCAAAAATATGACTTGGTTGTATACTGATTCGTCGGATAGATGGTTGTATACTGATTCGTCGGATCTGGGTGGTATATAAACTACACCAATGTAAATCGACGTATTATTGAAAGAGATTTGAACAATAAAGTACTGGAACATTACGGTTGGTGTGGTATCAATGCATCTGCTTGGAAGTGTATTACTCACAGCAATTAAGACACCACCTTCTCGCGTCTGACCTGTAGAGCAGTATTCGCTATCATCTCTGTAAATAGTCCAGCTGCTGTCGAGAATTTCTTCGTTTGTATGTGAATCATTAAGCCAAGTTTCGGTGGAGGCAAGTAAATTAAAATGGCACGATTTGGCTTCGAGATAAAGTTGAGATAATTTACCTCTCATACCACCACAATTGTGGTAAAACAGTTTGAGGTTTTTGTGTGTTTTGTTAGGAAAAATTCCTAACAGGGTGGTCTACTCTTTGAGGAGATGTACACGTCGTCAAGTTATTATTTGATATGGAATTTCCCGTTGCCGCTGTTGGTGCAACGTTTGCAGTCGCCTTGTTATGGTTTCTCAACGGACATAAATTGTACAACGGACATAAATTGTACAACGGACATAAATTGGCCGCGTTATTGCAAGCTTTTAGAGGAGAGGAAATGCTAGAAACAGGCAATGTCAGCATTTTGGAACAGTTAGAAGTAACAAAGGATGGACCTCTAGAGAAGCGGTCACGTATAGTTGTAGGAGGCTGAAGGTCAGTATCTATGAGAGAAGGAGTTTTAGGAGTAGATAGAAAGTAAGGTTTGTGCTTGGAGGAAATATCGCGGGTAAGGGCATTTGGGTGTATACATTTTTTTTACAATATTCTTTGTTGTCTTACTGCTAATTTTGCTGCTAACTTTCTTCCAAGGGCTGAACGTGATTCCTTTCCAATCGAACTTGCCATTATTTCCATTTAAGTCCATAAAAAGCCAGGCATATTTGGCTGGTATAACAGCCTTGTACCGCTTAGGTGATTTATATTTCCGCTAGTGTAGTTGTTCGAGATTGTAATCGGTGATGCAGAAATCCACTTCCAGAAGTCTTCCCAGCCATCCATCATCAGCATTGTAAGGAACTTTATTCACGTAGAATGCCAATTGGTTTTCTTTGATGGGTATTTTCGAGCATGCTTTCTCAACACGATTGTGCCTGTTAGCAGTCTTAAGATTTTGTAGGCGAGTGGTGCAATCGCGTTCGGACCAGAAAGTGCCGAATTTGTAGATCGATGCTGCGTCGGAATCTGAAGATAAACGCAAATCAAGGCATGGAGTTGGTGGTGCAGTAATGTTTAACAGCTCTTTCATAGGTGAGGAAGCTTTATCCTGCATAGATGTCCTCTTACAGGTTGTTGAGTTGTTTGACGAACTGTTATGATCTACCATAAGTAGTTCCTGGTGTAGCGACTGCTCGTTCAACAAAGGATGTTTTATATTCTCATCGATCAGGGTCTGCTGGGCGACCCTTAAACCTTCGAGTTGGCCGCTCAATTCATCGAATTTTAATTGTTGTGTAGATAACGCATCAGTTATGGAATCAAAGTGTGGTTTGATTATTCTCGTCAGTTTTAATTCTACATTTTCTAGTCCATCTGTGCTGCTAGCTTGGGAAATGTTATTTGATTTTCTGAAGGATGAGAACTGTGCAGCAATGGATTCTATTTTGTCCGCTAACATATCAATTTTTTCGACCAGCGTGTCGAAAGACTTTGCGAAATTTATGTTACTGTTGTTGTTGTTATTTGATGCGGAAAGAGCTGACGTAAACCCATCGAAATGCTGTGTCAGTTCGATTAGAATTTCTTCATTTGCTTTTGTCTGGGCTTGTTGTTTCGAAATTAAATGATCTTTTTCAGCATTCAACGTTCCAATAAAGCTGATTATGCTGCCATACATACTCTTCATGAGTCGGTCAACACTTTGGCAGTCTGTGCAAATGAAATGGTTATCGAGATAGGGATGATACAAATCCCTTGGAGCGCCCATGCAAGCGCCAAGCAATTTTCTGTTGCAGAAAGCCTTGCAAGCAACAAATTTCAAGGTATTATCGAAGGCAAAGCAGTTCTCCAAGCTGCACTTGAAATTCATCATGCGCGTAAATGTTTGTGAAGGTGCCCAAAGGTATGCAGGATTTTTTGGAAGCGTATGATGATTCGAACGTAAAAGCGCCCAACGATATGCAACAATTAAGAATCAATTAAGATTGAATAAAAACTTTTTGATTTTAAATGAAAGATTTATGAAAAATTTCGATTTTGTCAATGAAATCGTGAAAAATTCAATGCAGATAAAACACGTAACACCTGGGATCGATCCGTGGGTCACCTGCGTGGAAGTCCGTTGATAGAACCGCTGAGCCACCAGCTATTTTGATGTCGATCATCCAAAATAAAAACTAAATTAGATCAATTGTCATCTGATCTAATATAATAATTTTTTTTTTTCTTAGTAGTTGATTTCGAGGATTATTTTTGCACAATATTTATTGGATTCGTTGTGTTTATAATGAGTTTTCATGTAAATTTCGGGGAGAAAGAAAACCGGATCGCACTGTTCAGGATCGAACCGAAGGACTTTCACGTGCTAGACCGCAACAATTCAGTCGAACTACAGGCAATTTAACGCTTTGCAAATTTAAAATAAAACTAGAATGTCACGAGAGACAATTTGCACAGTACAAAATATTTTAACTGTTTTTCGAAAATAACTGTTTTGGAAAATGAAAAATGAGAAATTTAGCACTTCACTCAAGCACAAAAAATTTGCAAGAAAGAAAATGGGGTCAGATAGCACTATTATGTGTATATGCACAGCTCAAGTTAGTTGCAGCAGAGAAACCGAGTCGACCTCTCGGAGTTTCGGTGCTGTCGCGATGACGATCAAAGTTCCGCGACGTTGGAATTTGAAAACCCCACGTCGGGTTGACAAGGCATTCACAAAAACGCCTACAGCTGTTGAAAATTCTTCTTAAGTTAGAGTGGCATGTCGTAATATACGGCGTAAATGTAGTTTGATCGACTTCAAACCAGCTTCCCATAAACCTCCAAAATGTGGTGATGCTGGTGGGTTGAAATGCCATGTTATTTCAAGACCACTTTGGGATCCTACAGCTTCTCGATTTCTTGTCGCTATTTTTCTCAATTCTGATTCAGCTCCTACAAAATTCGTGCCACAATCGCTGTAAATGTGCTGACATAGACCTCGTCTCCCAATGAAACGTTTGAGCGTGGCGAGGAATGTGGTCGTTTTGAGATCATTGACGAGCTCGATGTGAATTGCCTTCACCGCTAAGCAAATGAAAATAGCAATGTATGTCTAATGGGTTTTACTTCCGCGTCCATTCCTATCTTTGATTGTAACTGGCCCGCAGTAATCCACTCCAGAATGGGTGAATGGACGTGAAACTGTGACTCTCGGCTTCGGTAGATTTCCCACTAATTGTGAAGATATTTTGGCTTTGGTTCGAAAGCAAATTAAACATTTATGATTAAAATGCCGAATAACATTTCTTGCATCCAGAAGCCAATAGTTGCGTCTCAGCGTAGCGAGCATCAATTGCGTTTCTCCATGTAGCGTGTTGCTGTGTATATGTCGTACTAGCAGTTCAGTAAATTTCCCTGCTTTCGGAATGATGATCGGATGTCTTTGTGAGAAGGTTAACTCTGCGTTCTCCAGACGCCCTTCAATTTGCAGAATCCCGTCCCCGTCAAGATTGATTAATTGACTTCTTTTCGATAACTGTTCGCCCTTTCGTAATTTGTAAATATCTTCTTTAAAAGCCTTTTGTTGGACGTTTATAACACAAAAGTTTCGAGAATGTCGTAATTTTTCCGTCGTTAAGTATCCTTTAGCAGTTGTCTTCTTTCTGGCTTACTTGAAGAATCGATAGCAGTACGCGGTAACTCGAATCAATCGAATAAATGAGGAAAATCTATTTATTATATCATTTGTATCCGAGGATAAATCCAGGCAGAAGTGAACATTCAAATATTTCCGTTTTTCCAAATCAGTAATTTCTACAGTTTTCATTTTAGGCCAATGTTCAGGGGTTTTCTGCAACAAAGATGGGCTTGTCCACCACAAAGACTTATTGTTGATTGTGTCTTTGTTATCCAAACCCCGAGTTGCCAAATCAGCAGGATTCTCCTTCGAGGGCACGTGACGCCAAGGTGTATTCCCGCTAGTATTGTAAATTTCGGTAACACGGTTGACTACACAAACTGACCATTGCGTCGGATGTCCCTTGATCCAGGAGAGGACAATTTCCGAGTCGGTCCATAACCATGTTTCAACATGTTGGAAATTTAAAGTTTCTTTTATTTGATGTACTAATTTGGAAAGTAGCACAGCACCACATAGTTCCAAACGTGGTATTGACACTGTTCAAATCGGAGCAACTTTCGTCTTCGCCATCACAAGATAAATGTGAGTTTGTTCAACATTTCTGCTGACTAGGTACACAGCAGCTGCATAAGCTTCCTTTGACGCGTCACTAAATCCATGGATTTCAAATTGAGATGATGGCGAGTTTCTAATATATCGCGGTATTTTAATTTCACTAATCATTTTTAAATTATTTTTAAATCTCAACCATTGTTGGATAATTTCATCAGGGGCAGGTTCATCCCAGCTAAGCCCCTGAAGCTATAAAGTTTGGAGAAGGACTTTCGCTTTGATAATAATTGGAGCAAGCTATCCCACTGGGTCAAATAGTTAAGCGATCTCTGAAAGCAGTTGTCTCTTTGAATAAGGTAAATTTCAACCTTTCAATTGCAGACGAAAACTAAAATAATCATTCATAGGATACCACACAATTCCTAAGGATTTGAATCCTTGGTCTGAATTCATTTCAAAACAGTTTTTCATTTCAATATCTTCTTTGGGAATTCCTTGCAAGATCCGTTGGTCATTCGCAATACATTTTCTCAGAATAAATCCACCAGATTTTAAGGCAGCAGAAATCGCATCACGTTTGTCGATAGTTTCTTGTAATTCTTGGCCCCCTGAGAGCAAATCGTCGACATAAAAATCATTCTTGATAGCAGCAAATGCCGTAGGATAATTATTCATCTCATCTTCTGCTAATTTGTGCAGAGTCCATATAGCGAGAAAAGGTGCGCACGTTGTGCCAAATGTTACCGTAGTTAGGCGATAGTGATCAAGTGCGTCATTGGGGTTCGATCTCCATACTATTCGTTGATAGTCAACGTCGTCGCGGTGCACCTTAATTTGGCGATACATTCTCGCTATATCGGCCATGAAAGCATACTGGAAGAGTCTCCACCTCATGACAACCGAAATAATTTGATTCTGAATGGATAGTCCAGTCAACAATATATCATTTAGTGATAATCCTTTGTTCGTTTTCCGAGATGCATCGAATACGACTCGCAATTTCGTCGTACTACTTTCTTTGAAGACTGCATGGTGAGGCAAATAATAATAATTCATTCTATTATCTTCAGTGGGTACATTATTAGTCGTAGGTTCTTTTACTAATTGCATATGATTAGAGTCGATGTATTCTTGAATGCATTTTTGATACTCCAGTTTCAGGTCGGGTTGTTTTTCGAAACGTTTTTCTAACGCTTTGAAGCTGAGTATTGCTGCGTTTTTCGATTCTCCGAGATTAATTTTACTAGCTCCATCTTTAAATGGTAGTCGTAACATTTTTCACAAAGTGGTTTTCACAAAATTCCTCTTCCTTTGTTAAAACCCTTTTGGGTTGAAGTTCCTCAAGCTCCCAAAACCTTTTGAGCTGATCAATAATATTCATGCCATCTGTAACTTCAACTTTGAAACTTTGATAGCCCTTTTTTGAATTCGTTTGGTGAACGCCACCAGAAATAATCCAGCCTAGCCTAGAGTTTTGAAGTATTTGACCAATATTAAGTTTCTGCATATCGCCAAGTATCACCTTTGCATAGGCGTCAGCACCGAGTAGTAAATCGATTTTACCAGGTTTGCCGAAGCTTGGATCTGCTAATGTTAAATTTCCGAATTCCTTCCACACTGCTGGTGTAATATTTCGTGGTGGCAGAAGATTTGTTATCTTTTCTAAAATTAAGGCATCTGATTCAATCGTATCCTGTTGTAGTATTATTAAATTTACTCGAACAACTCCTTTAATTTTTGTAGCAGTGTTCGAACCGATTCTTTTCTTTTCAATTTCAATAATTGCACTGCAGATTCTGAGATAAACGACGCTTGTGAGCCCTGGTCAAATAATGCTCGAAGTGGAATGTGACCAGTAGGTGACTAAATGGTAACTAATGCCGTAGCCAATAAGACTTCTTTGCTGGCGGTAACGTTTAATGAATTGATATTAGGACCAGCATTCGATGGACCAGGTTGCTGCCTCAATTCAGGATTTGTGGGTAATGCTGTGTCAACATTTTCTCTATGTAACGATGTATGATGCATGCCCTTGCACTTGAAGCATCGTGACGTACTTGGACAACCGCTCATCATATGACCCTTTTTTAAACAATTGATGCAAAAGCCATTGCGTTTTACCAAGTGCAACCTCGTACCGTGATTGGCTCTCCAAAAATGGATACATTGCTGAATGCCATGTTTTCCCTTGCAGATGGTACACGACTGTTGTACGTCACTGTGGTACGATTGGCTATTACTGGTGTGAGACGCTGTATTCCTCCTTTGTGAACTTCCTCTAATATGAGTCACTCCAGAAGCTTCCAAGGCGCGAAATCAATTTTGCAAAAAGGCTTTCAACTCAATGAAAGTCGGCAACTCTCCAGTAGCCGCTTGCTGCTGCTCCCATTATTGTCTCGTCTCCGAAGGTAAACGCTGTGCTGTCATGTAAACAACTACTGCTTGCCACATGTCTTTAATATTCATGTTCTCCAACACTTGCACTGCCTGGACCGTTCTATCTTATAACAATTTTATTGATGCCGCTGACCCATTTGCGACCCCTAAACTAAATAATCGTTTCAATTGTGTGTTCATTAACGTTGCTTTATTGTCGTAACGTTCAACTAAATCTTCCATGCCTCTTGATAGTTTGTATCTGTTATCTGGAATTGTTTTAACAGACTTTCTGCTTCACCCGAAAGACTACACTTTAAGTAATGAAGTTTTTCAACATTACTTAATGAAGCTTTTTCGTGGATTAAACTCTTAAAGAGATCTCGAAATGAGATCCACGATTCGTAATCTCCCGAAAATTTTGGCAACGATATTCTTGGAAGTTTGATTTCACTTTCTTCCGAATTCTTTGGCCGATTGGTAATTTCGGAACAATCTGTACTCGAGACCCTTTGTACCTCAATCAAAGACTCTTTGAGTTCCGAATATAATGTTACATATAGTTCTTCGAACAAACTATATTTTCCGTCATTAAAATATGGATTACTTAGTTCAGACTCACTGCCGGTCAACTCCATGAGTTTTCTCAAACGATTTTTGAATAGCTTCGAGTCTTTCTAATAACTTTGTCAAATAAGTGACGGTTTTACGTGCCTTCGGATCTTTCTTGTAATTAGAGTGCATTCGCACCAACTGATCATAGTTCAGACCTTGCTGCAAAATCAATTTTGTAATAGTCGCCATGATCTTTAAACTATTCAATCAAATTCAATTTCAACTACTTATAATCAATTCTATTTTAAATTTACGTACAAACACGTAATCTACTTTCACGCCTAACGTGATCTCACAAATTCAAATAAACGTTTCACTTTTCTAACGAACTGATTTTCTGTTCACGCCTAACTTTTTCTCACAAGTTCAAATTAACGTTATACGTTTTCTAATGAACTGATTTTCTGGTCAATTTTCTAAATATACCACTTTCGAGTTTAAAGTAGCAATTTGATCAGCACTAGTAGATTCAAATTTTATGGACAAATACGAAATGGAAATATATTGGAAATCAACATGCAATATCATGTAGGATAATATGTTGTAACGTAGGATAATATGTTGTAATGTAGGATAATATGTATGTTACTACAATGTTGGATAATATGATTTGTACATACCACACCATATGTGCATATCACTACCAGCAAACAGTGATTTTGCACGCCACTAATCCCAAAAAATATTCAGCCACAAATGTTCATTACTTTAAACGTATCTGTTCAAAAGTTTCAACGGTTCAATGTAATTCTAAAGATTCAAAATTTCAATTTTCTTCAATTTCTTTGTTCACCACGTCACTAAATTATAAATACGATGAATCCGGCTCGACGGACCAAATTATGTTCGATATTACTTCAATTCAAAAAACTCACGTTTTTAATAAATAAATTCAAGATACCTTATTTCTATTCAATTTCAATTTTATCAATTTTCGATTAATTCAATTTCAAAGAAAAAATTCTATCACAAACTGTCCAACACTATTCGACCGATTCCAAGATTGAGTCAAATTCAACTGTACCATGACAATGGATTTGAAAAATTTCTAAGTGAAAATTCCGGTAAATTTAACATTTTTACTAATGTTCGAAGAACATTAGTATTAAAATCGATTCGGCCAAAAATTCATATTTCCATATATATATATATATATATATATATATATATATATATATATATATATATATATATATATATATATATATATATATATATATATATATATATATATCAAAAAATTTCAGTGAGATAATCTCGGAAACGCGCCATCCGATTGAGCTGAAACTTTCAGGATACATTGGTGTATGTGCAGAATAGGTCCAAGTCTCACTAAATGTCAGTTATTGTTAACCTTTTGGCGCCGGCGGCCATTTAAGTGACATTTTTAATATACCTATTATTTCGTACACAAATAATTTTGACAAAAATAAAGTTGACAAAATAAATTTCGAACGTGTTTTACATGTGAATCGGATAATGTTTTGGAATTTTTTAACCCCATGTGTGCGCTGGGTGCCTAAAAAGAGAACGGGAAAATTTGAAAATTTTTAAATTACGATAACTTTTGAAAAAGCTATTCAATCATTACGAAATTTTCAAAACATATTGGTATTATTTAGTTGTAGATTTGTGTAGCTTAAAATGAAGGTGCTGGCAACCGTGTAGCTAGGGCAGGCACTGAAAGTGAAAACTCCAAATCATCGTCCCTCTTGAAAACATACCGCTTCTTCAAAAAAAGCCACTCATATGTAAATTTTATGCTTTGTTTACATGAACAAGAAAAAAAATTTGATATGGTATAACGGGCGCGCCTGGTAACCCTTGCCCAATTTACCAATATTTTTAGCATCAACAATTTCTGTTCACGGAAACTCACGATCCAATTAGCAGAATTAATTGAAATTTGCAGAATGTATTGGTCTTTAATAGGACCAGGTCTGATAGAAGTGATTTTGAAATGCAGGCGATTCTGTGCCAGTGGTGCCATCTTGAAAAATCACTAAAACAGATAACTGCTGTTAGTCCTATAAATTCTGATTGAATCGTTTGATTTCGACGAAATTCACACAGTAGTTGGACCTTGCTTCAAACCACGTTTGGTAGAAATTCGGTCGAAAAACTCGGTTGGAGCTGCCAGCTATGATAATTTTGGTGTCTTAAATTTGAAAAAATAAAAATTTGGAAGTGAAAACATTCAAACCATCGAATATCTCAAAAATGACCGTTTCTTACAATAAAACCAATCTGTTTACAGATCTTTTGCTTTATCTACACGTTCAAAGTTAAACTTTGGAAATTTCATGTCGGACAAGAACGGTAACCCTTTCCCAGTTAACCTGTATTTTTAGCATCAAAAATTTCTGTTCACGGAAACTCACGAACCAATAATCAGATACAGCTAAAATTTACCGAATGCATTCGTCTTAAGTAAGACCAGATTTGATAGAAGCGATTTTGAATTGTGGGCAAGTCTGTGCCAGTGGTGCCATCTTGAAAAATTACAAAGAAAAAAAACTTCTTTTCGCCCTATGAAATGTGAATAAGTTACCAGATTTGCAACGATATGCAACAATTAAGAATCAATTAAGATTGAATAAAAACTTTTTGATTTTAAATGAAAGATTTATGAAAAATTTCGATTTTGTCAATGAAATCGTGAAAAATTCAATGCAGATAAAACACGTAACACCTGGGATCGATCCGTGGGTCACCTGCGTGGAAGTCCGTTGATAGAACCGCTGAGCCACCAGCTATTTTGATGTCGATCATCCAAAATAAAAACTAAATTAGATCAATTGTCATCTGATCTAATATAATAATTTTTTTTTTTCTTAGTAGTTGATTTCGAGGATTATTTTTGCACAATATTTATTGGATTCGTTGTGTTTATAATGAGTTTTCATGTAAATTTCGGGGAGAAAAAAAACCGGATCGCACTGTTCAGGATCGAACCGAAGGACTTTCACGTGCTAGACCGCAACAATTCAGTCGAACTACAGGCAATTTAACGCTTTGCAAATTTAAAATAAAACTAGAATGTCACGAGAGACAATTTGCACAGTACAAAATATTTTAACTGTTTTTCGAAAATAACTGTTTTGGAAAATGAAAAATGAGAAATTTAGCACTTCACTCAAGCACAAAAAATTTGCAAGAAAGAAAATGGGGTCAGATAGCACTATTATGTGTATATGCACAGCTCAAGTTAGTTGCAGCAGAGAAACCGAGTCGACCTCTCGGAGTTTCGGTGCTGTCGCGATGACGATCAAAGTTCCGCGACGTTGGAATTTGAAAACCCCACGTCGGGTTGACAAGGCATTCACAAAAACGCCTACAGCTGTTGAAAATTCTTCTTAAGTTAGAGTGGCATGTCGTAATATACGGCGTAAATGTAGTTTGATCGACTTCAAACCAGCTTCCCATAAACCTCCAAAATGTGGTGATGCTGGTGGGTTGAAATGCCATGTTATTTCAAGACCACTTTGGGATCCTACAGCTTCTCGATTTCTTGTCGCTATTTTTCTCAATTCTGATTCAGCTCCTACAAAATTCGTGCCACAATCGCTGTAAATGTGCTGACATAGACCTCGTCTCCCAATGAAACGTTTGAGCGTGGCGAGGAATGTGGTCGTTTTGAGATCATTGACGAGCTCGATGTGAATTGCCTTCACCGCTAAGCAAATGAAAATAGCAATGTATGTCTAATGGGTTTTACTTCCGCGTCCATTCCTATCTTTGATTGTAACTGGCCCGCAGTAATCCACTCCAGAATGGGTGAATGGACGTGAAACTGTGACTCTCGGCTTCGGTAGATTTCCCACTAATTGTGAAGATATTTTGGCTTTGGTTCGAAAGCAAATTAAACATTTATGATTAAAATGCCGAATAACATTTCTTGCATCCAGAAGCCAATAGTTGCGTCTCAGCGTAGCGAGCATCAATTGCGTTTCTCCATGTAGCGTGTTGCTGTGTATATGTCGTACTAGCAGTTCAGTAAATTTCCCTGCTTTCGGAATGATGATCGGATGTCTTTGTGAGAAGGTTAACTCTGCGTTCTCCAGACGCCCTTCAATTTGCAGAATCCCGTCCCCGTCAAGATTGATTAATTGACTTCTTTTCGATAACTGTTCGCCCTTTCGTAATTTGTAAATATCTTCTTTAAAAGCCTTTTGTTGGACGTTTATAACACAAAAGTTTCGAGAATGTCGTAATTTTTCCGTCGTTAAGTATCCTTTAGCAGTTGTCTTCTTTCTGGCTTACTTGAAGAATCGATAGCAGTACGCGGTAACTCGAATCAATCGAATAAATGAGGAAAATCTATTTATTATATCATTTGTATCCGAGGATAAATCCAGGCAGAAGTGAACATTCAAATATTTCCGTTTTTCCAAATCAGTAATTTCTACAGTTTTCATTTTAGGCCAATGTTCAGGGGTTTTCTGCAACAAAGATGGGCTTGTCCACCACAAAGACTTATTGTTGATTGTGTCTTTGTTATCCAAACCCCGAGTTGCCAAATCAGCAGGATTCTCCTTCGAGGGCACGTGACGCCAAGGTGTATTCCCGCTAGTATTGTAAATTTCGGTAACACGGTTGACTACACAAACTGACCATTGCGTCGGATGTCCCTTGATCCAGGAGAGGACAATTTCCGAGTCGGTCCATAACCATGTTTCAACATGTTGGAAATTTAAAGTTTCTTTTATTTGATGTACTAATTTGGAAAGTAGCACAGCACCACATAGTTCCAAACGTGGTATTGACACTGTTCAAATCGGAGCAACTTTCGTCTTCGCCATCACAAGATAAATGTGAGTTTGTTCAACATTTCTGCTGACTAGGTACACAGCAGCTGCATAAGCTTCCTTTGACGCGTCACTAAATCCATGGATTTCAAATTGAGATGATGGCGAGTTTCTAATATATCGCGGTATTTTAATTTCACTAATCATTTTTAAATTATTTTTAAATCTCAACCATTGTTGGATAATTTCATCAGGGGCAGGTTCATCCCAGCTAAGCCCCTGAAGCTATAAAGTTTGGAGAAGGACTTTCGCTTTGATAATAATTGGAGCAAGCTATCCCACTGGGTCAAATAGTTAAGCGATCTCTGAAAGCAGTTGTCTCTTTGAATAAGGTAAATTTCAACCTTTCAATTGCAGACGAAAACTAAAATAATCATTCATAGGATACCACACAATTCCTAAGGATTTGAATCCTTGGTCTGAATTCATTTCAAAACAGTTTTTCATTTCAATATCTTCTTTGGGAATTCCTTGCAAGATCCGTTGGTCATTCGCAATACATTTTCTCAGAATAAATCCACCAGATTTTAAGGCAGCAGAAATCGCATCACGTTTGTCGATAGTTTCTTGTAATTCTTGGCCCCCTGAGAGCAAATCGTCGACATAAAAATCATTCTTGATAGCAGCAAATGCCGTAGGATAATTATTCATCTCATCTTCTGCTAATTTGTGCAGAGTCCATATAGCGAGAAAAGGTGCGCACGTTGTGCCAAATGTTACCGTAGTTAGGCGATAGTGATCAAGTGCGTCATTGGGGTTCGATCTCCATACTATTCGTTGATAGTCAACGTCGTCGCGGTGCACCTTAATTTGGCGATACATTCTCGCTATATCGGCCATGAAAGCATACTGGAAGAGTCTCCACCTCATGACAACCGAAATAATTTGATTCTGAATGGATGGTCCAGTCAACAATATATCATTTAGTGATAATCCTTTGTTCGTTTTCCGAGATGCATCGAATACGACTCGCAATTTCGTCGTACTACTTTCTTTGAAGACTGCATGGTGAGGCAAATAATAATAATTCATTCTATTATCTTCAGTGGGTACATTATTAGTCGTAGGTTCTTTTACTAATTGCATATGATTAGAGTCGATGTATTCTTGAATGCATTTTTGATACTCCAGTTTCAGGTCGGGTTGTTTTTCGAAACGTTTTTCTAACGCTTTGAAGCTGAGTATTGCTGCGTTTTTCGATTCTCCGAGATTAATTTTACTAGCTCCATCTTTAAATGGTAGTCGTAACATTTTTCACAAAGTGGTTTTCACAAAATTCCTCTTCCTTTGTTAAAACCCTTTTGGGTTGAAGTTCCTCAAGCTCCCAAAACCTTTTGAGCTGATCAATAATATTCATGCCATCTGTAACTTCAACTTTGAAACTTTGATAGCCCTTTTTTGAATTCGTTTGGTAAACGCCACCAGAAATAATCCAGCCTAGCCTAGAGTTTTGAAGTATTTGACCAATATTAAGTTTCTGCATATCGCCAAGTATCACCTTTGCATAGGCGTCAGCACCGAGTAGTAAATCGATTTTACCAGGTTTGCCGAAGCTTGGATCTGCTAATGTTAAATTTCCGAATTCCTTCCACACTGCTGGTGTAATATTTCGTGGTGGCAGAAGATTTGTTATCTTTTCTAAAATTAAGGCATCTGATTCAATCGTATCCTGTTGTAGTATTATTAAATTTACTCGAACAACTCCTTTAATTTTTGTAGCAGTGTTCGAACCGATTCTTTTCTTTTCAATTTCAATAATTGCACTGCAGATTCTGAGATAAACGACGCTTGTGAGCCCTGGTCAAATAATGCTCGAAGTGGAATGTGACCAGTAGGTGACTAAATGGTAACTAATGCCGTAGCCAATAAGACTTCTTTGCTGGCGGTAACGTTTAATGAATTGATATTAGGACCAGCATTCGATGGACCAGGTTGCTGCCTCAATTCAGGATTTGTGGGTAATGCTGTGTCAACATTTTCTCTATGTAACGATGTATGATGCATGCCCTTGCACTTGAAGCATCGTGACGTACTTGGACAACCGCTCATCATATGACCCTTTTTTAAACAATTGATGCAAAAGCCATTGCGTTTTACCAAGTGCAACCTCGTACCGTGATTGGCTCTCCAAAAATGGATACATTGCTGAATGCCATGTTTTCCCTTGCAGATGGTACACGACTGTTGTACGTCACTGTGGTACGATTGGCTATTACTGGTGTGAGACGCTGTATTCCTCCTTTGTGAACTTCCTCTAATATGAGTCACTCCAGAAGCTTCCAAGGCGCGAAATCAATTTTGCAAAAAGGCTTTCAACTCAATGAAAGTCGGCAACTCTCCAGTAGCCGCTTGCTGCTGCTCCCATTATTGTCTCGTCTCCGAAGGTAAACGCTGTGCTGTCATGTAAACAACTACTGCTTGCCACATGTCTTTAATATTCATGTTCTCCAACACTTGCACTGCCTGGACCGTTCTATCTTATAACAATTTTATTGATGCCGCTGACCCATTTGCGACCCCTAAACTAAATAATCGTTTCAATTGTGTGTTCATTAACGTTGCTTTATTGTCGTAACGTTCAACTAAATCTTCCATGCCTCTTGATAGTTTGTATCTGTTATCTGGAATTGTTTTAACAGACTTTCTGCTTCACCCGAAAGACTACACTTTAAGTAATGAAGTTTTTCAACATTACTTAATGAAGCTTTTTCGTGGATTAAACTCTTAAAGAGATCTCGAAATGAGATCCACGATTCGTAATCTCCCGAAAATTTTGGCAACGATATTCTTGGAAGTTTGATTTCACTTTCTTCCGAATTCTTTGGCCGATTGGTAATTTCGGAACAATCTGTACTCGAGACCCTTTGTACCTCAATCAAAGACTCTTTGAGTTCCGAATATAATGTTACATATAGTTCTTCGAACAAACTATATTTTCCGTCATTAAAATATGGATTACTTAGTTCAGACTCACTGCCGGTCAACTCCATGAGTTTTCTCAAACGATTTTTGAATAGCTTCGAGTCTTTCTAATAACTTTGTCAAATAAGTGACGGTTTTACGTGCCTTCGGATCTTTCTTGTAATTAGAGTGCATTCGCACCAACTGATCATAGTTCAGACCTTGCTGCAAAATCAATTTTGTAATAGTCGCCATGATCTTTAAACTATTCAATCAAATTCAATTTCAACTACTTATAATCAATTCTATTTTAAATTTACGTACAAACACGTAATCTACTTTCACGCCTAACGTGATCTCACAAATTCAAATAAACGTTTCACTTTTCTAACGAACTGATTTTCTGTTCACGCCTAACTTTTTCTCACAAGTTCAAATTAACGTTATACGTTTTCTAATGAACTGATTTTCTGGTCAATTTTCTAAATATACCACTTTCGAGTTTAAAGTAGCAATTTGATCAGCACTAGTAGATTCAAATTTTATGGACAAATACGAAATGGAAATATATTGGAAATCAACATGCAATATCATGTAGGATAATATGTTGTAACGTAGGATAATATGTTGTAATGTAGGATAATATGTATGTTACTACAATGTTGGATAATATGATTTGTACATACCACACCATATGTGCATATCACTACCAGCAAACAGTGATTTTGCACGCCACTAATCCCAAAAAATATTCAGCCACAAATGTTCATTACTTTAAACGTATCTGTTCAAAAGTTTCAACGGTTCAATGTAATTCTAAAGATTCAAAATTTCAATTTTCTTCAATTTCTTTGTTCACCACGTCACTAAATTATAAATACGATGAATCCGGCTCGACGGACCAAATTATGTTCGATATTACTTCAATTCAAAAAACTCACGTTTTTAATAAATAAATTCAAGATACCTTATTTCTATTCAATTTCAATTTTATCAATTTTCGATTAATTCAATTTCAAAGAAAAAATTCTATCACAAACTGTCCAACACTATTCGACCGATTCCAAGATTGAGTCAAATTCAACTGTACCATGACAATGGATTTGAAAAATTTCTAAGTGAAAATTCCGGTAAATTTAACATTTTTACTAATGTTCGAAGAACATTAGTATTAAAATCGATTCGGCCAAAAATTCATATTTCCATATATATATATATATATATATATATATATATATATATATATATATATATATATATATATATATATGTATATATATATATATATATATATATATATATATATATATATATCAAAAAATTTCAGTGAGATAATCTCGGAAACGCGCCATCCGATTGAGCTGAAACTTTCAGGATACATTGGTGTATGTGCAGAATAGGTCCAAGTCTCACTAAATGTCAGTTATTGTTAACCTTTTGGCGCCGGCGGCCATTTAAGTGACATTTTTAATATACCTATTATTTCGTACACAAATAATTTTGACAAAAATAAAGTTGACAAAATAAATTTCGAACGTGTTTTACATGTGAATCGGATAATGTTTTGGAATTTTTTAACCCCATGTGTGCGCTGGGTGCCTAAAAAGAGAACGGGAAAATTTGAAAATTTTTAAATTACGATAACTTTTGAAAAAGCTATTCAATCATTACGAAATTTTCAAAACATATTGGTATTATTTAGTTGTAGATTTGTGTAGCTTAAAATGAAGGTGCTGGCAACCGTGTAGCTAGGGCAGGCACTGAAAGTGAAAACTCCAAATCATCGTCCCTCTTGAAAACATACCGCTTCTTCAAAAAAAGCCACTCATATGTAAATTTTATGCTTTGTTTACATGAACAAGAAAAAAAATTTGATATGGTATAACGGGCGCGCCTGGTAACCCTTGCCCAATTTACCAATATTTTTAGCATCAACAATTTCTGTTCACGGAAACTCACGATCCAATTAGCAGAATTAATTGAAATTTGCAGAATGTATTGGTCTTTAATAGGACCAGGTCTGATAGAAGTGATTTTGAAATGCAGGCGATTCTGTGCCAGTGGTGCCATCTTGAAAAATCACTAAAACAGATAACTGCTGTTAGTCCTATAAATTCTGATTGAATCGTTTGATTTCGACGAAATTCACACAGTAGTTGGACCTTGCTTCAAACCACGTTTGGTAGAAATTCGGTCGAAAAACTCGGTTGGAGCTGCCAGCTATGATAATTTTGGTGTCTTAAATTTGAAAAAATAAAAATTTGGAAGTGAAAACATTCAAACCATCGAATATCTCAAAAATGACCGTTTCTTACAATAAAACCAATCTGTTTACAGATCTTTTGCTTTATCTACACGTTCAAAGTTAAACTTTGGAAATTTCATGTCGGACAAGAACGGTAACCCTTTCCCAGTTAACCTGTATTTTTAGCATCAAAAATTTCTGTTCACGGAAACTCACGAACCAATAATCAGATACAGCTAAAATTTACCGAATGCATTCGTCTTAAGTAAGAACAGATTTGATAGAAGCGATTTTGAATTGTGGGCAAGTCTGTGCCAGTGGTGCCATCTTGAAAAATTACAAAGAAAAAAAACTTCTTTTCGCCCTATGAAATGTGAATAAGTTACCAGATTTTCATGAAATTAACACAGTAGCTGAATCTTACTCTAATCTCTGCTTGGTGGAAATTTGGTTGAAAAATTCGATTGGTGCTGCCAGCTATGGTAATTTTCGTGTCTTTGGTTTTGAAAATTCGCTCAGGAAAATAAAACTTTTTGCCCTATAACTTCCAGTGCAGTCATGAAATCAATACGAATTTCATATAATTAATGAAACCTATCATAAACATTATTCAGGCCAAATTTGGTTGAAAGGCCACGAAAGGGTTGCCAGCTATTGTTGGTTTTGTATTTAATTACAATATCTTTATTAAGCGGTTTTATCGTAGAATTTTCAAATGATAATTATTTTGTAGTGACAATAAACAACAAATATTAAGTTTTCGATTATTTGAAAAAACTCGCTGCAGGTAACTTTATACTCCTATAACTTCGAATGAAATATAACAACGTGAAGCAGATGTGATATATTCTTGGCTTTGATACTGGCAGAAGGTTGCCAGCACGAGTCGGTTGGGCTACTTTTGTATCAATAAATGCTTACAGTAAGTATTCATACCGGAAACATTTACAATGAAAATAAATAACCAATATTTCAATTCCCAAAGTTCTGCAAATTTTTCGGATCGCAGCCCCAAACACCAACTTCAGTTACAGTGCTGCAGGCACTGCGCATTTTCTTCATTGATGTTATATGGGATGCTGCTTTCAAAATTTTATGAAATAAGCAACTGATAACGAATATAATTAACCCGTGTTTTGCTCTCATAAACGTTGAAATTCATGCCAGTGGTAATTTCTGAAACCCTCTACCAAATGAGTTATAATGCATTCATGAGACCAAAGTAAAACGTGGCATTTGAAACAGTTTGGCCGTAATAAGCAGCTCATGTGGTGGAATATGCACTCAAAACCAGCACGATTCTTCTACTGTTCTTCGAACATTAGTGTTTCTAGCGGTTCAGGTGCGCTAGAGTTTTTTGTTATTAATTTCTTTCATTTCAGGTCCATAATATACACCAATGAAGGCACTAATTTACAAACGTATTGAACAAGATCGAGATGAAGTATCCCCGACATCAGTGATCGTTAAGAGACAGGAGATTTTTGCTAACATATCTACAAAAGCGAGAAAATCGCCGAAAAAGTTTATCTACAATTAAATTAAAAAAATTTTGATTACATGATTGGTAAAATTCCAAGATCAAGAAAAAATCATGCAGAGTTATTACGAATGGTTGACGGTAACATATGTCCAGCACATAGATTAAGACGAGAACGTGAAATAAAAACGGATGTTAAACCTACCTCCCATACATTTTATCTAAAAGACTATGGTGCGAAAATCAAAGTGGGTCTACAAATACCTTCTCCAATTAACATCATGGTTTTTGTGGCACTCTTGCTGAGTCGAATATAATTTTCAGACCAAGATTTCAAAAAGAGAGCTGATACTTCCGATAAAATAGTATACCATCTACAAAAACAATTATTCTACCACATTGGACAATCAATTTGGTATTCCATAAGTGCTCCATAATTTCGTACCGATATATTACCTGATGAATGGGCAAAAACTGAATCAGATATAATTCTAAGAATTCCATGCAAATAGAGTGATGAAACAACGGGTACAGCACCGGCACCGATTGAATTGTCTAAAACTGAAAATATTGCCAGTTTATTCATTGATGCATTTTTAAAGACACCCGTTGATAAATGTGATCCAGAGTTGGTTGATGTTTCAACAAAAAAATCTTTCGGTAAATCAATACTTCCTTACAGTCTAAGTCGATGTAGGTTGAGAATAAACCTCGGACAAACTGCCGCACAGGAGTAAGCTCAGAAAGATATAAACAAATTTTTGATAAGATTAGTGGTGCAGGTAATCTAATAGCTCTAATAAGAGCTACCCAATTCATAACAATTCAATTCAGGTCTTCTTCTAAGCGGCATAAAGAAGGTAAATTGCAAAAACCTTTAGCGCATCAGAACCACTAGAAACACTAGTGTTCCAATAACAGTAGAGTATTTGTGCAGATTTTAAGTGTGTATTGTACCACTAGTTACTTAAGGCCATTACCGCTAGCCTCTTCTCCTACTTGAGACCAACCCAATTTAAGTAATAATAGACCCTAAGTCAATTTAATTTCGATGACTCCATCGAAAGTTACAACGATAGAAAAGGTTTTGGGGCTGCCATCCGAAAAATGTGCAAACCTTAGAAAATTTAAACATTGTTTACTTATTTTCAATGTAAATGTTCGCGACGTGAATACTTAATGTTGGCATTTACTAGTACGAAAATAACTCAAATGCGTCGTGCTAGCTCCGAAGCCAAATAACTGTTACATCTCCGTCACGTTGAAGTCAATCTACTTTGTGAATTTTGTATTGATCCAATGACTGGAGTGAAAGTTCGCAAAAGTTTTCAAATTATCTAGATCTTTATATTTGGTGTTTGTTTTCAGTACAAGATCACTACAAGTTAACAATTCTATGAAAAAATCTCTAACTAAAGGTATGCCAAAAAAATTAAAACCAACCATAGCTGGCAGCCTCATTATGTTTTACCAGCTAAACTTTTTCTGAATATTTCATCCAATAAGTTTAATTTGCCATTTGAATTTCGTTTTAATATCATGACTATTCTGGACATTATCAGGCAAAGAGCTTTATTTTTCTCAGCGGATTTTTAAAATTGAAGACAATAAAATTACCATAACTATCAGCTCCAACCGAATTTTTCAACTTAATTTCTACCAAACGGGGCTAAGTACAAGGTTCAGCTATTGTGTAAACTTATAAGGCCACAGAATGGCCCACATTTCAAAATCACTTCAAACAGACCTGGTCTTACTTAAGGCCAACACTTTCTGTAAATTTGAACTGAATCT
>OZ022266.1:94068694-94148694 GCA_963978885.1 Nemotelus pantherinus
ACATATGAGTGGCTTTTTTTTTAAGAAACGGCATTTTTTCAAGAGAGACGATGATTTGGAGGCTTTCACTTTCAGTGCCTGCCCTAGCTACAGGGTTGCCAGCACGCTCATTAAAAGCTACACAAATTAGCAACTAAATAATACCAATATGTCCTGAAAATTTGGTAATGTTTGAATAGCTGTGTCAAAAGTTATCGCAATTTAAAAATTTTCAAGTTTTCCCGTTCTCTTTTTAGGCACCCAGCGCACACATGGGGTTAAAAAATTCCAAAACATTATCCGATTCACATGTAAAACACGTTCGAAATTTATTTTGTCAACTTTATTTTTGCAAAAATTATTTGTGTACGGAATAATAGGTATATTAAAAATATCACTAAAATGGCCGCCGGCGCCAAAGGGTTAAAGATTTTTAACTTTTTCTGAGACCTGGCACTATTTTGCATACACACCAATGTGTTCTAAAAATTTCAGTTCAATCGGATGGTGCGTTCCTGAGATTTTTTCACTGAAATTTTTTGATGATATATATATATATATATATATATAGAGAAATATGAATTTTTGGCCAAAGTGATTTTACTACTAATGTTCTTCTTCGACCATTAGTAAAAAAGAATTCTCCACCGTCCTCCAAAAGGGAGAACAATGGAGATGGGTCGCGTATCACAGCTCTCAGAGTTTAACCTGAAGATAAATAGACCAAAACAATGTGATAAGGAAATAATTAAACTATAATTTGTAATTTGCCTTGAGTAGCGTAGCGATAAGTTGATTTAGTTTTAAGTTGGAGCGCGACGAGATCACGAAAGAAGTACAGGCGTCCGCCGCAACGGAAAAGAAAAAAAAACTCTAGCGCACCTGAACCGCTAGAAACACTAATGTTCGAAGAACAGTAGAAGAATCGTGCAGGTTTTGAGTGCATATTCCACCACATTACGACATTACGACTTATTACGACCAAACTGTTTCAAATGACGCGTTTTACTTTGGTCGTATATGGTGGAAGGTTTCAGATATTACCACTGGCATGAATTTCAACGTTTATGAGAGCAAAACACGGGTTAATTATATTCGTTATCAGTTGCTTATTTCACATAATTTTGAAAGCAGCATCTCATATAACATCAATGAAGAAAATGCTCAGTGCCTGCAGCACTGTAACTGAAGTTGGTGTTTGGGGCTGCGATCCCAAAAATTTGCAGAACTTTGCGAATTGCAACATTGATTATTTATTTTAATTGTAAATGTTTCCGGTATGAATACTAACGGTAAGCGTTTATTGATACAAAAGTAGCACAACCGACTCGTGCTGACAACCTTCTGCCAGTATCAAAGCCAAGAATATATCACATCTGCTTCACGTTGTTATATTACATTCGAAGTTAAAGGAGTCTAAAGAAATTTAGAGTTACCAGCAGCGAGTTTTTTCAAATAATCGAAAGCTTAATATTTGCTGTTTATTGTCACTACAATATCATTACCATTTGAAAATTCTACGCTAAAACCGCTTAATAAAGATATTGCAATTAAACACAAAACCAACAATAGCTGGCAACCCTATCGTGGCTTTTCAACCAAATTTGGCCTGAATAATGTTTATGACAGGTTTCATTAATTGTATGAAATTCGTATTGATTTCATGACTGCACTGGAAGTTATAGTGCAAATAGTTTTATTTTCCTGAGCGAATTTTCAAAACCAAAGACACAAAAATTACCATAGCTGGTAGCACCAATCAAATTTTTCAACCAAATTTCCACCAAACAGAGATTAGAGTTAGGTTTAGCTACTGTGCCAATTTCATGAAAATCTGGTAATTTATTCACATTTCATAGGGCAAAAAGCAGTTTTTTTTCTTGGTAATTTTTCAAAATGGCACCACTGGCACATAGTTGCCCACAATTCAAAATCGCTTCTATCAAATCTGGTCTTACTTAAGTCCAATGCATTCTGTAAATTTTAGCTGTATCTGATTATTGGTTCGTGAGTTTCCGTGAACAGAAGTTTTTGATGGTAAAAATATAGGTTAACTGGGAGAGGGTTACCGTTCTGGTCCGACATGAAATTTTCAAAGTTTTATTTTGAACGTGTAGATAAAACATAAGATTTATATACAGATTGGTTTTATTGTAAGAAACGGACATTTTTTTGAATATTCGATGGTTTGAATGTTTTCACTTCCAAATTTTTTTTTTTCAAAATGAAGACACCAAAATTATCATAGCTGGCAACTCCAACCGAATTTTTCAACCAAATTTCTACCAAACGTGGTTTGAAGTAAGGTCCAGCAACTGTGTGAGTTTCGTCAAAATCGAACGATTCAATCAGAATTTATAGGGCTAAAAATATTTATCTTTTTTAGTGGTTTTTCAAGATGGCACCACTGGCACAGAATCGCCCGCATTCCAAAATCACTTCTATCAAACCTGGTCCTATTTAAGACTAATACATTCTGCAAATTTCAATTAATTCTGCTCATCGGATCGTGAGTTTCCGTGAACAGAAGTTTTTGATGCTTAAAATATAGGTAAATTGGGCAAGGGTTACCAGGCGTGCCCGTTATACCATATCTTTTTTTTTTTTTTTGGTTATGTAAAAAAAGCACAAGATTTACATATGAGTGGCTTTTTTTTGAAGAAACGGCATTTTTTCAAGAGAGACGATGATTTGGAGGTTTTCACTTTCAGTGTCTGCCCTAGCTACAGGGTTGCCAGCACGCTCATTAAAAGCTACATAAATCTACAACTAAATAATACTAACACGTCCTGAAAATTTCGTAATGATTGAATAGCTCTGTCAAAAGTTATCGCAATTTAAAAATTTTCAAATTTTCCCGTTTTCTTTTTAGGCACCCAGCGCACACATAGGGTTAAAAAATTCCAAAGCATTATCCGATTCATATGTAAAACACGTTAGAAATTTATTTCGTTAACTTTATTTTTGCGAAAATTATTTGTGCACGAAATAATAGGTATATTAAAAATATCACTTAAATGGCCGCCGCCGCCAAAAGGTTAACAATAACTGACATTTAAAGAGACCTGGACCTATTCTGCATATACACCAATGTATCCTGAAAGTTTCAGCTCAATCGGATGGCGCGTTCCCGAGATTATCTCACTGAAATTTTTTGATGATATATATATATATATATATATATATAGAAATATGAATTTTTGGCCGAATCGATTTTAATACTAATGTTCTTCGAACATTAGTAAAAACCATAATAACCACCCAAGATGTCACCAACAGTATAAAACAAAAGACAACTATTCAATCGAGACGACCATAAAAGTCCCGAAAAGATATTTATCCGACAGGTGCTCGGTATGGATGCATCAAACGAAGGCTGAGATCAGGGCCTGCATCGTACCCGAACGCACGGCGGAGCGACGCGCGCTTTTGATATCAGTAAGCAACATCACTGACCTGTGTCAATAGCTGACCTAGTTTTATTATGATGGCAGCAGCCGCGGCATGTATGATGAGAACCGTATTTGTTCAAATCGGTTTTAGTCAAGGACAACATAAAAAAATATTCCAAAACTAAGTCTACACGGCTGAAACGGAATGTAGCCAACAGCAGCGAAAAATCCATTTCTAACATAGACAAAATCAAATTGACGACGTCACTTACCGCGCGAAACGCAAATTTGTCGGAAATGACGCACACCGCACTATAGAATTCACATTATGCCAGGGGAGACGTCGGCGCCCGACAAATGAAATCGAGTATTATCAGCACTGATTCCGTAGCCATCGTCACCCAGGAAAAACTCGAATCGTTTGTGATCCAGCCAATTTGCATGACGCCGGGCGTTATGATGAAAGCTTCGAGTACAAACACCCATAACTGACCGAATAGGTGATTTGTTTTTCGAATAAAGCGTAGAGTTGAATGATCAAGTCATTGAATTGAATTTGAGGAAACTTACCTGTAAGGTACAACGGACACTTCCGAAAGTGTATGCATCACAGCGAGCCTCGACACCAGCCGGCGAAACTATTAAGTATTCACAAACATCATTCGCATTTAACGTGACATTTACATTAGAAACGTCAACAAATTGTCATCGGCCAGTTGAGACAGTGGTGAGTTACGTTGTCCCAAATGTGGGCCGTGTGTTGAATGGTCAACTCAACACCCTGGCGCTTGTATCTGCCCAGGGTGAATACGCCCAACGGATTTTGAAAATCCCGCTGCCGCCAAAAAGTTTTCCTGCGGGCGAGATGATGGAAAAAGTGTCTCTTTTGACGACAGACGGGTAAGAGTTCGGAAGTTCGAGAGGTGGAGGCTTAGACCCTGTAACGAAGTTCTTTTGTTTTGCATGTGAACCGGTGGCGAACGAGTCGAAAGTTGGAATTGGCAGGAGTGTCGAAAGTAACAAGTCGAAGAAAATTTGAATTTATAAGCAGTCGACGGATGGAAGCAGTTTTTGACCCAATCAGCAAGAAGTTTTCGAAATGAACCAAAGTTTGCGATTCTGACCCGGCGGTTTGCAGTGAGATACTTGTGCGAAGAGCGACCCGATCATCAAGCAGAATCGAAAGCGTTTTAGCGGCGAAGTCATCTAGGAGATCACGGCAAAAGAAAAAGTCAAGGTAGTGTGCACACTAGCTTTCAGTAGATTAGGAAGCTAATGTGAAAAACTTTATTTGAAATCCGAAATTGGACGTAGATATGGTTAATTAAAAATTGCAGCCAGAGTAACTAAAAATGAATTTTGAGAGTTTTTAGTGCAAAACATCGGAAACGGTTGATTTTCTTTTAGAGTCTAGAGTGCACAAGGGTAGTGAAACGACGTTTGTGTGAGAACCGTAAGATTGCTTAAATAACCGGTCGCGAGGGTAAGAGAAACGACGACGTCGACTTTTCGCTTCAGAGCGTCGTTGACGACGTGATTTCGGGGTTTTGAAGCGAGTGGCGCCCGAACCACCCCACCTCCGGTGAGCGAGCCTTCCGAAATCACCCCCCGTTGATAAAGTTGGTATCCAGGGGATTTTGCGAGTCATTGCAACGGTCTACGGTAACAAATTGGCGCCCAACGTGGGGCAATATAACGGTGTATAAAGAGGAAAACGGTACAAAACGGGACTCGGAAAATTTTTAGTTTACCCAGTCCCAAATTGTGGGAAGGTGTCTAGCGAAGGAAAAACGTACCATTAGGGTCGAGACCGTTGAAAACCGTTAGTTTAGCGCGAAATCTCGAAACCGGACTTGAAAAATTGAATTTATCGGGTATCTTTTTGAAATTGAATTGGTCGTAGTTACGGTGGGATCATCTTTTTTTTTTTGTATACGAGTATATCTATTTTACGCAGGACTTGAAATTGGATTTACTGCATTTTTTTTCATCTATAACAGAATCTATTGAATTGAATATTTTACATTTATCATTTAATAATATATAAAAATATCTTTACTTGAATTCTGATAAATGAATGAGTGGGAGTAAGTGTGTTTTGTGCGATACGGGTGCTTGGCCCAATCATTTTAGCATAAAAAGGTTCAACCTCGGAATGAGAGATAATAAGCTGAATTTTTGTATATACCTTCATTTTGGGGTCCTCAAAGTTGCCTCAAAAGTCTCATAAAATCTCGTGTCTGCGTCGAAAGTTATTCAAGGTCAAAGGTGAGAAAAAACAGTTTTTTGTGATTATCTTGGTTTTTATTGCTCTAATGATGTTAACACATAGGATTGAAATTGTAGCACATAAAATTTGCGACAAATTTTATTTGAAGCATTTTGTCATGCCCTCAACCATTTTTCCGATAGTGGGCGGTAAGCGCACAGCACTCAGCCATATGTACTGTAATGCAACGTCAACTATGAAACTTTCAGTTTTGAATTATTTGTATTATTTATCAGTAAATACATTGTATTTAATAGTATTTTACCTATTTTTAATATTTTCATTTCTAAAAAACATGTTTTATATTTACATGCATTCAGTGAATGTGATACAACTTCTGCGCTGTTTAAAAAAGGAAAAAAAACGGTCATAAAAGCACTTGAACAACTTGACAATTTAGACGAACTAGCTCAAGTTTTTCCAGAAGAAAACTGCCCTGTCCAACAATTATACGATGATGGCATTCGGATCTAACTAGCGATATACAATGCTCCAAAATCTGAGGATAATATCTATCATCTTCGATATACTCAGTTCATTAAATCTGCAAAACTTTATAAACCTGTCCAATTATCTAATTTTCCACCAACAAGTGCAGCGGCCCATCAGCATATGAACCGTGCCTACTACCAAGTTCAAAAATGGTTAGGGCATGATTTAGAACCCCAGGAATGGGGTTGGGTGCTCCAAACTGAGTTCCTGGAGCCAATGACAACAATATTACCACCAGCTTCCGATGAATTACTGAATACTCTATTTTGTAATTGTAAGAATGGATGTGATGCACGGTGCCGATGAAGGAAATCGGGGCTGCAATGCACTTAAGCTTGTGGCCAGTGTAATAGGGAAGCTTGCCTCAATGCTGTTTCATTGCAAAGTGACTGTGAGCAAGAGAGTGCTTTTGACGATGAAATTCCGGAAGGTCTGGAAACACCAATTCAAGGCAACGAAGATGATGACATTGGTACAGAAATTCCCGAACGTCCAGAAGATGACGATGAAGAAGAAGAAAAGTAATACTTTTGTTATGTAAATTATTAAAGATTGATAGATTAAAAACATGTTAAATATATATATATATATATATATTAAAATAAATTGAATATATGTAAAATTTTATTAAATGCAATGTATTTACTGATAAATAATACAAATAATTCAAAATTGAAGGTTTCACGGTTGACCTTGCATTAGAGTACATATGGCTCTGTGCTGCGCGCTTACCGCCCTCTGTCGGAAAAACGGTTGAGCGTATGAAAAAATGCTTCAAATAAAATTTGTCGCAGATTTTATGCTCTACAATTTCAATCCTAGGTGTTAACATCATTAGAGCAATAGAAACCAAGATAATCGCAAAAAACTGTTTTTTCTCACCTTTGTCCTTGAATAACTTTCGACGCAGACACGAGATTTTATGAGACTTTTGAGGCAACTTTGAGGACCGCAAAATGAAGGTATATAGAAAAATTCAGCTTATTATCTCTCATTCCGAGGTTGATTGCTAAAATGACTGGGCTATGCTTAGCGTGTGTCTGTTTCCAGATAATAGATAAAGGTGCGAATTTTGGTGAGGGAGCGGATTGTGAAGCTATTGAGCCCGACAATATAGCGGGAGCGAGGGAACGGCAGTTTTTTGTTGTTCAAATAAAGTATTTTCGGTAGTAAAAAGTTTCAGGGGGGCTTTTCTTCCTGGTTTCTATTTTAGTTGCTGAACTTTATTAAGTGTTTGATCGAGTTGTAGTAGGTTTTGGCTCGAGATAGGTCACACGGTGATTCGGTTACCTGAATATTAGTATTCCCAGATATTATCTAGCCTCTAGGCCGTTTTCGCAAGAACATTTTCTTTTTATATATACGGGTACTTACTAAGTTGGGCAGGGTAATGAAGATTTTGGTAGACCGATTTTGGTAGAGCTTGCCATCCGTGGTTTTCCGTCGGACACGGTGGAAAATATGCGGAAAACGCTGAGGGCGTCCCTAAGTGCGGAGGCCGCGTTAGATACCTCGTACGTGCAGACCTATTATGTGGAATTGGAGGCCAAGGCACTGCAGGTCGAGGAGCTGGTCGCGAGAGTGTCGGGAGAGAGTGCCGCTTCTGATTTCCTAAAGACGAATGTGAAGATCGAGTTTGCGTTCCGTCGTTTGGGGAATATGCAAAAGAAGGCGCGAGGGGACTGTGGAACCGATTCATTTTGGCGATGGGGACCTTTGCGTCCAAAACTGAAGAGGCGATCAAGGACGAAGAGGAACTGGTTGATGGCGGTCGTACATCGGTCATTCCAGGGGAGGTTAGAGCTCCGGGTCTGGCAGAGGTGGCAAAATGGGGCTTAAAATTTAGTGGAGACTCTTCTGGCTCGGTAAACGTGTTTCTCGAGCGTGTCGAGGAGCTGCGGCAAGCGAGGGGACTCACCAAGCCACAATTGTTTAGAGCAGCTGTCGATTTGTTCGACTCACGGGCCCTAATATGGTTTCGTGCAAATTGCAACTTGGTGTCGTCTTGGGATGAGCTGGTTACTGAGCTCAAGGCAGAATTTTTGCCCTCAGATTATGAGGATCGTCTATGGGACGAAATTCGAAGACGCACACAAGGCGAAAATGAGTCTGTTGGAGTCTACGTAGCAGTTATGGAGCGCCTGTTCAGCCGACTGAGGACGAGTTGCTCAGAGGAGGAAAAACTGCGCACGTTGCGAAGAAATATAGCTCCGTTCTACCAGCAACAATTGTCTCTTACGCAGGTGACATCTATTGCGGATTTGGTGAAAATGGGTCGTACCCTAAATGCTACCAGAGCGTCGGTGGCAACATTCGTACCACCCACCACGTGGACTAGGCGTTGTTTGGAGCCGGATTTGGCGTACGTGGGAGCGGAGGACGTTGAGCGAGTCGCCTCCATGTCGAGTGGAACGCGAATCCAATGCTGGAACTGCAAGCGCGACGGACACATATCAAGAGAATGCGCGGAGCCGCGAGGATGTTTCGGGTGCGGTCGCCAAAAGGGTAATGCGGTCGGCATGCCCGATTTGCCAGTCGAGAGCTACTAGTCGGGAAAATCGGTCACGGCCGAATCCTCATGGTTGCGGGAAACGGACGTAGTGTTCGCTAAGCGGTCGAGCGAGCACCATAAGGAGGCCGTGCCTGGAAGACCAACAACCGAAAGTGGATTATGCTCTCGTCAGAACCAGTCAAGACAGCCGTCCGCACCTGCATGTTGAGATAGAGGATTGCGTCATGGAGGGACTGTTAGATTCGGGAGCGAGTAGGACTATTATTGGAGGGAGGGGATGGTCTCGGTTGAAAGCGAAAGGTGTAAAGTTGAACGAAAATGGAATTGGTGGAGTTCGGCTGGCGAATGGCATGATTTGCTCGGTATTGGAGGCTGTGCAAGTGAAGTTTTCATTGAACGGTCGGGAGCATAATCTGGAATCATTGGTGGTAACGTCGATTCCCCAAGAAGTGGTCTTAGGGATAGATTTCTGGAAGTGTTTTGGGGTGGTGCTCGATATGAAGGGTAGGCAATGGACGTCCATTGCGTTTGCGGAGTTGGTTAATGGAAGGGCACTACGGGGTCGAGATCTTTTGTCTGCTGAGGAGGCCGAGACCTTGTCAAAATTGTTGGAGGAGCAATTCGGTTTGATGGGAGAAGGGGTGGGGCGTGCTACAACCGTCGAACACGTTATCAAAACGACGGCGGCCCCGATCAAACAAAGATACTACCCGGTCTACCCTGCGGTACAGCGGCAGATTAATAAGGAGCTGGATGACATGTTACAGATGGGGGTGGTTGAGCCCTCGTCCAGTCCGTGGTCATCTCCTATTTTACTAGTACGCAAGAAGGACGATACGTATCGATTTTGCGTGGATTTAAGAAAGATCCACGCCGTATCGGAAAAGGATGCGTAGCCTCTTCCATATAATTCGAACACATTGGACAAATTAAGAAATGCCAAGTACTTGTCGACTCTAGATGTCAAGTTGGCATATTGGCAAGTTCCGATGGCAGAAGGTTCGCGGCAATTTACGGCGTTCACCGTGCCCGGTAGAGGACTGTTTCATTTTCTGCGAATGCCCTTTGGGCTGCACAACTCTGGAGTAACATGGCAGCGTCTCATCGATACCGTTCTCGGTCCCACGTTAGAACCTCTCGTGTTTACCTACCTCGACGACATAATCGCTGTGACAGAGACTTTGAAAAACGTATAGAGATCCTCCAGGAAGTTTTCTCGCGACTGAAGGAGGAGGGTTAACGACTCTCTAAAGAAAAGTGCCAGTTCTGCAGGGCACAACTAAAGTATTTGGGCTTCCTTGTCGACGTAGAGGGCCTCAGGGTAGATCCCGAGAAGGTGTTACCGGTGAACGTATTTCCTCGTCCAAATTCCGTAAAACAGGTTCGCCAACTCCTTGGGATTGTATCCTGGTACCGTCATTTCATCCTTGGTCACGCGACAATGGTGGCTCCATTAAGCGACTTTTTAAAGAAGGGTCGCAAGTTTGTGTGGTCCAAGGAACGCGAGGAGGCTTTCGAAAGGTGCAAGTGCAAGCTTACGTCAGCGCCAGTTTTGGCATGCCCGGACTATGATCTGCCGTTCAAAGTGCAAATGGATGCTTCAGACGTGGGTATCGGAGCAGTGTTGAGCCAAGCACACGCGGTGGGTGAAAAGATGATATGTTATCTGAGCAGGGCACTGTCGAATCAGGAAAGAAAATATTCCGTGATGGAACGAGAATGCTTGGCAGTGCTGTGGGCTGTCGAGAAATTTCGGCCCTACATAGAGGGGACACACTTCTATGTCATCACTGACCACCATTCCCTGGTCTGGCTGAATAATCTCAAGGACAGTACGGGCAGATTAGCTAGATGGGCAGTGAGGTTACAACAGTTTGACTTCGAGGTGATCCATCGGAAAGGAAAAGAGCATTTAGTGCCAGACGCACTTTCACGAGCCGTGGTCAATGTTGATAGCGTAGATACCCCTCAAGTTTCGGAGCGTTGGTATTCGGGCATGATAGGGAAGGTGAGAGAGGACCCCAACAGGCACGTGGGCTGGAAGGTCGTGGGAGACACGCTGTGGAAACAACTGCCTAGTCGCAAGCAAAAGGAGGAAAACGCGAACGGTTGGAAGAGGGTTGTGCCAAAGTCAGAGCGGGGAGGCATCCTCAAAAGATGTCATGATGATCCGAAGGCGGGACACATAGGGTTTGCCCGAACGGTGGGTCGAGTCACGCAGAGTTTTTATTGGCCACAAATGCGGGCGGATATCCGCAAGTATGTGAGATCCTGCAAGGTGTGTCAGTCGTGCAAGGTGGAACGGAAAGCACCGAGGGGTTTGATGTCCAGTAGGGCTGGTGAGGCGAGGTCACCATGGGAAATGATTTGCATGGACCTGATTGGACCGCTACCCAGGTCAATGCGCGGCCACTCATATATTCTGACAATTTTGAATTACGTGACGAAGTACTCAGTCATACTACCGATGCGAACTGCTACTGCGTCGGCTGTTTTCCGTTTATTAGAGGAGAATGTCTTTCTGATCTATGGAGTACCAAAGGTTATAGTATGCGATAATGGAGTACAGTTCGCGGGCAAACAATTTCGGAAAGCGGTGGAAGAATATGGAGTGCGGGTGAGCTTTACTGCCCTCTATCACCCTCAGACTAATCCGGCCGAGCGACGTAACCCGGACATAAAATGCACGTTACGATGCTACGTTGCCGACAATCACCGCTCATGGGACCTATACTTGGCAAAAATTGCGTGCGCCCTGCGCACTTATCGACACGAAGTAACGGGCTACTTCCCTTGCTTTCTGAATTTCGGGAGGGAGATGCTAACCTTCAGGGAAGAGGTGGAGCGCCCAGGGGGTGGGCAGATGGTTTTTTTCCCAACGAAGAACGCGGAGACCTTGGAGGCGATCCGAAAGGAAGTTGTGCGACGAATGCGAAATACAGCAAAGTCTAGCAAAGGGCGTTGTGACTTGCGGCGAAGAGGAGAGACTTTTCAAGTCCGGGATACTGTGTGGAGGAAGAATTACGTTCTGTTAGATGCGACCAAAAATTTTGCAGCGAAATTGGCTCCGGCATTTATCGGTCCTTTCAAGATTAACAAAAAAACGTCAGCGTGAACTTTCGAATTGTTGCATATAAAGGGGAAGCCTGCGGGGATATGGCACGCGAAGGACCTCAAACTGTATATTGAGAGCGAGTGCGAGGCCGGGCATATCTAGCGGAGATAGAAATGAGGTTGATGTCATTCAACGCACACTCGTGATGTAAGAAATAATAAAGAGGAAAAAAATATATACAGAAATATGTATAAATAGAGGAGGGTTAGTCAAGATTAGTGTATAGGGTGGGGTAAATTGGCGTTGGATAAGAAGATAAAAGATGAAATCCACAGAGATAGAGTGTATCTGGTGAGGACGCACATATAGGTTAGTATAAGTTACGTTACGAAACGAAAAATAGGAGTAAGATTAGGAGGCTTACCGAGTGGTCACAGTGGTTTTCGATTTCTGGTTTTTTCGGGTTTTCCTTTCCTTTTTAACCCCTTTAGGTTTTCTTTTCTTTGTTTATTATTTAAACGCAGGTCTGTTGGTGGTGGTTTGTGTTGCCGGTGGTGGTTGGTAGGGTAAGCTTAAATAATAATGAATAGGATTAGCAATGATAGGATGATAGAACTGAAAGTATAGTATATGGAATGGTACTAGTATATGGAACGGTAAACGGCTTAAGTTTAGGGAATCAGCTCGACCGTTATGTATAAGGTACGAGTGTTAGTCGATAACTTTAAAAAGTAAGGTAAGATTAGAGTTAGCCTGGGTTAGTAATACAGGGATAGGGATTGCACGGATTGACTCGGGAAAAATCGGATTTTAGAGGAATTTGATGGTGGTTAAAATATTAGGGGAAGCATAGGGTGAAGGGTAGTTAAAAGTAAGTCAAGTATAAGGGTACAGTTAGATTTTGAGGTTTTAGTCCTACTTGTGTTAGCGGGATATAAAAAAAAGAGTAAAATACCGTAGTCAGAAGTAAATTCCGTGTCGTGTCACTTCCTTCCGTTCCCTTTTCATTTCGGTTTCTTTTGTTTTTTTTGTTCTTGTTATGGTCCGATGATGAGTCTTGCAGGTTCCTAAAGTCAAGATAAATTTGCATTAGAATCTTGGATAACAAATGATCGGGTGCCAACACCAGTACAAACACTAAAACAGGCAACATGTAGCTAAGCAGGGAAAGGTATGGTAGAGAAAAAGGGGGGCGCTGTGCGTGTGAGTAGGTTTGAATGTCGGCACGAGAATGAGTATTGTGTGATTCCGTGAATATAAAATCGGAATTCAAGTATCCGTGGGATATTTATGCTTTTATGTACGGACGGGACCGAGCTAGAAAAACAGACGTGTGAATCGAATTTCGGATACCGTGTTCCAAACTTTTGTGGTAATCGCGACAAATCGGAGAAGATAATTGTCGAGAATTTCGACGAAATTCTCTGAAGCGAGGGGGGTGTTACAGTTCACAGTTTTTCTTTAAGGTTTTAAATAAAAAAAAAATTCTCCACCGTCCTCCAAAAGGGAGCACGATGGAGATGGGTCGCGTATCACAGCTCTCAGAGCTTAACCTGAAGATAAATAGACCAAAACAATGTGATAAGGAAATAATTAAACTATAATTTGTAATTTGCCTTGAGTAGCGTAGCGATAAGTTGATTTAGTTTTAGTTGATTTTGTTTAAAACTTAGTCTACACGGCTGAAAAGGAGTGTAGCCAACAGCAGCGAAAAATCCATTTCTAACATAGACAAAATCAAATTGAAGACGTCACTTACCGCGCGAAACGCAAATTTGTCGCAAATGATGCACACCGCACTATAGAATTCACATTATGCCAGGGGAGAAGTCGGCGCCCGACAACTGAAATCGAGTATTATCAGCACTGATTCCGTAGCCATCGTCACCCAGGAAAAACTCGAATGGTTTGTGATCCAGCCAATTTGCATGACGGCGGGCGTTATGATGAAAGCTTCGAGTACAAACACCCATAACTGACCGAATAGGTGATTTGTTTTTCGAATAAAGCCTAGAGTTGAATGATCAAGTCATTGAATTGAATTTGAGGAAACTTACCTGTAAGGTACAACGGACACTTCCGAAAGTGTATGCATCACAGCGAGCCTCGACACCAGCCGGCGAAACTATTAAGTATTCACAAACATCATTCGCATTTAACGTGACATTTACATTAGAAACGTCAACATATTGTCATCGGCCAGATGAGACAGTGGTGAGTTAAGTTGTCTCAAATGTGGGCCGTGTGTTGAATGGTCAACTCAATACCCTGGCGCGTGTTACGGCCCAGGGTGAATACGCCCAACGGATTTTGAAAATCCCGCTGCCGCCAAAAAGTTTTCCTGCGGGCGAGATGATGGAAAAAGTGTCTTTTTTGCCGACAGACGGGTAAGAGTTCGGAAGTTCGAGTGATGGAGGCTTAGACCCTGTAACGAAGTTCTTTTGCTTTGCATGTGAACCGGTGGCGAACGAGTCGAAAGTTGGAATTGGCAGGAGTGTCGAAAGTAACAAGTCGAAGAAAATTTGAATTTATAAGCAGTCGACGGATGGAAGCAGTTTTTGACCCAATCAGCAAGAAGTTTTCGAAATGAACCAAAGTTTGCGATTCTGACCCGGCGGTTTGCAGTGAGATACTTGTGCGAAGAGCGACCCGATCATCAAGCAGAATCGAAAGCGTTTTAGTGGCGAAGTCATCTAGGAGATTTTCGGCAAAAGAAAAAGTCAAGGTAGTGTGCACACTAGCTTTCAGTAGATTAGGAAGCTAATGTGAAAAAATTTATATGAAATCCGAAATTGGACGTAGATATGGCTAAGTAAAAGTTGTAGCCGGAATTGTTAAAGTTGAATTTTGAGAGCTTTTAGTGCAAAACATCGGAAACGGTTGATTTTCTTTTAGAGTCTAGAGTGCACAAGGGTAGTGAAACGACGTTTGTGTGAGAACCGTAAGATTGCTTAAATAACCGGTCGCGAGGGTAAGAGAAACGACGATGTTGACTTCCCGCTTCAGAGCGTCGTTGACGCGGTGATTTCAGGGTTTTGAAGCGAGGGGCTCCCGAACCACCCCACCTCCAGAGAGCGAGCCTCCCGAAATCACCCCCCGTGGGTAAAGTTGGTATCCAGGGGATTTCGCGAGTCATTGTAACGGTCTACGGTAACAAATTGGCGCCCAACGTGGGGCAATATAACGGTGTATACCGGAGAAAACGGTACTCGGAAAATTTTTAGTTTACCCAGTCCCAAATTGTGGGAAGGCGTTTAGCGAAGGACAAACGTACCATTAGGGTCGAGACCCTTGAAAACCGTTAGTTTAGCGCGAAATCTCGAAACCGGACTTGAAAAATTGAATTTATCTTTTTGAAATTGAATTGGTCGTAGTTACGGTGGGATCATCATTTTTTTTTTTGTATACGAGTATATCTATTTTACGCAGGACTTGAAATTGGATTTACTGCATGTTTTTTTCATCTATAACAGAATCTATTGAATTGAATATTTTACATTTATCATTTAATAATATATAAAAATATCCATACTTGAATTCTGATAAATGAATGAGTGGGAGTAAGTGTTTTGTGTGTTTCGGGTGCTTGGCCCAATCATTTTAGCATAAAAAAGGGGTCAACCTCGGAATGAGAGATAATCAACTGAATATTTGTATATACCTTCATTTTGGGGTCCTCAAAGTTGCCTCAAAAGTCTCATAAAATCTCGTGTCTGCGTCGAAAGTTATTCAAGGTCAAAGGTGAGAAAAAACAGTTTTTTGTGATTATCTTGGTTTTTATTGCTCTAATGATGTTAACACATAGGATTGAAATTGTAGCACATAAAATTTGCGACAAATTTTATTTGAAGCATTTTGTCATGCCCTCAACCATTTTTCCGATAGTGGGCGGTAAGCGCACAGCACTCAGCCATATGTACTGTAATGCAACGTCAACTATGAAACTTTCAGTTTTGAATTATTTGTATTATTTATCAGTAAATACATTGTATTTAATAGTATTTTACCTATTTTTAATATTTTCATTTCTAAAAAACATGTTTTATATTTACATGCATTCAGTGAATGTGATACAACTTCTGCGCTGTTTAAAAAAGGAAAAAAAACGGTCATAAAAGCACTTGAACAACTTGACAATTTAGACGAACTAGCTCAAGTTTTTCCAGAAGAAAACTGCCCTGTCCAACAATTATACGATGATGGCATTCGGATCTAACTAGCGATATACAATGCTCCAAAATCTGAGGATAATATCTATCATCTTCGATATACTCAGTTCATTAAATCTGCAAAACTTTATAAACCTGTCCAATTATCTAATTTTCCACCAACAAGTGCAGCCGCCCATCAGCATATGAACCGTGCCTACTACCAAGTTCAAAAATGGTTAGGGCATGATTTAGAACCCCAGGAATGGGGTTGGGTGCTCCAAACTGAGTTCCTGGAGCCAATGACAGCAATATTACCCCCAGCTTCCGATGAATTACTGAATACTCTATTTTTTAATTGTAAGAATGGATGTGGTGCATGGTGCCGATGAAGGAAATCGGGGCTGCAATGCACTTAAGCTTGTGGCCAGTGTAATAGGGAAGCTTGCCTCAATGCTGTTTCATTGCAAAGTGACTGTGAGCAAGAGAGTGCTTTTGACGATGAAATTCCGGAAGGTCTGGAAACACCAATTCAAGGCAACGAAGATGATGACATTGGTACAGAAATTCCCGAACGTCCAGAAGATGACGATGAAGAAGAAGAAAAGTAATACTTTTGTTATGTAAATTATTAAAGATTGATAGATTAAAAACATGTTAAATATATATATATATATATATATATATATATATATATATATATATATATATATATATATATATATATATATATATATATATATATATATATATATATATATATATATATATATATTAAAATAAATTAAATATATGTAAAATTTTATTAAATTCAAAATTGAAGGTTTCACGGTTGACCTTGCATTACAGTGCATATGGCTCTGTGCTGCGCGCCTACCGCCCTCTGTCGGAAAAACGGTTGAGCGTATGAAAAAATGTTTAAGTTAGAGCTCTTTTGCTCTAACTGGCTAGCCCAGGTACTAGACCTGTGCTAGGTGCGATGAACGAAGAAATTGAGCTATATGAAATGTTAAGTTAGAGCTCTTTGGCTCAAACTGCCTAACCCAGGTACTAGACCTGTGCTAGGTGCGATGAACGAAGAAATTGAGCTACATGAAATGTTAAGTTAGAGCTTTTGGCTCAAACTGCCTAACCCAGGTACTAGACCTGTGCTAGGTGCGATGAACGAAGAAATTGAGCTATATGAAATGTTAAGTTAGAGCTCTTTTACTCTAACTTGCTAGCCCAGGTACTAGACCTGTACTAGGTGCGATTAATGATGGTACTGAGCTCCCGATAGCTGCTATGTGATTATCTCTGTCTCTAGCCCAAGTTCTTAAACCTGTGCTAGACCTTATGTTCGTTGAATAGAAACGCACGGATTGAATGCTAGGACAATACAGACTGCTTTATTTCCATTATCATACTTATGTAGTACTTAGTTGTACTTCATATTCAATGTATGCACAACGTGAACTACACATCCATACATCGTGAGACATAAGTTCTGATCACGTTGTACATACACAGCGAATTTTTGATCTAGAATTTCTTGACTGCAATCTCGGTCTAGTGTAACATGATCATTGCATTCACACCGTGAGACCGAAATTGCAGTCACAAATTCTTTACAACATGTTGTCTGGCAAACTTTACTTGCATACACCCAAGCGTGCAATATCAAATTTTGCTTGCCTGGTATATGCAAGTGTGGGAATTGTTTTATGCTAATCATATTCTAATTTATGTTGAATTCGAACATCCTCCCCCGCGTTGAGCAGTCCGCTCAACATTCTCTCGGGCTAGTGGGCACGCTGTGTCTTCTTGGGAGTGGAACCGGTTGCTTCGAACATCGTTTGACCTTGACAAGCCAGCCGATAGCGATACTGAGTATCAGGGCGAGGCTTAGATAGCTGACGGTGTAATGATGGATATCGTGAGCCCGCATAGTGTCAGGGAGCTCAAAATTCTGGTCTTGGATTTTATCCTTTAGCTGCTTAAGATCTTCTAAGGATGCGCGATATGGGAATGATGTCAGGTTAGTGACAATATCGACCGGTGGCATACTGTCGGCGAAACTTCCAAGTTTGGTGTAGGAAGTCCCTGTATTACTGGTGTATATTTGCCGACCGTGGATGGTTGATAGATCGTGCTTAATGTTGCAGTCGGGCTCCACCTTGATCAATCCTGATCCTTCTATACTTAGTGTACTGCTGAAGTTGTTACACACAACATTTATGGAAGTTTTGGCAGTAACAGCATAAATCCATTCATTTGAATGTGCAAGCTGGAGCCAAACCAGGCTCGTCTTAACTTCACACAGCTGGCAATGATGCGCAAGTGGCAAGTCGTTTATTAGCAATATTTCGCATCTACTAACGTTGGCTCCTTTATGATAGACAGGGTGAGATTGCCCACACACGTACGTTGATAGTCTGAGAACGACACATGATGAAAATTCATGCCGTGATAATGGATAGTATCGATCACGATGAGGACTAATTGCGAGATACGGTGAAGCTGGTACGATTTTAGTTAAGGTGTTGTTGACAAGCGTTGGTATGGGCAATAGTCTAAAAAGCTCATATGTTTCTATGTTCACAAGTGGTAGTTTTATTTCGAATATGATTTGATCACTGGTTTTATGGGCGCTTTAAGTTGACAGCTTGAATAGCTGAACTATGTCCTCGTGCTCCACGGGCAAGCGTAAATTGTCGGGTAAATGAGCCTTGATAACTGTCATCTCTCTATGCAGCTGAATTGGTGATAGCAACATCGAATTTAATTTGCCGTGCTGTGTATCTGTGATAACGTCCAGCAATGCCGATTGTACCCGACCTAGATTTGATGTGATCAAGCTTAATTGAATGGACAAAGCTAAAAACTGGTTCAGCAGCTTGCGCTGATAGGCTTCTCCATTCGGATCTTTTAATTCGTTCTTAATTCTATCTAGTTCATCATCCAGTGTTCTGAATTTGTCCTGGACAGCCAGCTGATCTTTCTTGATGATGTTCAACGTGGAGTCTATGACAGAAGTTTGGTTCTTCAATAATGACACCAGATGACCTTGATTTTCCTTGACGCGGTCAATCGTTTTTGACATTTCATGAGCATAATCACTATCAAGAACTCCGAATAATGATCTAGCCACATTACCGACAATGTTGAACGCCCCTCTTTTTGCTCTGGATCTGAGCAATATATTTTCCCTTGATAGTTCATCCTGGATGCCTTGCAATTGTGTTACTAAGGGATTACAGTTGTTTTTTTGATTTATATGCCCACAGAGTTTCTGCAATGTCTCAGTTCCGTTAGATAGCGCGTGGTATTCTTCCCAGTACGGTTGCAGGTCGTAATACACAATGAGCCTCCATTCGTTGGTCGTTAGCCATGCTCTTCCTAAGGATTCAAAATGTATCCCCAGACGAGGTTCTAGCTGCGTGTTTTTCACCGGCTCACTGTTTGCGAAGGGAACTAGCAAACATGTCAATAAAATGGACATCAAGGATGATCCACGATATATTCGTGCTTTTTTCTTAGGAGTTTCACCGTCCTGCTGGTTCGAAGATATGCTGGCCTCAGATGGTTCACCAGGTGGATTCGTCATTATGGGGTGCCCTCGATCTTGTGATGAGCCAATGTAGTTGAATTCGTTGTCCCCGGATTCACTCGTCTCTTCCTCTGTCGGTAAGGGCGAAAGGCTATGTATTGGTCTCCGCAAGACACCTGACGCCGTTTTCACATCAGCAACTCGTACAAAACCGTCTTCTCCAGCATACGTTTTGATGATTCTGCCTAAGGGCCACCTCATTACTGGAGTATTATCCTCCTTGATAATTACGATCGTCCCAGGCAATACATTTTGGCTTCTTTGTTTCCATTTCAGACGATGCTGCAGCTCGTTAAGATATTCATGGGACCATCGGCGCCAGAAATCGTGCTTCATCTTGCTTACGGCTTTCCACCGTGCGAGGAGCCCGGTTTTTAATGGTTCTGCATTTATGTCAACGGAAGTTGTGAGTGGTTCCCCGACCAAGAAATGACCTGGGGTCAAGGCAGTGAGGTCATTCGGGTCTGTTGACATCGGCGTTAAAGGCCTTGAATTCATTATAGCTTCAACTTCCACAAGATAGGTTTGCAGTTCTTCGTGCGTTAACGTGGCTGCTGCTGCACTTCCTAGCAGTAAGTGTTTGGCTGACTTAACTGCTGCCTCCCACAGTCCTCCAAAGTGAGGGGCCCGTGGAGGGATGAAGTGAAATTCAATTTTTTGTGTGGTGCAGACATTGAAAATTTCGTTTTTAGCTTTGTCAGAGTAGATGCTGTTCGTCAGTTCAGCCAGCTGATTTCGAGCTCCCACGAAGTTGGTGGCATTATCGCAGTATAAATTCTGACAGTGGCCTCGCCTTCCAATGAAGCGCTTAAGTGCACCAATGAAAGCCTCAGTTGTCAAGTCGCTTACCGCCTCCAGATGCACGGCCTTCGTTGCAAAACAACAGAACACTGCAATGTAGCTTTTTTGCGGCCGACTGCCTCTTCCTCGATAGTGAATCCAGATCGGACCGCAGAAATCAACGCCTGAATTCACAAACGGGCGAGCCGGTTGTACCCTTGTTGCGGGTAAGTTTCCCATCACTTGGGAAAACATTTTAGGTCTGGTCCTTGCGCACTTGACACAACGTTGGACAATAGAGCGGGCAAGCGTCTTCCCTTTGATTGCCCAGAAACGTTGCCTCGTAAGAGCGAGTAATGATTGTGGTCCAACATGAAAATTATCCTTATGGATATCCGTCATCAACATTTTTGTGAATGGATGCTTATATGGTAGAAACATAGGGTGCTTTGCATCGTAAGACAAATTTGATGCTTCTAGTCTTCCGCCAACGCGCAATAGTCCCTTCTCATCCAGAAATGGTGTTAGACCGGATAGCGGACTTGCTTTGTTCACTTCGGTACGCCTTTTCAAGTTGATTATATCATCCTTAAATGCCTCTTCTTGCATGTTCTGAACAATCACCTGCAGCGCATCTTCTAACTCTTGACTACAGAGCCTGGCACTAGCTGCATTCTTTCTTTGAGTGTGTCTAACGAATTTAAGCACATAGGCTACGACTCGTTGCAGTTTCTTAAACGAGTTGCCATGATTAATTCGATCAATAAAGTGTTGTGAACTCTCCAGTGGATCTATTAATACTAGTGCTGATTTCTTCTTCTCTAAGTCACATTGCGTTGCTTTGTTATACGCCGGAGGCCATATTTCTTCAGAGCCATGCAAAAAGGGTGGCCCGTATAGCCATATGTTGCATGCAGCAAAATCCTTAGGTGCAACTCCGCGGGATAGCATGTCGGCGGGATTTTCCTTTGAACGAACATGACGCCATTGTTGCGGTATAGACAAGGATTGAATCGATGATACTCTGTTAGCAACGAATGGGTAGAATGACGAGGCTGTCGAGTTTATCCATCCCAGCACAATTTCGGAATCGCTCCAAAAGAAAATTACTACTTCTTCTAGACGCAACGCAACCTTGACTCTTTGGGCAAGCTCGGATCCTAGCTTGGCGGCGCACAATTCCAAGCGTGGTATTGTGATTTTGTTAATGGGTGCTAAACGGGATTTTGCACATAATAATCGAACAATTTTTCTACCATCCTTAGAAGTGGATCGGACGTAGATGGCAGCTCCGTATGCTCGCTCTGACGCATCGCAAAAAACGTGGAGCTGGATGCGTGTAGGCATTTCCTTTGCAAGCACATGTCTCGGAAATTGCAGGTGATTCAATGCATTTAGACTGGTTCGAAAATGGGACCACTGGGTATGCATTCTTTCTGGCAGCGCAGCATCCCAATCCAAATCCAGGCGCCATATATCTTGCAGGAATAACTTTGCTGTGACAATGACAGGTCCCATGATTCCCAATGGATCGAACATTCTCGCGATAGCTGAAGATACGGTTCGTTTCGTGATCTTGCCGGTTTTTGACCCAAAATTGATTCCTATACGAAAATCATCCAGCTTCGGTAACCAAGTTAGACCCAATGTTTTAATAAAATCCTCTGCGTCATTTTGGAAATCTAGTTGTACTTCTTTGTCTTCGGGTGGTACATTTTGAAGTAACCGCGGATGGTTGGCACACCACTTGCGAAGTTTCATTCCTGCCGCTTGTAGTATCTTCATCAATTGTTCTTGCGTATGAAGGGCTGTTACTAAACTATCGGATCCAGTCATAACATCGTCGATATAAAAGTCTTGTTGGAGTACACTGGCACCGAGAGAATAGTGTGAGGATTTTTCTTGGGCGAGTCTTTGAAGGCATTTCACTGCTAAATATGGGGCAGATGTGGTCCCATATGTAACCGTATTCAGCTGGTAGCAACGCACTGGTTGAGTTGGTTCGTTCCTCCACAGAATCAAATGGTACTTTCGATCTTCCGGATGCAATAATATCTGCCTGTACATTTTCTGTATGTCGGCCGTGAAGACGAACCGCGGTAGCTGAAAACGCAGTAAAATAGCGAATAGATCATCTTGTATGGTCGGTCCTGCATATAATATATCGTTTAATGAGATGTTGGATGTCGTTTTACAGGAAGCGTCAAACACTACTCTGAGTTTAGTCGTACTGCTATCAGGCTTTAATATGCAGTGATGTGGCAGGAAGTAGTGTGGTTTCTGATATAATAGTGGCGGCACTTCTTCCATATGGCCGAGCTTGAGATATTCTGCCATGAATTCTTGATACTGCTGTTTCAAGTCTGAATCTTTACTTAGCCTTCTTTCGATTGCAAATAGTCGACGCTGTGCAATGTCTTTAGACTCTCCCAGCTTTTCGGGATCGTCGGAGAATGGTAATCTCACTACAAAACGACCATCTTTGGTTCTTTGTGTAGTCTGGCAGAAATGTGTTTCACATGATCTTTCTGCCTGTGTGAATTGGCCTTTGCTCTCAGAAACATCTTCCAGCTTCCAAAATTTTTCAATTGTCTCGTTAAGCTTTATGTCTTCAATGAGAACTCCACAAGTAGCAAGACCGAGGTGACTTCCTCCCACCTTTCCGGCAATTATCCACCCTAAAAGTGTATTTTGTAGAGTGGGTAGCTCGTCGCCTAACTTAATTTGACCAACTGACAAAAGGTCGTAGAAGTGCTCTGCGCCCAATAGAACGTCAATGCGATCGGTTTTGTTGAAGGTAGGGTCAGCTAGGTTCACATTTTGGGGTATGAGCCACCTTGATGTGTCTATCTTCTGGGATGGTTGGGGTGACACAATTTTCTCGAGTACGTAAGCCTCCATCCTCGTTGAGTAGGCGTTAATCCTGGATTGTAGCTGCACGTTTACTCTCCCTTGTGTTCGTTGAGTAGTGCCTCCTACCTTCTCTATGCACGTCGAATGGTAGGTTGGTGATATACCCAGCTTCTTAACCACTCGGTCGGTTATCAAATTTATCTGGGAACCGGGATCTAACAGTGCTCGACATTGTATCGTCATTCCATTGCTACCAATCAGTTTTACTACAGCGGTGCTCAGAAGCACGTAAGTTTGGTTCTTGGGGGAATCCAGGGTACTGAGCGATAAAGGTTGCCCATTTTGATCGCTATCTGCACCTGATTTAGTTTCAGGTTGTGGTCTTTCCTTTGGTGGCCTGGATCCCAACTTGGTTTCTAAATGTACCAAACTATTATGTTTTTTTGCACATTGTTTGCACCCTCGTAGAGTGCACTCGATAGTCCTATGACCGTCACGGAAGCAATTGACACATAGCGTTTTAGATTGGACTACTTTCAATCTGCTAGAGGGTGTCATCTTTAAAAACTCCGGACAGTAGAACAGAGGGTGGTTCTGATTGCATAAGGAGCATATTGTCGTCTTGAGCGTGGTTAAGGTAGATTTCATGGCGTTAATTTTCCTCGGCTCCTCTAGGCCCTTTATCTTATTGCCTAATACCTCCAAGGCTTGAAATTGAGTTTCTAAGAAGGTTAAAAAATTCTTCAAACTCTGTAGCTCACGAGGATTGGCCAGTGATTGCTCATACAGCGTATGGCTGGTTGCGTCGAGCTTTTTAATTAAAACATGGAGCAGTAGTGGGTCCCAATTGAGGGTAGTGACATCAATATTCTCCAATCCCATTATACACTCTTGTGTCGTATCGTGTAGAGATCGCATGGCTGCCGCAGATGGCTTGTCAGTGGCATGTGACGGCTGTGCTAGTAGTTTATTGATCAGTGCTGCTGTCAATAATCTTCGGTTTTCGTATCTGTCCTTAAGCATCTTCCAGGCTGAGCTATAATTGTGGTCCGTAAGAGTGAAATTTCTAATAAGCCTTTCAGCCTCACCCGTTAAATTTGTCTTGAGATACCATAACTTTTGGCAGTTAGATAACATTTGGCTATCGACCATTTGAATGAATAGGTCATGAAACTGCCGCCACTTGATGTAGTCCCCGTCGAACTTGGGCAGTGTTATCTTCGGGAGATTTAGCCCAGTGGCGGAGACTGCTGGTGCAAGTCTTGGGGCTGATGCTGCATCTAAATTATCGAGTTTGGTTGATAAATGGATCAGCCACTGTTGTGAAAGCTCTTCCAGCTGAATATGCTGGTCTAAATCATAACCCTCTGACACAGGGTCCGTGCTCAGCTCCCAGATGGTTTGGTTGTAGTCCTCTAATTGGGACCAGTATTGGTTGATCAGTTTGATCTTTAACTGGTAAAACTGCCTCGAATGTTCTTCTTGATCTAAACGGGTGAGAAGTCGACGCAAAGAGTCAGCTAGAGCATTATGTCTTCTTATAAACTTGGTAGCTTCCGGCGCGGGAATGCTCTTTCCCTTCACTGATTCACTCAGTGTCGCCTCATGTTCGAAGCTTTCATTTGCTACTTTCGACGCACTTGGCTGTTGTACAGCTGTGTCACCGTCGCAAAAATCTGGTGCTGCTTTAGATTGTTCCAATGCCTGAATTTGTTCTTCGAAATGCGTTCGAAAGTTTCGTACATTGGTTTGCGTCGTGTCGTATAGGCCACTGGTGAAGTATTCGTGTGTTATCGGAACATCCCTAAGTGCACGGATTTCTGTGTCTGTTTCTTCGAATAGTTCCCAGGCTGCTTCTAGCCGTCGAAGTCTTTCTTCGAAATATTCAGCCTTGGTTTTTCGACTGGCTGAATCTTTCTTGTAGTTCGAAATGATGTTATCGACTTCGGCTGCCTGTCGGGTTTGCCTTTGAAATTAGCGATCAATGATTGCCGCCATGTTTTGTTAAGTTGCGTGATCAAATCACGTCGGGGTCACCAATGTTAAGTTAGAGCTCTTTTGCTCTAACTGGCTAGCCCAGGTACTAAACCTGTGCTAGGTGCGATGAACGAAGAAATTGAGCTACATGAAATGTTAAGTTAGAGCTCTTTGGCTCAAACTGCCTAACCCAGGTACTAGACCTGTGCTAGGTGCGATGAACGAAGAAATTGAGCTATATGAAATGTTAAGTTAGAGCTTTTGGCTCAAACTGCCTAACCCAGGTACTAGACCTGTGCTAGGTGCGATGAACGAAGAAATTGAGCTATATGAAATGTTAAGTTAGAGCTCTTTTACTCTAACTTGCTAGCCCAGGTACTAGACCTGTACTAGGTGCGATTAATGATGGTACTGAGCTCCCGATAGCTGCTATGTGATTATCTCTGTCTCTAGCCCAAGTTCTTAAACCTGTGCTAGACCTTATGTTCGTTGAATAGAAACGCACGGATTGAATGCTAGGACAATACAGACTGCTTTATTTCCATTATCATACTTATGTAGTACTTAGTTGTACTTCATATTCAATGTATGCACAACGTGAACTACACATCCATACATCGTGAGACATAAGTTCTGATCACGTTGTACATACACAGCGATTTTTTGATCTAGAATTTCTTGACTGCAATCTCGGTCTAGTGTAACATGATCATTGCATTCACACCGTGAGACCGAAATTGCAGTCACAAATTCTTTACAACATGTTGTCTGGCAAACTTTACTTGCATACACCCAAGCGTGCAATATCAAATTTTGCTTGCCTGGTATATGCAAGTGTGGGAATGTTTTATGCTAATCATATTCTAATTTATGTTGAATTCGAACAAAATGCTTCAAATAAAATTTGTCGCAGATTTTATGCTCTCCAATTTCAATCGTATGTGTTAACATCATTAGAGCAACAGAAACCAAGATAATCGCAAAAAACTGTTTTTTCTCACCTTTGTCCTTGAATAATTTTCGACGCAGACACGAGATTTTATAAGACTTTTGAGGCAACTTTGAGGACCCCAAAATGAAGGTATATACAAATATTCAGTTGATTATCTCTCATTCCGAGGTTGATTGCTAAAATGACTGGGCTATGCTTAGCGTGTGTCTGTTTCCAGATAATAGATAAAGGTGCGAATTTTGATGAGGGAGCGGATTGTGAAGCTATTGAGCCCGACAGTATAGCGGGAGCGAGGGAACGGCAGTTTTTTGTTGTTCAAATAAAGTATTTTCGGTATTAAAAAGTTTCAGGGGGGCTTTTCTTCCTGGTTTCTATTTTAGTTGGTGAACTTTATTGAGTGTTTGAACGAGTTGTCGTAGGTTTTGGCTCGAAATAGGTCACACGGTGATTCGGTTACCTGAATATTAGTATTCTCAGATATCATCTAGCCTCTAGGCCGCTTTCGCAAGAACATTTTCTTTTTATATATACGGGTACTTACTAAGTTGGGCAGGGTAATGAAGATTTTGGTAGACCGGTTGAATAAGGACGAGCTCACTTATGAGCTTGCCATCCGTGGTTTTCCGTTGGACACGGTGGAAAACATGCGGAAAACGCTGAGGGCGACCCTGAAAGTGGAGGCCGCGTAAGATACCTCGTGCGTGCAGGCCGAGTATCCTTACAGCTACGAGACCGATTATGCGAAATCGGAGGCCAAGGCACTGGAGGTCGAAGAGCTGGTCGCGAGAGTGTCGGGAGAGAGTGCCGCTTCTGATTTCCTAAAGACGAAGGTGAAGATCGAGTTTGCGTTCCGTCGTTTGGGGAATATGCAGGCAGTCACCAATGAACAAAAAGAAGGCGCGAGGAGACTGCGGAACCGATTCATTTTGGCGATGGGGACCTTTGAGTCCAAAACTGAAGAGGCGATCGAAGACAAAGAGGAACTGGTTGATGGCGGTCGTACATCGGTCATTCCAGTGGAGGTTAGAGCTCCGGGTCTGGCAGAGGTGGCAAAATGGGGCTTAAAATTTAGTGGAGACTCTTCTGGCTCGGTAAACGTGTTTCTCGAGCGTGTCGAGGAGCTGCGGCAAGCGAGGGGACTCACCAAGCCACAATTGTTTAGAGCAGCTGTCGATTTGTTCGACTCACGGGCCCTGTTTGATCTGAATCTGAAATGAAAGAAATTAATAAAAGGCATAAACAAATATTCAATTAACTTTCCTGGATGACAGTCCACGGATCGATTGTCAGTTTTGACGTCGCGCAACCAGGCATAAAATCAGCTGACTCATAATGTTAAGGATGTGTTTTAAATTGTAGAATACTGGAAAACAACTTTTCAACAATATAGATGTAGCGTTATTGGAAATGTTAACAATGTTAAATTTACCGGAATTTTCACTTAGAAATTTTTTCGAGCCCATTGTCATGGTACAGTTGATTTTGAATTGAATTTTGAATCGGTCGAATAGTGTTGAGCAGTTATTATCATAGAATTTTTCTTTTGAACTTGAATTAGTTGAATTTGATTAAATAGAATACTTGAATATTAAAGATAAATTGAATATTAAATTGAAACCTAAATAAAGTATCTTGAATCGATTATAAAAGTGAGTTTTTGAATTGTAGTCATATTGAACATAATTTTGGTCCTTCGAACCGGATAATCGTTTCGGTGTTAAGTGAAGTGGTGAACAAAGAAATTGAAATTTCGAATTTTGAAAAAAAATTGATTGAACTCTTTAAATTCGTGAACTTGTGAAATACGTTTAAAGTGAACATTTGTGGCTGAACATTTTCCGGGATTAGTGGCGTGCAAAATCACTGTTTGCTCGTAGTGATATGCACATAAGGTGTGGTATGTAGATAACATTTCATTACAACATTTTATCCTACATTATATTGCATGTTGATTTGCAATATATTTCCTTTTCGTATTTGTCCATCAAATTTGAATTTACTAGTGCTGATCAAATTGCTACTTTAAACTCGAAAGTAGTATATTTAGAAAATTGAACAGAAAATCAGTTCATTAGAAAACGTATAACGTTAATTTGAGCTTGTGAGAACAAGTTAGACGTGAACGGAAAATCAGTTCATTAGAAAGTGAAATTTTAAGTTGAATTTGTGAGACCAAGTTAGGCGTGAAAGTAGATAACGTGCATGTACGTGAATTGAAAATAGAATTGATTAGAAGTAGTCGAAATTGAATTTGATTGAATAGTTGAAAAATCATGGCGACGATTACTAAGTTGATCTTGAAGCAAGGTCTGAACTATGATCAGTTGGTGCGAATGCACTCTAATTACAAAGACTCTAGCGCACCTGAACCGCTAGAAACACTAAAGTTCGAAGAACAGTAGAAGAATCGTGCAGGTTTTGAGTGCATATTCTACCACATGAGCTGCTTATTACGGCCAAACTGTTTCAAATGCCACGTTTTACTTTGGTCTCAAGAATACATGATAACTCATATGGAAGGTTTCAGATATTACCACTGGCTTGAATTTCAACGTTTATGAGAGCGAAACACGGGTTAACTATATTCGTTATCAGCTGCTTGTTTCACAAAATTTTGAAAGCAGCATCTCATATAACATCAATGAAGAAAATGCTCAGTGCCTGCAGCACTGTAACTGAAGTTGGTGTTTGGGGCTGCGATCCGAAAAATTTGCAGAACTTTGGGAATTGAAACATTGGTTATTTGCTTTCATTGTAAATGTTTCCGACATGAATACTAACTGTTAGCATTTATTGATACAAAAGTAGCACAACCGACTCGTGCTGGCACCCTTTCGCCAGTATCAAAGTCAAGAATATATCACATCTGCTTCACGTTGTTATATTACATTCGAAGTTATAGGAGTATAAAGAAATTTAGGGTTACCTGCAGCGAGTTTTTTCAAATAATCAAAAGCTTAATATTTGCTGTTTATTGTCACTACAATATCATTACCAATTGAAAATTCTACGATAAAACCGCTTAATAAAGATATTGCAAACAAACACAAATCCAACAATAGCTGCCAACCCTATTGTGGCTTTTCAACCAAATTTGGCCTGAATAATGTTTATAACAGGTTCCATTAATTGTATGAAATTCGTATTGATTCCATGACTGCACTGGGAGCTATAGGGCAAAAAGTTTTATTTTTCTGAGCGAATTTTCAAAACCAAAGATACAAAAATTACCAAAGCTGGCAGCACTAATCGAATTTTTCAACCAAATTTCTATCAAACAGAGTTCGAGTAGAGTAAGGTTCAGCTACTGTGTCAATTTCATGAAAATCTAGTAACTTATTCACATTTCATAGGGCAAAAAGCAGTTTTTTTCTTTGTAATTTTTCAAGATGGCACCACTGGCACAGAGTTGCCTACAATTCAAAATCGCTTCTATCAGATCTGGTCCTACTTAGCTCCAACGCATTTTGTTAATTTCAATTGTATCTGATTATTGATTCGTGAGCTCCCGTGAACAGAAGTTTTTGATGCTAAAAATATAGGTTAACTGGAATAGGGTTACCGTTCTTGTCCGACATGAAATTTCCAAAGTTTTACTTTGAACGTGTGGATAAAGCATAAGATTTGTATACAGATTGGTTTTATTGTAAGAAATGGACATTTTTAGGATATACGATGGTTTGAATGCTTTCACTTCCAAATTTTTATTTTTTCAAATTTAAGACACGAAAATTATCATAGCTGGCAGCCCCAACTGAATTTTTCGACCAAATTTCTACCAAACGTTGTTTGAAATAAGGTTCAGTTACTGTGTGAATTTCGTTAAAATCGAACGATTCAATCAGAATTTATAGGGCTAAAAGCAGTTATCTTTTTTAGTGATTTTTCAAGATGGCACCACTGGCACAGAATCGCCCGCATTTCAAAATCACTTCTATCAGACTTGGTCCTATTTAAGACCAATACATTTTGCAAATTTCAATAAATTCTGCTTATCGGATCGTGAGTTTCCGTGAACAGAAGTTTTCGATGCTAAAAATATAGGTAAATTGGGCAAGGGTTACCAGGCGTGCCCGTTATACCATATCAAATTTTATTTTTTGTCTATGTAAATATAGCACAAAATTTACATATAAGTGGCTGTTTTTTGAAGAAACGGCATTTTTTTCAAGAGAAACGATGATTTAGATTTTTTCACTTTCAGTACCTGCCCTTGCTACAGTGTTGCCAGCACGCTCATTTTAACCGTTAGAAATCTACAACCAAATTATACCAATATGTTCTGAAAATTTCGTAATGATTGAATAGCTTTGTCAAAAGTTATCGCAATTTAAAAATTTTCGAATTTTCCCGTTCTTTTTTTAGGCACTCAGCGCACACATGGGGTTAAAAAATTCCAAAACATTATCCGATTCACACGTAAAACAAGTTCGAAATTTATTTGGTCAACTTTATTTTTGCACAAATTATTTGTGTACGGAATAATAGGTATATTAAAAATATCACTAAAATGGCCGCCGGCGCCAAAGAGTTTAAAATTATTAACTTTTTGTGAGACCTGGCACTATTCTGCATATACACCAATGTGTCCTGAAAATTTCAGTTCAATCAGATGGCGCGTTCCTGAGATTTTTTCACTGAAATTTTTTGATGATATATATATATATATATATATATATAAATATGAATTTTTTTTATATATATATATATATATATATATATATATATATATATATATATATATATATATATATATGTTTATATATATATATATATATATATATATATATATATATATGTTTATATATATATATATATATATATATATATATATATAGGTATATATATATATACATATATATATATATATATATATATATATATATATATGTACATATATATATATGTTTATATATATATATATATATATATATATATATATATATATATATATATATATATATACATATATATATATATATATATATATATATATATATATATATATATATATATATATATATATATATATATATATATATATATATATATATATATATATATATATAGAAATATGAATTTTTGGCCAAAGTGATTTTAATACTAATATTCTTCTTCGAACATTAGTAAAAAGATCCGAAGACACGTAAAACCGTCACTTATTTTACAAAATTAATAGAAAGACTCGAAGCTATTCAAAAATCGTTTGAGAAAACTCATGAATCAATTCTCGACTCATTGACCGGCAGTGAGTCTGAACTAAGCAATCCATATTTTAATGACGGAAAATATAGTTTGTTCGAAGAACTATATGTAACATTATATTCGGAACTTAAAGAGTCTTTGATTGAGGTACAAATTGTCTCGAATACAGATTGTTCCGAAAGTACCAATCGGCCAAAGAATTCGGAAGAAAATTAAATTAAACTTCCAAGAATATCGTTGCCAAAATTTTCGGGAGATTACGAATCGTGGATCTCATTTCGAGATCTCTTTAAGAGTTTAATCCACGAAAAAGCTTCATTAAGTAATGTTGAAAAACTTCATTACTTAAAGTGTAGTCTTTCGGGTGAAGCAGAAAGTCTGTTAAAACAATTCCAGATAACAGATGCGAATTATCAAGTGGCATGGAAGGTTTTGGTTGAACGTTACGATAATAAAGCAACGTTAATGAACACACACTTGAAACGATTATTTAGTTTAGGGGTCGCAAATGAGTCAGCGGCATCAATAAAAATGTTACTAGATAGAACGGTCCAGACAGTACAAGTATTGGAGAACATGAAAAGACATGTGGCAAGCAGTAGTTGTATACATGACAACACAACGTTTACCTTCGGAGACGAGACAATTATGGGAGCAGCAGCAAGCGGCTAGTGGAGAGTTGCCGACTTTCATTGAGTTGAAAGCCTTTTTGGAAAATCGATTTCGCACCTTGGAGGCTTCTGGAGTGACTCATATTAGAGGAAGTTCACAAAGGAGGATTACAGCGTCTCACACCGGTAACATACAATCGTGTTGTGTACGAATTGAATTGTCACACTGACAAATGTCAAAATAGCTCCTACCTATCGACAACCGCGACATCTACTCTAAGCGGACAATACGCACACTAGCTAATTAATTTTTATATTTTCAAATTCAAAAACCAGTCCATACACCGATCGATTCAGCAAAATGTATCATATATATAGGGAAACAGAATACAGAATAAAGGACAGTCTATCTCGGTAAGCCAAAGCTCTTAGGCGACCAAGTAGATTGTTTTAACGACAAATCTGCCTTATTTTTTCATAATATCATTGAATCGAGCAGTTTGTAACGATTGCTACGCGGCGGTTAAATTCGCCACGCAAAAGTAACAACTGCTTCGATCTGCTATCTACGAAGTTAATATTAGAAGCCTCAATAGAAAAAAATAAATTACGGTTGGCGTTTCAAGTTTTTTTGAACGGCCGTTTGTCAACGATAATTAAGAAAGGCGATAGTTGTGACGTCATTTCATGGCGACCCTGCCCCCGTCAAAGACAATCATCCCGAAAGAAGGCGGACCACAGCCGAGGGTACATCCTGCAATATTAGAAGCCCGCAAACTGGACGCAGCAAGAACGATCATCCCGAAAATACCGAAGAAGAAGAAGCGCAGCGGCAAACAAGTCTACCTCAGAAGAAAAATTGCATCGCTGAGACGAGTTGCGACTGACGAAGCTAACCCTCCACCATGGGACGTACAGCAACAGATCTACGATTATATCGAACAGCTGCGAACACAGTTGAGAAATAAAAACGATAAAAAAATAGACTCAAATTAGAATGTATTTTCAAATGAATGAATTATGTATTTTCAAATGTATTTTCAAATACAAAAGCAAATGCAAACGAATTAAAACAATACAATTTAAAAACGAAAACACAAACAACATTTCTATTGCACAAACTTTTTGAGACAATATAAGAAATCCTAAGTTCTTTCTTTTTTGACAAGTTTCACTTTGTCCCACTCAGCGTCACAAACGACATCTAGTATCTGATATTGAAATGAAAAATTCAAATTTAAATTCTCAATTGCTAGTAAGTTTTCATATGGTCCATGGTAAATCATTATAAATGGAACAAAACATTACTATAGTTTCAAAAATAATAGCTAACCTAAAGAAAACACCAAACAGAACTTATAAGCGAGATTATATCCAAGAAAAATTAGAAACATTAGAGGAAATTCAAGAAGAAGCACTTAAAATAGAAAGTAGTCAGGAATTGTTAGAAATATTACAACAAAAATACAAAGAAGCAAAAGAACTATTGCTAGAAAAACTAAAAGATTCGATAGACAACAAAATGAGCAACTTTAATATCGAGTTAGCATTAAAATCAATACCAGTCTTCAATGGAAATCCCAAAGAACTGGAAGCGTTCCTAACCAATTAGAATCACTTCAAATCATCATGAGTTTATATCACAGTGACGTACAACAGTCGTGCACCATCTGCAAGGAAAAACATGGTATTCAGCATTGTATCCAGTTTTCGAGAGCCAATCACGGTACAAGGTTGCAATTAGTAAAACGCAATGGCCTTTGCATCAATTGTTTAAAAAAGGGCCATATGATGAGCAGTTGTCCAAGTACGTCACGATGCTTTAAGTGCAAGGGCATGCATCATACACTGTTGCATAGAGAAAATGTTGACACAGCATTACCAACGGGTCCTGAATTGAGGCAGCAACCGGGTCCATCGAATGCTGGTCTTAATATTAGTTCACTAAACGTTACCGCCAGCAAAGAAGTCTTATTGGCTACGGCATTAGTTACCATCGAGTCACCTACTGGTCACATCCTACTTCGAGCATTACTTGACCAGGGCTCACAAGCGTCGTTTATCTCAGAATCTGCAGTGCAACTATTGGAATTAAAAAGAGAATCTTCGAAAGTTAATGTCACAGGAATCGGTTCGAACACTGCTACAAAAATTAGAGGGGTTGTTCGAGTAAATTTAATAATACCACAACAGGATACGATCGAATTAGATGCTTTAATTTTAGAAAAGATAACAAATCTTTTGCCACCACGAAACATTACACCAGCAGTGTGGAAGGAATTAGGAAATTTAACATTAGCAGATCCAAGCTTCGACAAACCTGGTAAAATCGATATACTACTCGGTGCTGATGTCTATGCAAAGGTGATACTTGGCGATATGCAGAAACTTAATTTTGGTCCAATACTTCAAAACTCTAGGCTAGGCTGGATTATTTCTGGTGGCGTTCACCAAACAAATTCAAAAACAGGCTATCAAAGTTTCAAAGTTGAAGTTACAGATGACTTGAATATTACTGATCAGCTCAAAAGGTTTTGGGAGCTTGAGGAACTTCAACCCAAAAGGGTTTTAACCAAGGACGAGGAATTTTGTGAAAACCACTTAGTGAAAAACGTTACGAGGAATAATGATGGAAGGTATACGGTGCGACTACCATTTAAAGATGAAGCTAGTAAAATTAATCTCGGAGAATCGAAAAACGCAGCAATACTCAGCTTCAAAGCGTTAGAAAAACGTTTCGAAAAACAACCCGACCTGAAACTGGAGTATCAAAAATGCATTCAAGAATACATCGACTCTAATCATATGCAATTAGTAAAAGAACCTACGACTAATAATGTACCCACTGAAGATAATAGAATGAATTATTATTATTTGCCTCACCATGTAGTCTTCAAAGAAAGTAGTACGACGAAATTGCGAGTCGTATTCGATGCATCTCGGAAAACGAACAAAGGATTATCACTAAATGATATATTGTTGACTGGACCATCTATTCAAAATCAAATTATTTCGGTTGTCATGAGGTGGAGGCTCTTCCAGTATGCTTTCATGGCCGATATAGCGAGAATGTATCGCCAAATTAAGGTGCACCGCGACGACGTTGACTATCAACGAATAGTATGGAGATCGAACCCCAATGACGCACTTGATCACTATCGCCTAACTACGGTAACATTTGGCACAACGTGCGCACCTTTTCTCGCTATACGGACTCTGCACAAATTAGCAGAAGATGAGATGAATAATTATCCTACGGCATTTGCTGCTATCAAGAATGATTTTTATGTCGACGATTTGCTCTCAGGGGGTCAAGACTTACAAGAAACTATCGACAAGCGTGATGCAATTTTTGCTGTCTTAAAATCTGGTGGTTTTATTCTGAGAAAATGGATTGCGAATGACCAACGGATCTTGCAAAGAATTGCCAAAGAAGATATTGAAATGAAGAACTGTTTTGAAATGAATTTAGACCAAGGATTCAAATCCTTAGGAATTGTGTGGTATCCTATGAATAGTTATTTTAGTTTTCGTCTGCGATTGAAAGGTTTAAATTTACCTTACTCAAAGAGACAACTGCTTTCAGAAATCGCTCAACTATTCGACCCAATGGGATAGCTTGCTCCAGATCAAAGCGAAAGTCCTTCTCCAAACTTAATGGCTTCAGGGGCTCACCTGGGATGAACCTGTCCCTGATGAAATTATCCGACAATGGTTAAGATTTAAAAATAATTTAAAGATGATAAGTGAAATTAAAATACCGCGATATATTAGAAACTCGTCATCATCTCAATTTGAGATCCATGGATTCAGTGACGCGTTAAAGGAAGCTTATGCGGCTGCTGTGTACCTAGTCAGCAGAAATATTGAACAAACTCACGTTTATCTCGTGATAGCGAAGACGAAAGTTGCTCCGATTCGAACAGTGTCAAAACCACGTTTGGAACTATGTGGCGCTGTGCTACTTACCAAATTAATACATCAAATAAAAGAAACTTTAAATTTCCAACATGTTGAAACATGGTTATGGACCGACTCGGAAATTGTCCTCTCCTGGATCAAGGGACATCCGACGCGATGGTCAGTTTTTGTAGCCAACCGTGTTACCGAAATTTACAATACTAGCGGGAATACACCTTGGCGTCACGTGCCCTCGAAGGAGAATCCTGCTGATTTGGCAACTCGTGGTTTGGATGACAACGACACAATCAACAATAAGTCTTTGTGGTGGACAGGCCCATCTTGGTTTCAGAAAAACCCTGAACATTGGCCTAAAATGAAAACTGTAGAAATTACTAATTTGGAAAAACTGAAATATTTGAATGTTCACTTCTGCCTGGATTTATCTTCGGATACAAACGACATAATAAATAGATTTTCCTCATTTAGTCGATTGATTCGAGCTACCGCGTACTGCTATCGATTCTTCAATTAAGCCAGAAAGAAGACAACTGATAAAGGATACTTAACGACGGAAGAATTACAACAATCTCGAAAATTTTGGATTATAAACGTCCAACAAAAGGCTTTTAAAGAAGATATTAACAAATTACGAAAGGGCGAACAATTATCGAAAAGAAGTCAGTTTATCAATCTTGTTCCATTTCTTGACGGCGACGGGATTCTGCGAATCGGAGGGCGTCTGGAAAACGCAGATTTAACCTTCTCACAAAGACATCCGATCATCATTCCGAAAGCAGGGAAATTTATTGAACTGCTAGTACGACATATACACAACATCACGTTACATGGAGAAACGCAATTGATGCTCGCTACACTGAGACGAAACTATTGGGTTTTGGATGCAAGAAATGTTATTCGACATTCTAATCATAAATGTTTAATTTGCTTTCGAACCAAAGCTAAAATATCATCACAATTAATGGGAAATTCACCGAAGCCGAGAGTCACAGTTTCACGTCCTTTCACCCATACTGGAGTGGATTACTGCGGGCCAGTTACAATCAAAGATAGGAATAGACGCGGAAGTAAAACCCATAAGGGATACATTGCTATTTTCATCTGCTTGGCGGTGAAGGCAATTCACATCGAGCTCGTCAATGATCTCACAACGACCACATTCCTCGCCGCGCTCAAACGTTTTATTGGAAGACGAGGTCTATGTCAGCACATTTACAGCGATTGTGGCACGAATTTTGTAGGAGCTGAATCAGAATTGAGGAAAATAGCGACAAGAAATCGAGAAGCGGTAGGGTCCCAAAGTGGCCTTGAAATTACATGGCATTTCAATCCCCCAGCATCACCACATTTTGGAGGTTTATGGGAAGCTGGTGTGAAGTCGATCAAACTACATTTGCGCCGTATACTACGACATATCACTCTAACTTACGAAGAATTTTCAACAACTCTAGTCCAAATCGAAGCCTGCCTGAACTCGCGACCTTTGTGCCCTTTCACAGATGACCCTATGGACACCAAAGTATTGACTCCAGCTTATTTTCTGATCGGAGATGCTCTAATTGTGCCAGTAGAAGACGATCTGTCTGAAAAAAACTTATCACGGCTAGACAGATGGCAGTTTTGCCAAAGATTAATGCAAACATTTTGGAAACTCAGGACAAATGAATACCTCGCAAGATTGCAACAAAGGCCTAAATGGCTCAAACAAGAAATCTAGCCTAAAATAGGAGATTTATGTTTGCTGAAAGAAGATAACATACATCCTAGTAAATGGCCTCTCGCAGGGATCACTAACTTTCATACGGGAAAAGATATGATAACACGAGTGGTCACGTTATTTTCAAAAGGTAACTACTACAAACGTGCAATAACAAAAATTGTTCTGCTTCCTACGCAATAACCGAACCTATAATATACACATATTTTTATAAAAAAAATGAAGCTACAAACAAAACCATAGACAGAAATAGAAATGAATCGAATACACAAATGAACTACGATGCCAGACAATACAGCAATTTACCCTTTCTTTCCTATCACTATCCAATCCTATCCAAAGTTCATACCACATAAAATAAAATAAAAAAACCAATGCTAACGGTTTCTCAGTAAACCCTTGTTCGAGTTGGCGAGTCGGGGCGCCAAGTTCAAATAACCCCTCTGTTGGCGAGTGTTATGTGCCTGTACGGAGGAAATGCCACAGGTTACATTAACATCTTTACTCTGTCAATTCGAAGGCAGCATCTGGTGTTTGGGAGTCCATTTCGATAAGCCAACCATACATGGCAATGGAGCAACGACAATAGACCTGATAATCGGTAACTCAATATTGACGAAAGCATACTCAACTTTATTTTTACAGATATTAATACTGATCCGGTTGGACCAGCGGGGGGAGTATGTTTGATCTGAATCTGAAATGAAAGAAATTAATAAAAGGCATAAACAAATATTCAATTAACTTACCTGGATGACAGTCCACGGATCGATTGTCAGTTTTGACGTCGCGCAACCAGGCATAAAATCAGCTGACTTATAATGTTAAAGATATGTTTTAAATTGTAGAATACTGGAAAACAACTTTTCAACAATATAGATGTAGCGTTATTGGAAATGTTAACAATGTTAAATTTACCGGAATTTTCACTTAGAAATTTTTTCGAGCCCATTGTCATGGTACAGTTGATTTTGAATTGAATTTTGAATCGGTCCAAGGAAACGGAAACGGACGTAATGTTCGCTAAGCGGTCGAGCGAGTACCATAAGGAGGCCGCGCCTGGAAGATCAACAGCCGAAGGTGGATTATGCTCTCGTCAGTACCAGTCAAGACAGCCGTCCGCACCTGCATGTTGAGATAGAGGATTGCGTCATGGAGGGACTGTTAGATTCGGGAGCGAGTAGGACTATTATTGGAGGGAGGGGATGGTCTCGGTTGAAAGCGAAAGGTGTAAAGTTGAACGAAAATGGAATTGGTGGAGTTCGGCTGGCGAATGGCATGATGTGCTCGGTATTGGAGGCTGTGCAAGTGAAGTTTTCATTGAACGGTCGGGAGCATAATCTGGAATCATTGGTGGTACCGTCGATTCGTCAAGAAGTGGTCTTAGGGATAGATTTCTGGAAGTGTTTTGGGGTGGTACTCGATATGAAGGGTAGGCAATGGATGTCCATTGCGTTTGCTGAGTTGGTTAATGGAAGGGCACTACGGGGTCGAGATTTTTTGTCTGCTGAGGAGGCCGAGACCTTGTCAAAATTGTTGGAGGAGCGATTCGGGTTGACGGGAGAAGGGCTGGGGCATGCTACAACTATCGAACACGTTATCAAAACGACGGCGGTCCCAATCTAACAAAGATATTACCCGGTCTCACCTGCGGTACAGCGGCAGATTAATAAGGAGCTGGATGACATGTTACAGATGGAGGTGGTTGAGCCCTCGTCCAGTCCGTGGTCATCTCCTATCTTACTAGTGCGCAAGAAGGACGGTACGTATAGATTGTGTGTAGATTTTAGGAAGGTCAACGCCGTATCGGAGAAGGATGCGTATCCTCTTCCATATATTCCGGTAGAGGACTGTTTCATTTTCTGCGAATGCCCTTTGGGCTGCACAACTCTGGAGCAACATGGCAGCGTCTCATCGATACCGTTTTCGGTCCCACGTTAGAACCTCTCGTGTTCACCTACCTCGACGACATAATCGTTGTGACAGAGACTTTTGAAAAACGTATAGAGATCCTCCAGGAAGTTTTCTCGCGACTGAGGGAGGAGGGTTAACGACTCTCTAAAGAAAAGTGCCAGTTCTGCAGGGCACAACTAAAGTATTTGGGCTTGTCGACGTAGAGAGCCTCAGGGTAGATCCCGAGAAGGTGTTAGCGGTGAACGTATTTCCTTGTCCTAATTCCGTAAAACAGGTTCGCCAACTCCTTGAGATGGTATCCTGGTACCGTCGTTTCATCCCTGGTCACGCGACGATGGTGGCTCCATTAAGCGACTTGTTAAAGAAGGGTCGCAAGTTTGTGTGGTCCAAGGAGTGCGAGGAGGCTTTCGAAAGGTGCAAGTGCAAGCTTACGTCAGCGCAGGTTTTGGCAAATGGATGCTTCAGACGTGGGTATCGGAGCAGTGTTGAGCCAAGCACACGCGGTGGGTGAAAAGGTCATATGTTATCTGAGCAGGGCACTGTCGAATCAGGAAAGAAAATATTCCGTGACGGAACGAGATTGCTTGGCAGTGCTGTGGGCTGTCGAGAAATTTTGGCCCTACATAGAGGGGACACACTTCTATGTCATCACTGACCACCATTCCCTGGTCTGGCTGAATAATCTCAAGGACCCTACGGGCAGATTAGCTAGATGGGCAGTGAGGTTACAACAGTTTGACTTCGAGGTGATCCATCGGAAAGGAAAAGAGCATTTAGTGCCAGACGCACTTTCACGAGCCGTGGTCAATGTTGATAGCGTAGATACCCCTCAAGTTTCGGAGCGTTGGTATCCGGGCATGATAGGGAAGGTGAGAGAGGACCCCGACAGGCACGTGGGCTGGAAGGTCGTGGGAGACACGCTGTGGAAACAACTGCCTAATCGCAATCAAAAGGGGGAAAACGCGAACGGTTGGAAGAGGGTTGTGCCAAAGTCAGAGCGGGGAGGCATCCTCAAAAGATGTCATGATGATCCGAAGGCGGGACACATAGGGTTTGCCCGAACGGTGGGTCGAGTCACGCAGAGTTTTTATTGGCCACAAATGCGGGCGGATATCCGCAAGTATGTGAGATCCTGCAAGGTGTGTCAGTCGTGCGAGGTGGAGCGGAAAGCACCGAGGGGTTTGATGTCCAGTAGGGCTGGTGAGGCGAGGTCACCATGGGAAATGATTTGCATGGACCTGATTGGACCGCTACCCAGGACAACGCGCGGCCACTCATATATTCTGACAATTTTGAATTACGTGACGAAGTACTCAGTCATACTACCGATGCGAACTGCTACTGCGTCGGCTGTTTTCCGTTTATTAGAGGAGAATGTCTTTCTGGTCTATGGAGTACCAAAGGTTATAGTATGCGATAATGGAGTACAGTTCGCGGGCAAACAATTTTGGAAAGCGGTGGAAGAATATGGAGTGCGGGTGAGCTTTACTGCCCTCTATCACCCTCAGACTAATCCGGCCAAGCAACGTAACCAGGACATAAAATGCACGTTACGATGCTACGTTGCCGACAATCACCGCTCATGGGACCTATACTTGGCAAAAATTGCGTGCGCCCTGCGCACTTATCGACACGAAGTAACGGGCTACTCCCCTTGCTTTCTGAATTTCGGGAGGGAGATGCTAACCATCAGGGAAGAGGTGGAGTGCCCAGGGGGTGGGCAGATGGTTATTTCCCCAACGAAGAACGCGGAGACCTTGGAGGCGATCCGAAAGGAAGTTGTGCGAAGAATGCGAAATGCAGCAAAGTCTAGCAAAGGGCGTTATGACTTGCGGCGAAGAGGAGAGACTTTTCAAGTCGGGGATACTGTGTGGAGGAAGAATTACGTTCTGTCAGATGCGACCAAAAATTTTGCAGCGAAATTGGCTCCGGCATTTATCGGTCCTTTCAAGATTAACAAAAAAACGTCAGCGTGAACTTTCGAATTGTTGCATATAAAGGGGAAGCCTGCGGGGATATGGCACGCGAAGGACCTCAAACTGTATATTGAGAGCGAGTGTGAGGCCGGGCATATCTAGCGGAGATAGAAATGAGCTTGATGTCATTCAACGCACACTCGTGATGTAAGAAATAATAAAGAGGAAAAAAATATATACAGAAATATGTATAAATAGAGGAGGGTTAGTCAAGACTAGTGTATAGGGTGGGGTAAATTGGCGTTGGATAAGAAGATAAAAGATTAAATCCACAGAGACAGAGTGTATCTGGTGAGGACGCACATATAAATTAGTATAAGTTACGTTACGAAACGAAAAATAGGAGTAAGATTAGGAGGCTTACCGAGTGGTCACAGTGGTTTTCGATTTCTGGTTTTTTCGGGTTTTCCTTTCCTTTTTAACCCCTTTAGGTTTTCTTTTCTTTGTTTATTATTTAAACGCAGGTCTGTTGGTGGTGGTTTGTGTTGTCGGTGGTGGTTGGTAGGGTAAGCTTAAATAATAATGAATAGGATTAGCAATGATAGGATGATAGAACTGGAAGTATAGTATATGGAATGGTACTAATATATGGAACCGTAAACGGCTTAAGTTTAGGGAATCAGCTCAACCGTTATGTATAAGGTACGAGTGTAAGTCGATAACTTTAAAAAGTAAGGTTAGATTAGAGTTAGCCTGGGTTAGTAATACAGGGATAGGGATAGCGCGGATAGAATCGGGAAAAATCGGATTTTAGAGGAATTTGATGGTGGTTAAAATATTAGGGGAAGCATAGGGTGAAGGGTAGTTAAAAGTAAGTCAAGTATAAGGGTACAGTCAGATTTTGAGGTTTTAGTCCTACTTGTGTTAGAGGGATATAAAAAAAGAGAGTAAAATACCGTAGTCAGAAGTAAATTCCGTGTCGTGTCACTTCCTTTAGTGTTCCCTTTTCAACTCGGTTTCTTTTGTTTTTTTACTAATGTTCGAAGAAGAACATTAGTATTAAAATCACTTTGGCCAAAAATTCATATTTCTATATACATATATAGATATATCATCAAAAAATTTCAGTGAAAAAATCTCAGGAACGCGCCATTCGATTGAACTGAAATGTTTAAAACACATTGGTGTATATGCAGAATAGTGCCAGGTCTCAGAAAAAGTTAAAAATCGTTAACCCTTTGGCGCCGGCGGCCATTTTAGTGATATTTTTAATATATCTATTATTCCGTACACAAATAAGTTTTGCAAAAATAAAGTTAACGAAATAAATTTCGAACGTGTTTTACATGTGAATCGGATAATGTTTTGGAATTTTTTAACCCCATCTGTGCGCTGGGTGCCTAAAAAGAGAACGGGAAAAACTGAAAATATTTAAATTGCGATAACTTTTGACAGAGCTATTCAATCATTACGAAATTTTCAGAACATATTGGTATTATTTAGTTGTAGATTTGTGTAGCTTTTAATGAGCGTGCTGGCAACCCTGTAGCTAGGGCAGGCACTGAAAGTGAAAACCTCCAAATCATCGTCTCTCTTGAAAAAATGCCGTTTCTTCAAAAAAAGCCACTCATATGTAAATCTTGTGCTTTGTTTACATAACCAAAAAAAAAAAAGATATGGTATTACGGGCACGCCTGTTAACCCTTGAACAATTTACCTATATTTTTAGCATCAAAAACTTCTGTTCACGGAAACTCACGATCCGATGAGCAGAATTAATTGAAATTTGCAGAATGTATTGGTCTTAAATAGGACCAGGTCTGATAGAAGTAATTTTGAAATGCGGGCGATTCTGTGCCAGTGGTGCCATCTTGAAAAATCACTAAAAAAGGTAACTGCTTTTAACCCTATAAATTCTGATTGAATCGTTCGATTTTGACGAAATTCACACAGTAGCTGGACTTAATTTTAAACCACGTTTGGTAAAAATTTGGTTGAAAAATTCGGTTGGAGCTGCCAGCTATGAAAATGTTGGTGTCTTAAATTTGAAAAAATAAAAATTTGGAAGTGAAAACATTCAAATCATCGAATATCCTAAATATGTCCGTTTCTTACAATAAAACCAATCTGTATACAAATCTTATGCTTAATCTACACGTTCAAAGTAAAACTTTGGAAATTTAATGTCGGACAAGAACGGTAACCCTCTCCCAGTTAACCTATATTTTTAGCATCAAAAACTTCTGTTCACGGGAATTCACGAACCAATAATCAAATACCATTTAAATTTACATAATGCATTGGACTTAAGTAGAACCAGGTGTGATAGAAGCAATTTTGAATTGTGGGCAACTCTGTGCCAGTGGTGCCATCTTGAAAAATTACAAAGAAAAAAAAAACTGCTTTTTGCCCTATGAAATGTGAATCAGTAACCAGATTTTCATGAAATTGACACAGTAGCTGCACCTTACTCTAAACTCTGTTTGATAGAAATTTGGTTGAAAAATTCGATTGGCGCTGCCAGCTATGGTAATTTTTGTGTCTTTGGTTTTGAAAATTCTCTAAGGAAAATAAAACTTTTTGCCCTATAACTTCCAGTGCAGTCATGAAATCAATACGAATTTCATACAATTAATGGAACCTATTATAGACATTATTCAGGCCAAATTTGGTTGAAAAGCCTCGATAGGGTTGCCAGCTATTGTTGGTTTTGTGTTTGTTTGCAATATCTTTATTAAGCAGTTTTATCGTAGAATGTTCAATTGGTAATGATATTGTAGTGACAATAAACAGCAAATATTAAGCTTTCGATTATTTGAAAAAACTCGCTGCAGGTAACCCTAAATTTCTTTATACTCCTATAACTTCGAATGTAATATAACAACGTGAAGCAGATGTGATATATTCTTGGCTTTGATACTGGCGAAAGGTTGCCAGCACGAGTCGGTTGTGCTACTTTTGTATCAATAAATGCTTACAGTTAGTATTCATACCGGAAACATTTACAATGAAAATAAATAACCGATGTTTCAATTTCCAAAGTTCTGCAAATTTTTCGGATCGCAGCCCCAAACACCAACTTCAGTTACAGTGCTGCAGGCACTGAGCATTTTCTTCATTGATGTTATATGAGATACTGCTTTCAAAGTATGGTGAAACAAGCAACTGATAACGAATATAATCAACAAGTGTTTTTCTTTCATAAAGTTTGAAACCCATGCCAGTGGTAATATCTGAAACCTTCTACCATATGAGTTATAATGCATTCTTGAGACCAAAGTAAAACGTGGCATTTGAAAAAGTTTGGCCGTAATAAGAAGCTCATGTGGTGGAATATGCACTCAAAACCTGCACGATTCTTCTACTGTTCTTCGAACATTAGTGTTTCTAGCGGTTCAGGTGCGCTAGAGTTTTTGTTCTTGTTATGGTCCGATGCTGAGTCTTGCAGGTTCTTAAAATCGAGATCAATTTGCATTAGAATCTTGGATAACAAATGATCAGGTGCCAACACCAGTACAAACACTAAAACAGGCAACATGTAGCCAAGCAGGGAAAGGTACGGTAGGGAAAAAGGGGGCCGCTGTGCGTGTGAGTAGGTTTGAATGTCGGCACGAGAATGAGTATGGTGTGATTCCGTGAATATAAAATCGGAATTCAAGTATCCGTGGGATATTTATGCTTTTATGTACGGACGGGACCGAGCTAGAAAAACAGACGTGTGAATCGAATTTCGGATACCGTGTTCCAAACTTTTGTGGTAATCGCGACAAATCGGAGAAGATAATTGTCGAGAATTTTGACGAAATTCTCTGAAGCGAGGGGGGTGTTACGGTTCACAGTTTTTCTTTAAGGTTTTAAATAAAAAAAAAAAATTCTCCACCGTCCTCCAAAAGGGAGCACGATGGAGATGGGTCGCGTATCACAGCTCTCAGAACTTAACCTGAAGATAAATAGACCAAAACAATGTAATAAGGAAATAATTAAACTATAATTTGTAATTTGCCTTGAGTAGCGTAGCGATAAGTTGATTTAGTTTTAAGTTGGAGCGCGACGAGATCACGAAAGAAGTACAGGCGTCCGCCGCAACGGAAAAGAAAAAAAACCATAATAACCACCCAAGATGTCACCAACAGTATAAAACAAAAGACAACTATTCGATCGAGACGACCATCAAAGTCCCGAAAAGATATTTATCCGACAGGTACTCGGTATGGATGCATCAAACGAAGGCAGAGATCAGGGCCTGCATCGCACCCGAACCTGTGTCAATAGCTGACCTAGTTTTATTAGGATGGCAGCAGCCGCGGCAGATATGATGAGAACCGTATTTGTTCAAATCGGTTTTAGTCAAGGAAAACAGAAAAAAAATACCAAAACTAAGTCTACACGGCTGAAACGGAATGTAGCCAACAGCAGCGAAAAATCCATTTCTAACATAGACAAAATCAAATTGAAGACGTCACTTACCGCGCGAAACGCAAATTTGTCGCAAATGACGCACACCGCACTATAGAATTCACATTATGCCAGGGGAGACGTCGGCGCCCGACAACTGAAATCGAGTATTATCAGCACTGATTCCGTAGCCATCGTCACCCAGGAAAAACTCGAATCGTTTGTGATCCAGCCAATTTGCATGACGCCGGGCGTTATGATGAAAGCTTCGAGTATTAGCACCCATAACTGACCGAATAGGTGATTTGGTTTTCGAATAAAGCGTAGAGTTAATGATCAAGTCATTGAATTGAATTTGAGGAAACTTACCTGTAAGGTACAACGGACGCTTCCGAAAGTGTATGCATCACAGCGAGCCTCGACACCAGCCGGCGAAACTATTAAGTATTCACAAACATCATTCGCATTTAACATGACATTTACATTAGAAACGTCAACAAATTGTCATCGGCCAGTTGAGACAGTGGTGAGTTAAGTTGTCCCAAATGTGGGCCGTGTGTTGAATGGTCAACTCAACACCATGGCGCGTGTAACTGCCCAGGGTGAATACGCCCAACGGATTTTGATAATCCCGCTACCGCCAAAAAGTTTTCCTGCGGGCGAGATGATGGAAAAAGTGTCTTTTTTGGCGACAGACAGGTAAGAGTTCGGAAGTTCGAGTGGTGTAGGCTTAGACCCTGTAACGAAGTTCTTTTGTTTTGCATGTGAACCGGCGGCGAACGAGTCGAAAGCGGGAATTGGCAGGAGGGTCGAAAGTAACAAGTCAAAGAAAAGGTGAATTTATAAGCAGTCGACGGATGGAAGCAGTTTTTGACGCGATCAGCAAGAAGTTTTCGAAATGAAACTAAGTTGGCGATTCTGACCCGGCGAAGTCATCTAGGAGATCATGGCGAAAGAAAAAGTCAAGATAGTTTCATGAAGAGCAGTGAGCAATTTGGTTGTGTTTTGATCATGTTGTTCGACTGCTCATTGCTCTTTTGCTGAACAGAAAGTTTTGAGGCGAGCAGTGAGCAATTAAATTGTTTTCTGCTCATGCTGTTCAACTGCTCATTGCTCTCTTGCAATACAGAAAATTTTAAATGCTCATCTATTCAGATGCTTTTCTTTCTACCCTTGCGAGTATTTTCGGACTTACAAGTATTTAATTCAATAATTCAAAAAGTTTTTATGGCAAAAGTAGCTGAAATCGGACAAAATCGGTCAATTTTGGGTTAGAGTGGTTTCGGACATAACGGGCCAAGACCTTTTGCTGTGATACAAAAATTTCGGTTTTTTACGGGAGAAAGGGGTTTTTTGGCCATCTTTTGGCACAAAACTGCTTCTATGGCGCTTTCGATGATTGAAAATGGTCGAGGAGTATATTAGTGATATATTAAGGATGACAAAATTTTTGATAGGGGAAATTGGCACTAACGTCCGCATTTTCCAAAATTTTTTTTTTTTGGTCTACCATGAATTCGGGGACCTTTCTGAGTTGTTTCGGGCGAAATTTCCATACAAATCTGGGAAAAAGCGGCCTAGTTTCGAAGATACGGCAAAAGTAGCTGAAATCGGACAAAATCGGCCGATTTTGGGTTAGAGTGGTTTCGGATATAACGGGCCAAGACCTTTTGCTGTGATACAAAAATTTCGGTTTCGTAGGGGAGTAAGGGGTTTTTTGGCCAAAGTTTGGTAAAAATTGCTTTTATTGCGCTTTCGATAATTGAAAGATGTCGGGGAGTATATTAGTGATATATTAAGGGCGACAAAATTTTTGATAGGGGAAATTGGGCAAAAAAGTCCACATTTTCCAAAAAAATTTTTGTTAAGCATGAATTTGGGGACTTTTCTGAGTTGTTACGGGCGAAATTTCCATACGAATCTGGAAAAAAGTGGCCAGTTTCTAAGATATGTCAAAATCATATCTGCCTGAAAAACTGAAAGTAGCACTAACAATGTTGAGATCCTTTTTGGCTCGCTAGTTGGCTTCTGCGGCGGTGCTCCTGACTGCACTCTAACCCTACCAGGGCTCTGACTCATGTCCAGCCTTACCGAAGAGATTGGCCCCCTAGTGGGTGCATGTTTAATACACGTAAAAATTTGGTTATCATTTCTCAATATAATTTTCGACAAACTTCATGCTTCGGTGAGGCGAAGTGGAAAATGGATTGTTTTAGATTAGCCAGGAAAAATTAATCTTCGAAATTAAATTACAAACTGCATAATACTGTACATGCATAATAACATTTCACTACGTTGCCTGCATCCAATGTATGACATTTTGAAAACCACAAAACTTCTATACAATTTACCAAGCACTTGGCAATACATTCTTCTGCTAGCAAGTGCCGAATTAATGCAGGCAACGTATTCCCAAACATACTACATTTGTTCTAAACATGAGCATCCATCGCCACGGAAAAATAGTCACATTGTAAGCATACAATTCGATTGCAATCTGAGGCTAGAAATTGCTGTATAAAGCACAAATCGAATGCGATGAGAAAGTAACGAGCAAACACTGGCAATGAACAATCAAAAGTAGCGACCGATTTTTCGCTTGCACGAAACTGCAATCGTAATTGCGATTGAATAGCTGCTACTATAGATTGCTCTTTGCTCAAACTGCTCTCTGCGATCACTGCTCAGTAAAAAGAGCAGTTAAGGACATCTCTAATATATATATATATATATATATATATATATATATATATATATATATATATATATATATATATATATATATATATATATATATATATATTTATATATATATATATATATATATATATATATATATATTTATATATATATATATATATATCTATATATATATATATATATATATATATATATATATATATATATATATATATATATATATATATATATATCTATATATATATATATATATATATATATATCTATATATATATATATATATATATATATATATACGTATATGTATATATGTATCGATTTATATCTGACCTTAAGTCAAGTATAAATGATAGATTGATCTAACCTTAGGTAAGATCTTAAGCACTTAGGCCAAAGTTTATCACCAATCCTTAAGAAGGGTGAAAATGAATTTTACACAACACTATCCAATTAAACGCCTCGAAGTCTTGTACAAAAGTGAATTCTATATTTCAACAATGCGACTTAAGTAGTAAAAACATATTAACAAAATTGTCCCTGTAAGCATATTTCATCTAAGAACTTATTCATACATTGTAAACGATTTCGAATGCTTGCGCATGAAAAATTCCAAACGTAAGCATATTTCTGTCGTGCTCGACTCATGCGTCGAAGACCGCAACGTAAACAATTTCAGATGCTTGCGTACGTAGAATAGTTTACGCAAGCATATTTTATGTCGCTATCCAACACGCTGAAGAATGTGCAATCAAAGACATGATTTTTGACGATGCAACAATATTGATTTGTATATGAAATTTACGTTATAGAATAGCATTGAATGTGATGAAACTTTACGTAGTCGAATGGAGTTGTGTTTAGATAAGACTTAACGTTATTGAATGGAATTGAGTTTAGATAAAACTTAACATTATTGAATGGAATTGAGTTTAGATAAGACTTTACGTTATTGAGTGAAAATGTAATGCTATTGAACTCTTACATACCGCCCACGAAGAACCATATTTTTGGTTCTTTTACAGTGTGGTTTTTTGAGCTATACCATCTTGTTACTAATGTTCGAAGAACATTAGTATTAAAATCGATTCGGCCAAAAATTCATATTTCCATATATATATATATATATATATATATATATATATATATATATATATATATATATATATATATATATATATATATATATATATATATCATCAAAAAATTTCAGTGAGATAATCTCGGGAACGCGCCATCCGATTGAGCTGAAACTTTCAGGATACATTGGTGTATATGCAGAATAGGTCCAGGTCTCTTTAAATGTCAGTTATTGTTAACCTTTTGGCGCCAGCGGCCATTTAAGTGATATTTTTAATATACCTATTATTTCGTGCACAAATAATTTTCGCAAAAATAAAGTTAACGAAGTAAATTTCTGTGAAATAAGCAACTGATAACGAATATAATTAACCCGTGTTTTGCTCTCATAAACGTTGAAATTCATGCCAGTGGTAATATCTGAAACCTTCCACCAAATGAGTTCTTTCTTGAGACCAAAGTAAAACGTGGCATTTGAAACAGTTTGGTCGTAACAAGCAGCACATGTGGTGGAATATGCACTCAAAACCTGCACGATTCTTCTACTGTTCTTCGAACATTAGTGTTTCTAGCGATTCAGGTGCGCTAGAGTTTTTTTTTTCCTTACTATTGATGGTATTGTTTTGTCTTTTATTGTAATAAATGCACAAACTAATCATTAAACTAAAGTAATTATAACGTAGCGGTTTCCAGTAGGTTTCTTGTATTAAGCTTGATTATTGTCTTGAGTTGTGATATCGATCGGTAAAAGGCACAATTTAACAATGGGTCGTTTTGTCAAATGATCACGCAGTTTGATAGTTGCTACACGAACAAGTCCGTCTTCTCCTGGATGAACGTCTATGATTCGTGCTAAAGGCCATTTTGTAGGTGGTGTGTTTTCGTTTTTCACTAGAACTAGTTGCCCTGGTTCAAAGTTTTTCTGCGGTTTCAGCCATTTAGGTCTCGCCTGTAACCTAGTGAGGTATTCTTTGTGCCAGCGATTCCAAAACTGAAGTGATATTTTTTGGGTGAGCTGCCACCTCTTCATCAGAGATATGTTGTCAGGAACTGACTCCGGAATAGTAAACATCGAATCACCGGTCAGGAAATGCCCTGGTGTTAAAGCTCCGTTGTCGTTTATGTCAGCGCTTAAAGGTGCCAAAGGACGGCTGTTAAGACACGCTTCGATTTGCGCCAGAGCTGTGTACATTTCCTCTACATTTAACAAGGTTTCTCCGAATGCTTTAGTCAACTGTCGTTTAACTGATTTGACGCCCGCCTCCCATAGGCCACCAAAATGTGGGCTACTGGGGGGGATATGATGCCAAACTATACCTTCGTTGGCTATGTAAGCTCTTGTTTCAATTTCAACCTTCTCGTAAATCATCCTTAATTCCTTCCCAGCCGAGTTGAAATTAGTACCGCAGTCACTGTATATATTCCCGCATTTGCCTCGTCGCGAAATGAACCGTTTAATAGTGGCGATACATGCGGATGTGGTGAGGTCACTCACTAATTCCAAATGCATGGCCTTGGTTGCCAAGCAGACAAAGACTGCTATGTAAGCTTTGGAGGTTTTCGTACCTCGACCACTGGACCATTTTATTTTGATTGGACCGGCGAAGTCTAGACCAGTAGACCAAAAAGGCTTATTTAATGTTACTCGATCGGTGGGAAGACTGCCCATCAACTGTTGCTTCGGTCGAGCATTGCTTCTAAAACATACCATACATTTATGAATGCATGCTTTTACCATCTTTGGTGCTCCTAATATCCAGAATTCTTGACGTACGGTGTCCAAAGTCAATTGTGCTGATCCGTGTAGTGTTTTTTGATGAAAATGGCTGATGATTATTTCAGATAACTTGCTCCGGTGACTCAATATAACTGGATATTTTGCCGCTATACTAATAGTTGAATTCTGTAACCGTCCGTTCGCCCTGAGGACACCCGTGTTGTCCAAATAAGGGTTTAGTTGTAGAATTTGTGATTTGGAGTCAACTGGCTTTCCCTTAGTTAGTCTCTTAATCTTGGCTTCGAAAGTCTCATGCTGCGAAATTTTAATGCATACCAGTTTTGCTTCCTGTATTACTTGATCTGTCAGAAAACGTTCAAATCGGTTCTGGTGCATGCGATGATATGACAGCCACCGTCGGCAATAAGCTATAACTCTTAAGAGTTTGGAGCAGCTTGAAAATCTATTTATTATGTTAGTGTTTTCTTCTGATGTTGTGGCAAGCATGGTTTTTCGCATTTCCAAATGAGTAGGGTGGTCGTTAGGTGATTTAGGGAATGTAATTTTCGGAGAATGTATGATACTTGGGCCATTCCACCATAGTTCAAAGTCCTTAAGTTGAGTCGATGAGAGTCCACGTGATGCGCAATCAGCTGGATTGGCCTTGGATGGTATATGATGCCACTGATTGATGTTGCGGGCCGACTGTATTTGACTTACTCGATTTGCCACGTATGTGTTCCAACGATTTGGGTGATCACTAACCCACGAGAGGAAGACACTCGAATCTGTTCAATAGTGTACTGCGATATCGGCGCAGTTGCGGAATGCTGACCTAGTTTGTTCCATCAGCTTGACTAGCAAAGACGCACTAGATAATTCCAGACGTGGGATAGTTTGAACTGCTATAGGTGCCACTTTGGTTTTTGAAGTTAATAATTTGACAATGAGCGTATCTTGCCCAACCTTCTTGATCCGAATGTATATTACTGCCGCTATTGCTTGCCTGGAAGCATCACAAAATCCATGGAGCTCAAATTGATCACTTGAAGTTGTGCCGATCCAGCGTTGCACCCTTATGTTTTCGATTGCCGGTATATCGGATAGATAACTTTGCCATTCTTCGCCCAAATCGTGGAGCAAAGGGTCATCCCAATTGAGTTTCTGTAACCAAAGCCGTTGCATAAATATTTTGCCCTTTACTATTATTGGTTGGAGCCATCCTAGAGGATCGAACGTTGTCGCCATAAAAGATGCTACTGCTCGTTTGGTAATCCTCTCTCCAGACTGAAAACCCTTAGTGCTGATGATGAAAACATCTTGTTGCGGATGCCATTGTAAACCTAGAGTTTTTATGGTGTCTTCTGCCTTGAGACTGAGTGGGTAATCTATTCCTCTGGCATCTGCCGGTATTTCTCGAATGACCTTGTTACAATTCGAATGCCACTTCCGTAAATTAAATCCACCCATCTTTAATAATTGGGTCAATTCGTGATACAACGATATTGCTTCATCGGGTGTGTCAACTCCTGTCATCAAGTCGTCTACGTAGAAATCGTTAAGCAAATAGTTCACTGCTCTTGGAAATAGTTCCCTTTCATTGGTTGCCAGCTGTTTCAAGGTGCGAATTGCTTGAAACGGTGCACTTGCTGTTCCGAAAGTCACAGTTTTAAGCCGGTAGTGTCTGATGATGTCCGTTGTTTGGGGACGCCAAACAATTCGTTGATAGTCTGTGTGCTTTGCATTGATTTGAATCTGCCGATACATTTTTGCTATGTCGGCTGTAAGGGCTATTGGATATAACCTCCATCTTAAAAGTAGTGTGACCAATGTATCCTGAATCGTTGGTCCCACTAATAGGATATCATTTAATGATTTGCCTGACGATGTTTTAGCAGATGCGTTGAACACGACGCGTAATTTCGAGGTAGTACTGCTTTCCTTCATGACAACGTGATGGGGTAAATAATAGGACGGGTTGTTCACTTCACTCTTCGGTATTTCTTCCATGTGGTTTGAATCCAAATAGTCTTGTAGACACTTGTTATATTCGGCCATTAGCTTTGGGTCTGCTAATAAACGCTTTTCCATTGCACAGTACCTTTGTATTGCGATCTTTTGCGATGCTGCTAATTGACTGCGTGGGTCTCCTTTAAAAGGCAGCTCAACCTGAAACCTCCCGTTTTCAAGTCGTTGTGTGGTTCTACAATAATGATCCTCTATTTCTTCTTCTTCTTTGGTTGGAAAATTTCTTTGTTCAGGTTCTTCTTGTTCCCAAAATTTCCGGAGCATTTGGTCAAGTTCCGCTGTGCTTACCATTGCAATGGTTTGGTTTAACGATTTGCTGTTGACGGTAGGACCGGTTAATATCCATCCTAATTTAGTTTTTTGTGCTGTAGGATGTCCTCGCCGTACGCCTTTCTGAATTAGGTCTCCATAAACGTCAGCTCTTAGTAGGACGTCAATCTTTGCACTGATGTTATAGTGGGGATCACCCAGTTTATCAGTGTAGCAATTTAACTTGAGGTCTTCGATGTTCATTGATGGTAAGTTGGATGTTATACGACCCAGAATTAAAGCGTTGGTAGTGATGGTTTTGTTGGTCCATTTTTCCTTGATTACCAATGGAATTTGCCCATGGCATTTTCTTGATGAGCTACCTATGCCAGTTATGATGATGTTGGCATGGTCTCGTCTGAATCCCAACTTTTGTGCAGTTTCCTCCGTCACGAAAGAATTCTGGGAGCCTTGGTCCACTAGTGCTCTAAGCTGTACGTATTGTCCATGCACATTTTTTACGTTGATGATTGCCGTCGCCAGTAAAATATTCCATAGACTTCGACCATTCACGTGGTTGCTTTGTACCTTGACTCCGCTGGATGCACTTACTTCTTTTATTTCATGGCCCCTTGTTCTAATACCGCCATCCATATGTAGCGTTGAGTGGTGCTGTTTATTGCATATCTTGCATAACGAGGTTGATTTGCATTCGTACACTCGATGGTTCTGAAGGCAGTTGAAACACAAGTTATGGGTTTTCACTAATTCCCTACGCTTTTCGATGCTCATCCCTTGGAGTTTTCCGCACTTGTAGATAAGATGGTTGTCTTTGCAGACTGGACATTTGTTGATGCTCTGGGCCGTCACATGTACCCTGGTTCCTTGCCGCTTCGATGGGTCTTCCTTTCCGATGACTTCTAGTGATCTGAATTTTCGCTCCAAAAAATTTACGAAATCCCTCCACACTGGGATTTTCGTTTGAACTCCACAAGACAGTTCCCAGTCTTTTCTTGCTCCCTAATCCAGTTTCTGCGATGCGATGTGAATTATCATTGGATACCACGTTGATGTTTCTATGCCAATACTATCAATTCCGGCCATCATCTCGTTCGCCGTATCCAGAATCTTCTTGTATCCAATTGCCGACTCCGAATTTATTGTTGGCAAATTCATGAAGGCTTGTAGATAAGCTGCCAGTAGGATTCGCTTATTGTTGTAGCGATCCTGCAAGAGCTGTCATGCTTTGCCGTAGTTGGCTTCAGTCATGCTCAAGTTCTCTATTAAACCCTTCGCTTCTCCTCCAATTGAAGTAAGGAGGTATTGCAATTTCTGTATGTCCTTTAACTGCGAATTTTCATGAACTAGTGTTTTAAATAGATCATGAAATGTTGCCCATTTAAGATAATCCCCTCCAAATTTTGGGATTCTAATCCGCTCCAGACGTATGACGTAGTTTACTGGAGTTTCCGATGATTGAGCTACTTGTTTCGTTTCAGGAGGTTCATCCTTCTTCTTGAACTCTCTGACTGCTTCTTTGAACCTTGTCATTAGGTTCAGTGCTATCTCTTCTGCTGTTTCAAAGGCTGTGTTGTAGTCTTTGAGTAAGGCTTGATTGTGTAGTTTTAGATTGTACACAATCGGATGTAACTCCTTGCATTTTTTCCAACAATCCTGCAAGCGATCCAAACGCACTTCGAAATACTGCAAGCTAAGTCGCTCCTTAGGGTCCTTATAAAAATTCGTTTTTATACGACCGATGGTGTCCAAATTCACTCTATGGAGAGTCTCTCCTGATGGCTCGACCATAATGTTAAAAAAGCTGATGTAGAATTCTGATTCGATAAGATGTCTGTTCTATCTTATATCCAGCTCGACGGACCAAAAAATGTATCGATTTATATCTGACCTTAAGTCAAGTATAAATGATAGATTGATCTAACCTTAGGTAAGATCTTAAGCACTTAGGCCAAAGTTTATCACCGATCCTTAAGAAGGGTGAAAATGAATTTTGCACAACACTATCGAATTAAACGCCTCAAAGTCTTGTACAAAAGTGAGTTCTTTATTTCAACAATGCGACTTAAGTAGTAAAAACATATTAACAAAATTGTCCCTGTAAGCATATTTCATCTAAGAACTTATTCATACATTGTAAATGATTTCGAATGCTTGCGCATGAAAAATTCCAAACGTAAGCATATTTCTGTCGTGCTCGACTCATGCGTCGAAGACCGCAACGTAAACAATTTCAGATGCTTGCGTACGTAGAATAGTTTACGCAAGCATATTTTATGTCGCTATCCAACACGCTGAAGAATGTGCAATCAAAGACATGATTTTTGACGATGCAACAATATTGCTTTGTATATGAAATTTACGTTATAGAATAGCATTGAATGTGATGAAACTTTACGTAGTCGAATGGAGTTGTGTTTAGATAAGACTTTACGTTATTGAATGGAATTGAGTTTAGATAAGACTTTACGTTATTGAATGGAACTGAGTTTAGATAAGACTTTACGTTATTGAGTGAAAATGTAATGCTATTGAACTCTTACAATATATATATATATATATACATATATATATATATATATATATATATATATATATATATATATATATATATATATATATATATATATATATATATATATATATATATATATACATATTTATATATATACATATATATATATATATATATATATATATATATATATATATATATATATATACATATTTATGTATATACGCATATATATATAGATATAGATATATATATATATATATATATATATATATATATATATATATATATATATATATATTTATATATATATATATATATATATATATACATATATATATATATTTATATATATATATATATATATATATATATATATATAAATATGTATATATATATATATATATATATATATATATATATATATTTATATATATATATATATATATATATATATATATATATATATATATATATATATATATATAAATGAAAATATGAATTTTCGGCCAAATCGATTTTAATACCAATGTTCTTCGAACCTTAGTTAAAACCGTAAAATGAGCAACACGCAAAAAGATCAAAGGGATGGAAAACTAACAAAAAGCTATCAAGAAACGTATTTTGAACATTTTTGATAAGTTATTAACATGGCCTCCTACAAAGAATGGATGAAATCTCATATGGACATCTTCTGCACATCACCGATTCAAAGCAACATTTTAAAAACCGAAGAAGTTGCATACAAACCGTAGGCTTCAGTGGATAACTCATTAGTACTCTCTCTGCGATGGAGATACGTATCGTGATTTATTCAGCATATACCTATGTCTCAAGGTACAGATGGTTAAAATAAAGGATGGTAGAGAGGAGTTATTTACAGGGGCTGAAACAATAAAGGGTGCTGATGGTAAAGAGGTCGAAGTTGACCCAATTGGCGTTGTTAATAACTTGATGCATTCGTTTTTTAGACAATGTACAGTGCAGTTGAATGAGAAGAACACAGCTCAAACAGACAATAGCTACCAGTACAGGGTATACATTGAAAACGTATTCAATTACCGGAAAGATGCTGCCACAATACATTTCGAATTGGTGGGATTGTATCTGTGGTAAATTTGAAAATAAAGGTTATCTTAGTAGATCAGCGCTATGAGAAAAAAGCAATGTGGTTAAGTTAAAAGGTTAAATCCAAAGCGACATATTTAACCAAACTATTGATTAATGGTGTGGATAGGCGCGTTCTATCATCATTAGAAAACCTGAATTCTACCTGTACTCGATAGATGATAAATTCACACCTCGAATTTTAATTTTTACTAATGTTCGAAGAACATTAGTATTATTACTAATGTTCGAAGAACATTAGTATTAAAATCGATTCGGCCAAAAATTCATATTTCCATTTATATATATATATATATATCATCAAAAAATTTCAGTGAGATAATCTCGGGAACGCGCCATCCGATTGAGCTGAAACTTTCAGGATACATTGGTGTATACGCAGAATAGGTCCAGGTCTCTTTAAATGTCAGTTATTGTTAACCTTTTGGCGCTGGCGGCCATTTAAGTGATATTTTTAATATACCTATTATTTCGTGCACAAATAATTTTCGCAAAAACAAAGTTAACGAAATAAATTTCGAACGTGTTTTACATATGAATCGGATAATGCTTTGGAATTTTTTAACCCTATGTGTGCGCTGGGTGCCTAAAAAGAGAACGGGAAAATTTGAAAATTTTTAAATTACGATAACTTTTGACAGAGCTATTCAATCATTACGAAATTTTCAGAACATATTGATATTATTTAGTTGTAGATTTGTAAAGCTTTTAATGAGCGTGCTGGCAACCCTACAGCTAGGGCAGGCACTGAAAGTGAAAACCTCCAAATCATCGTCTCTCTTGAAAAAATGCCGTTTCTTCAAAAAAAGCCACTCATATGTTAATCTTGTGCTTTGTTTACATAACCAAAAAAAAAAAGATATGGTATAACGGGCACGCCTGGTAACCCTTGCCCAATTTACCTATATTTTAAGCATCAAAAACTTCTGTTCACGGAAACTCACGATCCGATGAGCAGAATTAATGAAATTTGCAGAATGTTTTGGTCTTAAATAGGACCAGGTCTGATAGAAGTGATTTTGAAATGCGGACGATTCTGTGCCAGTGGTGCCATCTTGAAAAACCACTAAAAAAGATAACTGTTTTTAGCCCTATAAATTCTGATTGAATCGTTCGATTTTAACGAAACTCACACAATTGCTGGACCTTATTTTAAGCCACGTTTATTAGAAATTTGGTCGAAAAATTCGGTTGGAGTTGCCAGCTATGATAATTTTGGTGTCTTCATTTTGAAAAAAAAAAATTTGGAAGTGAAAACATTCAAACCATCGAATATTCAAAAAAATGTCCGTTTCTTACAATAAAACCAATCTGTATATAAATCTTATGTTTTATCTACACGTTCAAAATAAAACTTTGGAAATTTCATGCCGGACAAGAACGGTAACCCTCTCCCAGTTAACGTATATTTTTAGCATCAAAAACTTCTGTTCACGGAAACTCACGAACCAATAATCAGATACAGCTAAAATTGACAGGATCCATTGGACTTAAGTAAGACCAGATTTGATAGAAGCGATTTTAAATTGTGGGCAAGTCTGTGCCAGTGGTGCCATCTTGAAAAATTACAAAGAAAAAAAACTGCTTTTTGCCCTATGAAATGTGCATAAATTACCAGATTTTCATGAAATTGTCACAGTAGCTAAACCTAACTCTAATCTCTGTTTGGTGGAAATTTGGTCGAAAAATTTGATTGGTGCTACCAGCTATGGTAATTTTTGTGTATTTGGTTTTGAAAATTCGCTCAGGAAAATAAAATTTTTTGCACTATAACTTCCAGTGCAGTCATGAAATCAATACGAATTTCATACAATTAATGAAACCTGTCATAAACATTATTCAGGCCAAATTTGGTTGAAAAGCCACGATAGGGTTGCCAGCTATTGTTGGTTTTGTGTTTAATTGCAATATCTTTATTAAGCGGTTTTATCGTAGAATTTTCAAATGGTAATGATATTGTAGTGACAATAAACAGCAAATATTAAGCTTTCGATTATTTGAAAAAACTCGCTGCATGTAACTCTAAATTTCTTTATACTCCTCTAACTTCGAATGTAATATAACAACGTGAAGCAGATGTGATATATTCTTGGCTTTGATACTGGCAGAAGGTTGCCAGCACGAGTCGGTTGTGCTACTTTTGTATCATTTAACACTTACAGTTAGTATTCATACCGGAAGCATTTACAATTAAAATAAATAATCAATGTTGCAATTCGCAAAGTTCTGCAAATTTTTCGGATCGCAGCCCCAAACACCAACTTCAGTTACAGTGCTGCAGGCACTGAGCATTTTCTTCATTGATGTTATATGAGATGCTGCTTTCAAAATTATGTGAAATAAGCAACTGATAACGAATATAATTAACCCGTGTTTTGCTCTCATAAACGTTGAAATTCATGCCAGTGGTAATATCTGAAACCTTCCACCATATGAGTTATAATGCATTCTTGAGACCAAAGTAAAACGTGGCATTTGAAACAGTTTGGTCGTAATAAGCAGCACATGTGGTGGAATATGCACTCAAAACCTGCACGATTCTTCTACTGTTCTTCGAACATTAGTGTTTCTAGCGGTTCAGGTGCGCTAGATTTTTTTTTTTTTTTTTTTTTTTTTTGGGAGCGGATGTCAAAAACCTTCAATAGGTATCTTGCGAACTAAACAAGATTATGTGAGATTCTTACTCAATAAAAAACGTCACCCGCCGACCACGGAGGTCCGAGCCGGAACCGCTTTCGCATTACTTCAGCTCGGCCGTGCTACATCCACCCATCAGGTGTCCCATTGGCTTACTTCCGTTCTGTCAGGCTTTCAGGAGTCTATGAGACATCCTTCCTCTTTTTTTAAGCGCAATACCAGCTCCACATATGCTGACACAGCTGACCAGGCGTCTTCTGACTGAAGCATCATCTCCACGATTGACTCCGGCGTCACAGGGCCAATAGCAGAGAAGAGCATGTGTCGCTCTCTTCTAAAGCGGGTGCAATGGAAAAAGGTATGCAAAGCGTCATCACTTTCCTTAGCGCAGGACTTACAGAACTCCGTCCTGACTTTCCCCATTCTGTGAAGGTATTTCCTGAAGTAGCCGTGGCCCGATAGGAACTGGCACAGGTAGAAGTTTATTTCACCGTGGTCGCGATTAAGCCAAGGTTTTAAGGCGCGAATTAGCCTAATCGTCCATGCTCCCTTCGAGCTCGTAGCCCAACGCTCCTCCCAAAGCTCAAACGTTCGTGCTCGTGCCTGAGCAACCAAGATTTCTCTTCCCACTTCTGCTCTGTTCAGGAACACTTCCCTGCGTTCGTTCGCCAATAGATCAATTGGGATTACTCCCGCTATCACTAACATGGCGTTTCCTGAAACTGTTCTATAGCTGCTTGCAATTCGCAGCGCTCCCCTACGCTGGACGCTCACCATCCTAGCTCGATACTTTTCAAACCTTAACGCAGTGGCCCATATCTCCGCACCATACAGCAGCATTGAATGAGCCACCGTCATAAGGAGCTTACGTTTACTCGGACTAGGACCGTGAACGTTTGCCATGAGTCTCCCAAGCGAGATAACAGACAGTAGCGCCCTATCGCATACTTTTCGGATGTGCTCCCCATAAGCCAGCTTCGAGTCCAATATCACTCCAAGATACTTAGCCGATTTTCTGGTCTCAAGTACTTCAGAGCCAACCGTCATGGGTATAATGGTTGGTATTCTTCTCTTGGTCAGCATGACAATCTCAGTTTTTGCGATCGTCAGCTGGAGACCATGGCTTTCCATCCAGGCTTCCACCCTTCTCATTACTTGATTGAGTTTGAGTTGGGCGAGATGAGGATTTCTAGACGTGATGACAGCGGCTACATCATCAGCATAGCCCACCAAGAGCACGTCTTCCGGCATTTCGAGGCGTAAGAGACCACCATACGCAACATTCCATAGGTCTGGTCCGAGAATGGATCCTTGTGCTGCCCCAGCTGTAATGGTTTTGCGTACAGTTCCCTGATTCGTTTCATAGATCAAATGGCGATCTTTCAGGTAATCCCGTACCATTGCCAGCAAGTATTCCTCTATTTGAAAATGTCGCTGAAAAGAATCCAGTATATCTGTCCATCTCGCCGAGTTAAAGGCGTTACGAACGTCCAGCGTTACCAAAAACACAATGGGTCTAGCTCGATGACAAACGGCCTGTGCGCGATCTACTACGCTAATTATTTCGCAGATGGCACTTATTGTTGAGTGGCCGCTGCGAAATCCATGTTGGTTTTTCGAGAGGTCACCTGCTCTTCGTATAGCTGCTTTTAGTCGAGGTTTCAGCAGCCCTTCCAAAAGTTTCCCCGCAGTGTCCAGCATGCAGAGAGGTCTGTACGCTGATGGTGTGTTACGATCTCCCTTTCCCTTTGAAACTAAGGCAAGTCGCGCCACTTTCCAGGGTGACGGAAAGACACCCGCTAGTAAACATTCATTGTACATGCGCAGTAATGTTGACGGGTGTCGTTCCACCACTACCTTTAAGACTTCTACTGGAATATTGTCCGGGCCTGGGGCTTTTCGGTTCTTCATTCTGGCACTCGCGCTTCGTAGTTCTTCTTCAGTGAACAAAGGGATATCTTCCTGGCGGACTGTGTGGTTGTTCTCTGCTCTTACATCGTGCGCTGGGAACAGTGAATCTACAATATTCCTCAGGACATCCGCCTCCATGGGTGGGTCGGGACCCATGCGGCCCAGCCTACCCGATACTATTTTGTAACCCTGGCCCCACGGGTCCCGGTCCACTTCTTTGCATAAAGTTTGCCACATTTGCCTTTTCCTCCGTTTTATAGCTATTCCCAGTTCTTTTTTTGCCTTTTTGTGGGTGGCGACAAGTAGCAACGCTTCCGGTCGTCCAATAGACCGCTGTGCCCTACGCCTGCATGCTAGAGCTCTTCGTCTTAGTTCCGCTATCTCCTCAGTCCACCAATAAGCGCTCTGTTTGCCCGGTAGTGACTTACGAAGTGGCATCGACGCATTGCACGCTCGCCGAATTTCGCCCATGGTCGAATTTACAACCGTACCTATTTCCCCAGAGCCCATTGCTACCCCTGCTTGTCCTGCGCTGACTTCGTCAGTAAAACTGTTGCCTAGTGACTCCAAAAGCTTCTCCCTATCCAACTTTGAAATATTCCACGCGAGTATTTTCCGTCTTAAGTTCTGAGGGGCCGGGCTTTCCTCCGACAGCCAGAAAGTAATATAGTTGTGGTCACTTCCAGTGTACTCCTCCATCACCCTCCAATCCTTTGTCATCATGGACAACGTCTCCGAGACAAGAGTTATATCGGGAATGGACTCACCGAAGCCTGGCCTGCGGTAAGTTGGTGTTGAGCCCCTGTTCCCCACGACCATACTCAGCCTGGAGACCATTTCCATAATTAATCTCCCTCTTGTGTTTTGAGTCGGCATCCCCCATTCCAAAGCTCTCGCATTGAAGTCACCAGCTACTACCAGTTTGCCAGGAAGGTCTCGAAGAGCGTCTTCTAATGCTTCTATCCTTCTACGAAATTCCATTATTGGGTCGTTCGGTGAAAAATAGCAGCTGACAAAACTGATGCCGCAGTTTTCAATCCAAACATATCCATCGCCTGAACCTCGCCGATCAACCCGGACTTTCCGAGTGTCTGCAACTCATAAAGCTGCATAGCCCGAAGTGTCTGAATACCATGTCTCTGGATTTCTCCTTCGGTATGGTTCGCTGATCATTGCGATTTGAGCTCTGGATTCTTGCATAAGCTGCGTGAGTAAATCGTCCGCAGTGCGGCATCTTTGCAGGTTCCCCTGTAGAACCCTCATCTACGCAGCAACTTCTTCTGCGCATCGAGCCCTTCTCGGAAAGCTTTGCATGTTCTTGATCCCAGAACATGCTTCACTTCTCTTGTTTTACCTATGTCGTTGCACAGCAGGCAGAATGGCTCCGCCGAGCATACCTTTGCAACGTCTCCCACTTGTCCGCACTTCCAGCAGTTAGTGCTACGGTCTGGTCCTTTGCAGTCTTTTTTGGTATGGTTGTATCCCATGCACTTGAAGCAGCGCACAACTTCAGGTCGCTTCCTAACCCTAGCGTTAAGCCAGCCAATTCTAATTCGTCCAGTATCAACTAGCTTCAAAGCTTTTGCTTCGTCCAGTTCAACGACGGCTTTCCTCTGTTCCCTTGTATTCGGGGGAAATAAGGTAACTTTTACGTTCTGAATCCCCTCTTCCCGAATCGCTGCTAACACTTCCTCTTCTGTCGTAAGACTATCGAGGTCGAGTGTCTCAATTTTGACTTTGGAGACGAGCCTTTTAACCTCTCCGAAACTCCCCACAGCTGCCTGGATTGCATCACCGAATTTTGAGATGTCTTCACACTTTGACAGTGTCACAAGTACTCCACCGTCTGCCGTTTTTCTGATTTGGTGAACGTGTGCCCCAACTTTGCTTGGGCTTACCCCTGCCCGAATATGCTGAAAGACTTCTGCATAACTCTTCCCTTGGGTAGGCTTTATTACCACAGCTTCCTTTCTTGCCCTAGGCGATTTCGTTTTTTTCTGCCTCGGTTTTTTCAAGTTCAGCTCTGTATTCGACGCCAAGCTCTTGGTTGAACCAGAATTTGCCGCTTTATCTTGCCGGCCGTTACTTTTACGTGACTTTTTCAACACAGTCACCCATGTGTGCTGTTCGGTAGTACCTACTTCAGTTCGTGCTCGAACGATATTTTCTTTGTTAGGACTACCTTCAGGCGTTCTTGCCCGTTTTTGTGCTTTGGCTTGCACAGTTTCGGCAGTATCCTTTACTCCGTGCTCTCTAGGCTGGGCTCCTTCAATTTGCCTCAGCTCTAGCTCGGCCTTCTTCCAATTTTCTCTACAAGCTTCTACCACTTCCAGAGCCTCTTCGAGTTCAAGAAGACCGTCTTTCACCTGCCGCGATATATTTTTCTGCACTTGGGATGCAGCTGCTATTTTTGTAACTATTTCCCGGCACTTTCGCAGCATCTTTTCTTCTTGTGCTCTTTCTTCAGCAATATAGCTTCCCTTTGAAGAAGATCGTGCCGTCGTCGCTGGAGAGGTACCCACTACAACGCAGTGCCTGCGTATGTTTTTCTGGACCAAACACCGTTCCGCACGCGGAGTTTCTTCACCCGCTTTATTTGTGGTGGCCGCGCTAACTGCCACAGCAGAATTCAGGGCGCTAGATGTTTCAGACTGCCCCTGTTCTATTCTTGCGGAGTTTTTTCCCACAGGTGGTGTTCTTTGCACCTTTGGTCTACCAATAAAAGGATTTACTTCCTTCGTCACTGGTGTGTTTCCGTCTGCTTCGTTCCCTTTATCGCTATCGTTATTGTTATTATTTTGATTGTTTATCATATCTTATGGGTCCCCTCTCAGAGCCGCTATCTAGGTCCGGATGGACAGTCGCCTTAATGATCCCGTGGTTATCTAATGCAAGCAGGGAGGCCACGCGAGGGTTGCGAGACGCTCTTATGGGGTCGCCTGCGCAGAGCCAGATCAGCGCTAATCAGGAGTGCAACTCAACTGAACCTGTCCCGCCAACTCAACAGCGCGAACTTCGAACGTACTCTGAGGCCTGCCAAGGTTTTAACAGGACGGAGGCGGTATGATATTAACCTGGAGCCGTTGGCACTTGAATGTCACTCCGGTGTTACTAGGTCCAGAATACCATAGCCACCAACCCAAATGCATCAATTCCAAATCTTTAGTCGAGATCTTTGTCCGTGTAAAATAAGCCAGTTTGTGCCAATTTAGAAAAACCATATCTGCATCGCTGCCCTGCTGGCGGCAGTGCCACGACGCATCAATGGTGAATAGGGGAGCTTGATTACCGCAGCCATCAAATAATGCTGGATACATTACCTGGGGCCCAGATGCGCAGTTCTTCAGGATCATGAGATCAAGCTTTCATGGCATGGTTTTGGTCCACGGCTGCTTATTCGTATGAACAATTTTTGGCCATCTAGTCGCAGTCACGTATACAGTTAGATGTAACAGTGGTGTCATCTTATATCGCAGCGACCACACAGTTAAACCGCACTTCGCACTTAATAACTCTCCGAAGCCGTCGTACCACTGTGGGCTGCCCCTATCCGCCACCTGGGGACGCGTCCAGTAGCAGACCAGCCAACTGCCCTGGACCTCGAATTTTAATACTTAAGCAACAATGTGAGTGTCAACCCCAATATTCTTCTAGCACGTGAAACAGTACTGCAACTTTCAAATGCAGTATACTCGTACAAATGGGTCGAAGTGAAAACATACACATTGACAACAAATACAATCAAATTTTTGCTGGATAATGTAATGGTTGGCCAATTACCGAACTTGCTTATGTTCGGAATGGTCTATACCGGAAAATGTACTAAAAATCCATATAACTTCAAACACAATAGAATCACAATATTTAATTTGTTAGTTAATGGCGTATGTTCAATATCAACATTGAACAACTGTTATTAATGTACAACTGCAATAACCAATTTTTCTCAGCACATTCTTTGCTGCATTCAACAATGTTTACGCTTGAGCATTCGAAATGCAACGAAAAGATGTAACCTGATCACCCTGCATATCGCCTGCGTAAAATTCTAAGCACGCGAATTCTAAGTACTTTTCCTAACCGGTTGCAAATGTGCATGGCCAAAACATTGGTAGCAACAGAATTTGCATGTTATTCAATTTAGTACTTGAGTCAGATTCAGAGAGAATGAATTATCAGTCTTCAATTGATAACCAGATCTCACAGATTGTTAAGCATTCGTTAAAGTAAAAAATAAAATTCTTGAATCAGAGTCAGGAGTTTTCTGGTGGCTCTTAAAAATCTGTAGAAATAAAGAAATAAACTTTCAATTGGTGCTTCGACCAATTGAAGGTTTGAGCTGGGACAATCGATCAATCGGTGCTTCGACTAATTGGCTGGTTTCACTTCAACGCCTTGCAATTGATGCTTCGACCTATTGGATGTTTCAGTTGGGACAATCAATCAATTGGTGCTTCCACTAATTGACTGGTTTCACTTCAACGCCTTGCTATTGAGTTGGCACAGGCGATCACTTGGTGCTTCAACCAACTGATTGACAGCCTAACGGGTCTTAGCAAAATAGCGTATACATAAATTTTGGTGACCACGTTGTGACTATCAGATCAAAAAGCGTCTGAGCATGTCCAACATGGCAGACATTACTCTGAAGCAGACGCAAAATGGTGCTGATATTCAGCGAATTATAACCAATTTTACCAAGGACTCCGAAGACCAAAAAAGAGCCAGGTCTTACTTTGAAGTCCGCTTACAACGACTTGATGAAGGGTTACAAGACTTCCAAGAAGGGCACGATCAACTTGAGGTAAGTGATTTTCCACCCAAACATGAATATTTCAAAAAGGATTACTACGGAGAGATCAAACGGCTTCACGACAAATATCGTCGCATTTTTATAAACGCTATAAAAGCTTTCGGGATTGCTACAGTTCAAGCTGCCGAAGCTGCTCAGGTAAAAATACCAGTAGATACATCAGAAAGTAGAGATGTCGAACGAAATATTTTACGACAGTGAGCTCTCACACTGTCATTAAAGCGATTGGTCATCAGTTTAAAGCCAGCAACTGATGATCAGCTTACCCATTACTACAAGGTATCAATGACAACTCTCAGAGAGCTCTGGACTCAAGTGGCTGCTACAAATCTTAGGATTTGGGAAAATTCAAGTGACCCTATAGCATTAGGGTAAAATTTGAAAGAGTCTCTTCATCTTGAGGATGAAGTACGGAAAATGACCATTGGATTGTCATCAAGATTAACTGGCAGAACAACAAGCAAGCCACATGCAGGACGTAACACCGCACAGCCGATGCCAGTACAGCTTCCAACGATATCAATCCCTAAGTTTGACGGCAACTATGCAAAATGGCGACAATTTGCTGATCTATTTGAACAGCTGGTGCACGTGCAAAACATAGAGAACTGCCAGTAGATGTGGTATTTAAAGACCAATCTATCTGGTAAAGTTGAGAAGCTTGTGAGACACCTTCTCTTATCAAATCAGAGCTATTATACTGCTTGGGAGCTGCTTCATAACAGGTATCAGAACAAGCGTTTGATGGATGCTACCTTGATAAGACGACTGGTATCTTAATCAAATGTGGACTCCAATACATCATCGGCCACTATTAAAGTGCTGCATGATACTACGTGTGAGTGTCTGCTTGGATTAGAGAGCCTCGGCTTGTCCATAGAGTCCTGGGACCCAATTTAATTACACATCTTGTCAAACAATCTGGACAAATCAACTCATCTTCTCTATGAACAGTCCCTACGAAACACTTTTTGGAATTTCTGCAAACAAAATTTCAAACCTTAGAGGCGTTTGGCCTGAATACCAGGTTCACCAACGAAAGGCAGCAAACAAGAAAGGAAACAAAAGTTCTTGCATCGGTAGTTACCACAAAGAGCATCCACTTTACGCGTGCAATATTTTCCTGAGCTGCGTGCCGGCCGAGAGGATCCAGATTGTACGCAACAATAACTTGTGCTTAAATTGCCTGAAATCTGGTCATTGATCTAACAGTTGTGAATGTGGAACATGTCGAAAGTGTACAAAGAAACACAATACTTTGCTTCATCTGCCCGAGGTATCGAGCAAAAGGACGGTAGCCTGCAAAACTAAGCAACCAAAAGCACATCCATCGACACATTTAATGCAGCCAGAGCAGACGATCTTACTTGCGGCACAGGACAGGTGATGTAATAACCAGAACGTACTCCTGAGCATGGTTTGAGTTATATTGGTGTCAGAAAATTGACGTGAGGTAGAGTGTTGAGCTCTTTTGGACTCAGGATCCGAAGTGACTCTAATTTTGAAACGAATCATTAAGAAATTGGGAGTCGTGGTGAGACCTGATGCCATGCATATTCAAGGCATTGAAAGTGCCAGCCAACGCACACAGCGTCAAGTCAACCTGGAGCTAAAATCTAAAACCACTGGTTTCTCTGAGCATTTTGAAGCGTTTGCACTAGACCAAATAGTACCAACACAACCAACACATACCATAAACCCTGAGAAGTGGGGTAGTCCTCTTAATGTTACCTTAGCCAAAATGGAATTTTACATGGTAAAGAACATTGACGTACTTATTGGTGCCGAGTTCTTCTACCTAGTTCTAGTAATGGGACAGATAAGGCTTGCACCGGGATTTCCAACACTACAAAACACAGTGTTTGGATGGATTGTCTCATAAAGTTTAAGCGTCAACTCTAGATCAGGAGTAGCCTGTTTTGTTGGTGTGACCAAAGAGCAATTAAGCGATTCAATTGAAAAATTTTGGAAGATTGAAGAAATTACCAGCATTGCTTCAACTGAAAACCACTGAAAATGCTTGCGAGCGGCATTTCAATTAAACAATTCAACGACTACCTACTGGTTGGTTCATAACCACACTGCCATTCGCAAGGAGTCCTGATTGCTTGGGAGAATCCAAAGACATGGCACTGCGTCGGTTTTATGCTCTAAAGAAGAAGCTCGCTAAGGACGACAAGTTACGATAACAATACATTCGGTTCATGAAAGACTGTTACCAAATGGGCCATATGGAAGAAATTAACATCAAGAATATCAGATTCCTACACTAATTTCTGCCCCATCATAGCGTTATGAAGCCAGATAGCACTACCACAAAGCTCCGTATGGCATTTGATGCCTCAGCTAAAACAAGTGCAATTATTTCAATAAATGACATACTGCTTGTAGGCCCAACAGTACAAAGTGAGCTTTTGACAATCCTACTCCGTTTTTGCTTACCGCGCTATGTGTTCACGGCAGGTGTACAAAAAATGTATCGACAAATTCTTATCCGACCTAGTGATGGTAACTCCCAATTGATATTCTGGCGAAGAGATGTCATTCAGCCAAGCCAATTAAGTGCTACCATCTTTATACTGTAACCTACGGCACTGCATCAGCTCCATATTTGGCAACCAAGTAACTTCAACGCCTTGCATTTGATGAACGAAATGCATATCCAGAAGAATCAAAGGTACTAGCGCAAGACTTCTATGTTGACGATGTCATAACAGGTTTCAACACCCTGTCAGAAACAATTACCGCTCAGAGCGAACTCATAAGTATGCTGGGAAAGGCGAGCTTTAAATTGCGCAACTGGTGTACAAACCATCCAAGACTACTGCAGAATATTCCACCAGCTGAACAAGAGGTTCAGCTTAACTTCTTGGAAAGACACAACGAAGCTTGCAAAACTTTGGGAGTGTCATGGCTTCATAAAGTAGACCAACCTCGAATCCGAACCCAATTCACTGACCAGCATTGGGTTACCAAAAGAATAATGGCCTCAAAAAAGCGCAGCTGTTTAATCCATTAGGGCCAGTAACACCCGTAATCACAAGAGCAAAAATAATGTTGCAGCAGCTATGGCAGCTTCATCTGGACTGGGGTAATGCCATTCTACAAGAAACTCACACACAGTGGACGACATTTACTAGCAGACTAAATGAACTGGACATCATCCAGATACCTCGCCAAGTAATACTGCCTGAAAAAGCGACCAAAATTCAAATTTACATATTTGCAGATGCATCCGAACAAGCATACTGAGCGGCAGTGTATATTCGGTCAACATCTAGAGCCCAGACTATTGTGCGGCTTTTTTGTGCAAAATCGAAAAATTTACGGTGCCAAGGCTTGAATTGTGCGCAGCTGAATTGGCAGCTGACCTTACCGAGAGGGTGACAACCGATTTAAAGCTCGAAACTACAAAGGTGACACTGTGGACCGACTCACAGATAGTACTTCCTTGGGTTCATTCTGAGGCTGCCAATTACAAAAGCTTTGTCGCAAAGAGGATCTCGTCCTAACAAGAAACCACAACGCCACAACAATGGTGTCATAGAGTAAGGACAATCCAGTTGATGTTATATCGCGTGGAATATCCCCTGCGAAACTACCACAATGCCATTTGTGGTTTTATGGGCCAAGATTTTTGCATGGAGATGAGTGTTTATGGCTTCCACCATTTCAACCAAGTGGCAAGTGCTCCATCAAGGCAAGAAGCTTATTGCTATCAGCAGCAACAGTGAAGAAGAAAGGGAGTTGCATTGATAATATTAATCACAAAAACTCATTTCAAAAGCTGCAACGGATAATGGCGTATGCCTTAATGTTCATTTCCAAGATTAAACAGCATCCGCAAACTACAATTACAGATAACCATCTAATCACTCAAGACATAGATGATGAGCTCCAGGTTATTATTAAAGAGATGCAAAAGCAAGAGTTCAAAGAAGAAATCGATCAACTACGGAAACACAAGCAGGTTCACAAAAGAAACCGTATTCGCAGCCTAGCTCCATTTTCAGATAGCAAAGGTTTTTTGAGAGTTGGTGGGAGGTTAAAAAATTTCACGTTACAGTTTAACGCTAAACATCAAATGCTTATACCTTACTCGCATGTAGTGACGAGATTGCTGATGGAACATATTCATCGCGAAAACTTTCATGAAGGCATAACTGCCTTACTTGCGGATATCAGACAACGGTTTCGGCCCCTAAACGCAAAGACATTGGCCAGATCTGTGGTACACTCTTGCATACAATGTGCCAAAAGTAAACCTCAAATGTTGCAGCAAGTAATGGGAGATCTGCCAGCTACTTGAGTGCAGCCCGCAAGGCCCTTTGTTCACTCTGGCGTTGACTTCTGTGGGCCCTTGTTTGTTCACTACAAAATCAGAGTAAAGAGGCCTCACAAACGCTACCTTGCCGTCTTTTGCTGCTTTTTAACAAAGGCTGTTCACCTTGAGCGGGTGTCGGGTCTCAAAACCGATACCTTTATTGGGGCACTTAAACGGTTCATGGCTAGAAGAGGAAGGTGCAAGGAACTCTTCTGTGACAACGATGTCAATTTTGTGGGCGCCAGCAATAAGCTGCACGAACTAGTCCCAATCATCCATTCCGAGCAGTCACAGGAAGCCATCAAGTCAATGTGTGTCTCAAAGGGAGTCAACGTCATTTTTATACCTCCCCGAACTCCACACTTTGGAGGTTTGTGGGAGGCAGTGTTAAATTCTGCCAAAAGGCTATTGAAACAAAACTTAGCATCAACATCTTTAACTTACGAAGAGCTTGAAACAGTTGTCGTAGAAATCGATGTAACCCTGAATTTGCACTCACTTACTCCCATGTCGACCAGTCCAAATGATTTTACCGCATTAACGCCGGCTCATTTTCATGTTGGCAAACCTCTCACGACTCCTGTTGATATGCATTCCGATCGTCACAAAACAGGCTCGCTCACTAGATGGAAACTGGTTTCGCACACAAAACATGAATTTTGGCGCAGATGGAGCCGAGAGTATCTGAGCGAGTTGCAACGTCATATAACATAAATGGAAGACACCATCACCGAATGTTACACCTGACATTATAGTCATCGTGCAGGAAGATAACGCGCCAGTACTCCACTGGCCTTTGGGAAGAATTGTGAAGACATATCCAGGCGAGAATGGTTACGTTCATGTTGTGGACGTACTCCGGCGGCCCATTCACAAGTTTGCACTTCTTCTTTGTGACGGTGAATCCGTCACAGACGATGACTCCTTTCTATATAAGATTCAAATGGCAGCCAGTACGATCGATGTTCAGATTCCAACATCAGCAACGCCACGATCTAATCAAGACCAAAACGAAATTCCTTTCAAAAAAACGACGACTGGTCAGCGGTCCAGCATTATTACACTCTTCTTGACGCTTCTAGTGCTACCTTGCTCCATTGCAACGCCCATTAAAATTCAGCGATTCTCTGGAGGACTTGGTTTGTATTTTGACCACTTGGGCCAGTAATTGAACAATGCCAACACATTATGGGAGAGCTAAAGGAGGATAACGAGCTTTTGCACCCTCATTCCAACCACAACCGAGCAAAACGTGGTACATTCAATATCGTGGGGCACATAGCCAACTCACTTTTCGGGCTTCTTGAAGCTGATTACGCCGAAGAAATTGCGAAAAACCTGGATTATACTCAAGAGAATCAAGAACATTTGCTCAGTATGCTAAGGAATCGAACATCAATCATCGGTTCTACAATCAATGTCATCAACACCAACCAGGAACCAATAGACTTCGCCTTTCAGTCCATTACCACTGAGATCCAGCGATTAACCAACCACATCAAACGCATCAGTGACGAAATTCAGCAATTAAACATTTTACAAACTTTCATGTCGGTCTCGATTCAGATGCTATCTATGGTGTCCAAATTACAACGAATGTAATCATCACTGATTGACGTCATTACTCATACGCTTTAAGGAAAATTTATTTTACTCAACTCATTGCAATCAAAAATCATTTGCTTGCAACCATTCAGCTGCCCGTAAAGCAAGATGACCTTTATTACCTTTACCAGCTGATGGAAGTCAAGGGACGCACGTTAGAAAAAAAAATACATCATATTCCATATCAGTTTACCATTGATCACCACAGACAATTCAGTACTCTTGCGGGTGATGGCCATTCCAAGCTCAATCAATGGCCGAAATTGGCCAGTCCAAATACCTGGCTCTTCGCATTTAACGAGGGCATCAACATCAACTTAGCATGTGGAGATCAGGCTTTGCTACAAATGCTAGAAAGGTCTGGTATAGTGCACCTACAAGCTAATTGTATCATTAAACACGATTGGTTCACGATCAGAGGACTGCAATTACACACCGGCAGTACGAATCTTTCGTATACAAAACTATATAAAACCATAATAGTTCACCATCCTCACCTTAACAATCTGGAAAATACTTACTTATATACAAACCAAACCGTCAAACACACGTCAAGGAACTCAAGGCCATCCAAGCAAAGCTCAACATACCGGAACTGGCGAGCCTTCCACATAGAATCAAACAAACCGACATCCACCGATTTGCGGTCAGCTACCTCGGACTATTGATAGCAATTATGCTCATCATCATCTTGGTATCTAACAAGATCACTGGTCATTTTCCAGCGTTGCGAATCAGCCTTCAAAATCACAGTGGAGTAAAATATATATGTTAGATATATGTTAAATCTGGAACACTAAAAGGAAATTTCTGATTTGTTATGTTTGAATTCGCATATCATGCAAATTCACTTAAAAGCAATAATCTAATTAGATTACTCTTATCAAAAGGCATCTTGCATCAAAATTAAAATTAAACTTGCGTTCAACGCGGGTAGTAATGTTTAACATCCACATTGAACAACTGCTATTAATGAACAACTGCAATAATGCAACTTACTCAGCACATTTTTCAGTGTATTCATCTTCATTGCATTACTTGTAGACACAACAATGCTTACGCTTGAGCATTCGAAATGCAACGAAAAGATGTAACCTGATCACCTTGCATATCGCCTTCGTAAAATTCTATGTAGCGTACAAGTACCAAATCAACCTTTTGAATTCGATTATTCAAAAGAAAATCCACTGAGCACCTGGGGGTGAGGTTTCTCAAGGGTACTGGTATCAATTATTTCGATAAAGGTCATCAAAGATCCAATCAAATCTTCGGCAATGGTTGTTTTTTGTTGGCATTCGACTTGACAGCAGATAATTCATACGAATCAACTTGTGGCAGTTTATTGAATCAAGTTGTGGTGAGATTTGAGGGAAGATTCAACGCGGCATTGATAAATAGTATCTCATGTATTGTTTATGCAGAGTATGATACGAATATTGAAATCAATATTAATCAAAACGTTTACTCGAGTCTTTAAAAAAGTATATAAAGAGATTCATCAATTTTTTTGCATTTATTTATTTACCTGAGCACTAGCTGGAGATATCTACAGTACCATGACCCATTGCCTAGTAAATACCAAGTATTTCTCAGAAAGGTTCTTTACCTTCCGTAAAAAATTGTGTTTGCCGGCTTTATTTCACCAGATAAAGCGTATACATAGGAGATCGTTTACAAATATCCTTCACCAGCAGCTAACACAACAGATCATACTGGTGTGTCTGGAAGCCTTGAACTTATGACGCCATACGAGATCCATGTGTGGGAGTGAGAGAGAGAGGCAAATAGAACATTCTTTATAATGCTATCTCTCTCTATAAATTTTATGCACACTTTTGAAGTTTTATTTTGTAAACACCCACACACACTTCACTTAGATATTTTCACGTATACGTAGTTGTTTTTAAAGTTAAAATTACGTCAAAACCTAAATTTCAAATAGGTGACTTTGTACGTATAAGTAAACATAAGCAAATCTTTAAAAAAGATTACACACCAAAATGGGCCACTGAAATTTTTTTAATAAAAAATGTAAGAAAAATACAACTTCGAGTAAACTCGCTGAAAGACTATCAGGAAATTTTGATACGGGGAGGTTTCTACAAACCTGAGTTGACAAGAGCGAAACACCTTTACGCATACCTTGTTGAGAAAATTATTAGAAGAGGAAATCGGGGTTTTGTTACATGGTTTGGCTTTCTTTCTCATCATAATTCCTGGACAAATATAGAAGATGTTCTCTAAAAGTGAACAACATTCATTCGAGATGCTGTTTCTAAAGCGAGAATTACAATGCAAGACGTTTGCCAGTCTAAAAATTGATGAAAGAAAAATACTTAAGCTTGCTCGTAGTGGATTCGAAATGTTTCTACGTCAACGGTAAAGACGTCTGTGGACCCTACGATACACTTAGTACATCAAAAAAATGTTCCGGAATAGAACACTGCTTCTATAACCGATCCAAATGTGTTGGCTTCGGATTTTTTCTTGGTGGAGTTATATGTGAAGCTGTTTCAATGTATTATTACTTTTCCATGTAAAATGACAGAAACAATTTTATTTCAATAAAAATTTGTAAAAATCAAAAATTAATAAAGATTATTGCCATTAATAACAACAAATGTTTTATTTATCTAAAATTCCCACACACTATCTCAATACACCAAAAAATATTCAGCCACTATGTGTTTGCGTAACTTTATCTCCACTTGAATAAAAAATTTGACGCTATCCATTCATCCATGCGCCACAAAGAACAGTTATGACTCATTTGCAACACGTTTGTACGCGTACGTCTGACATTTCATGACCAAATACGACAAATTACGAGCATATAGCCCTCTCTATCCACATACAGTACTTGAATTCCTCGCTTCAACCACCTTAACACATAGTAACACCCGCTTCAAGCCTCAGTATAGTTATTTTTTCGTTTCAAATATCAACAAACAAATTTTTCATTTCACAACAAAATAGAACTTTCCTCTTCTACAAGTCATACGCTTATTCATTTCACACCTGAGCTCATAAGCATCATACGGATACAAGTTGAAATCTTTTTTCGCAACTTTTCGGTTTTTAATTTCATACTTATTCATCATTCATTTCAGAACCATTCACTTTTGATTTTCCTCATAAGGATAAGAAAACATCGTTGATCTTCAAACAGGTATTCCATTTTACAAGAAAAACTACCGGTCCATCTGTTTTTCTCCATTGATTCACTTTGTCCACAAAGTGCATTAGCAATCATGCATTTTCCTACGATCAAAATATAAATGACCCACAACAAATAGTTATTGGTAATTCTCTTTCCATTCTATATTCCCGTCATCATCATAGTACGCAATCATGTTAAACGCATTTCAACCGACACAATTTGCAACCCAATTTTATGGATCTCCCATACATATGTAATGCATGTTAATCATCATATGCTTAGTCACCGAAAATTGCACTTTTTACCTCTCTGGAACTGGTTTCTTTTCATTCAAATCGATACCGCCGCCAAATTGAACTCCGCCAAATTGAACTCCGCCAAAGTGAACTCCGCCAAATGTAACTCCGCCAAATTGAACTCCGCCGATCGCAAGTCTAACTTGTGATATGCCGGTCCCAAGCCCGGAGAAAGGAGGAGGGTTTGAGGCAACGAGGTAACTCTATCCACAGTAAAATGTTGTTGCAGACAGCTGTTTGCCGCCGCTCATGGTATTGTGAAAAAAAAGTTGGGTTGTGGCGCTGGAACGGGTAGGAGTTTGATTTTGAACTAAGAGGAGGAATTTTGGGAGTTGACGGAGAAGCAAGCGAACTGGGCTGGGAGATGTGAGAGTGTTTTTTGGTGGATGAGGTCTGGAAGTGCCGGATCGTGATTTTTGGTTGGGAATAAGATTTTGGAGGTTTTGCTTGAGACGGAGTTTGGCTGCCGCCGTGGAGTTTAAGAGAGTACCTGTTGTCGAATGTGTAGAGGGGAATCCTTACTTAAACCGGACATTTCAAGATAGTGCTGCTAGTGTATTAAAAAAACTTTTCGCGATTTCAACCGCGACTACACAAAAGTTCGAATTAAAGTTATGGCGATCAAAGGAATTTTATTCGTGAATATATGCATAATTAACCAGTTGGTGGAATAATTAAATGGATTGTTTGACAAGTGACCCTTTTCTCAAGTACTTAACAAAGATCAAGTACTTAATCGCCAGGAAAAGAAAAATAACAGTTTTATATCATTGAATTGCCGTAGATTTTCATAGGGATAGTCGGCAAGGCGATACAGTTTTGGTTTCAAACATAAACTTAATAATAAAAACGTGAAATTGCGTCAATACCTTGGAAAAAAAATATCAAAGTGATTAGGCAAGATTGGAGATTGGCAACAAAATGAAATTACTTTGTGGTGTAGCTTTTGAGGGCTAATCAAGTCTCCTCTTGATTCTTGTGCACGAAATTTAGTGAAAGTTCTGAATGATAGCAGATTAGACGAATGTTGCTTCTGAGTATCCGTTACGAGCAAGCCGATCGGAGTTTTATGTTTTCTGCCTGATTTGTTGTGCAGACAGACGATCTGCTACCAGCTTCAGAGAAAGCAATTCTATTTTCGCATTTGAGGACGAATTGTTTTTGATTGTGTTGAATTTTTGCAATCGGGCACGAATTGGTTTATTTTGGAAAGGGGAACGATATCGATTTTATGGGAGAACTCGCAGTAATCGGTATTAATGTACACACAGGAAATGCAGCGGACGAATCATACATCGGTGAAACAATGAACATGACGGCCTACTGATTTATTTCTATAGTAAAAATTAAGATACAATTGCTTCTGAGTTTATCATCCATTTTTATGATAACATCATCCTACGAAAAAGATTGTTAACTCACTTTTGTAATATTATAAAGCTTTACAGTGGATCCCGCATCACGGCGCCGTTATCCGGAATCACTGGTAAGTGAGATATTTTTATTTAAAAATTTTTATTTTATGTTGTTTTGCATTTATATGATTTGAATTTTAATGCGCATACTTTAATTCAGTTGTTTTTCACATTTTTAGTTAATAAATTATAATTTATTGTTATTGACATGTCCTAATTTTGAATAATAATTTCTTTTTCTGAATTGTTTTTTTTCGGTATACAAATGGCGCCCAAAAACTTTTTCGAGGCTTTGGTGTAAAATCGGTTTTTAGTTTTTTTGTTTATTTCATTTTATTGTTACTATGTTTAGTTTTTATGTAACAAATTTCATTTTAGATTTGCAGGAATTCTTATTAGTTTTAACTTGTATTTGATTTTTACTAATGTTCGAAGAACAATAGTATTAAACTCGTTTCGCCGAAAATTCATATTTCTTTAGTTATTTATATATATATATATATATATATATATATATATATATATATATATATATATATATATATATATATATATATATATATATATATATATATACAGTGGTGGACAAAAGTGGATACATAAAAAAAAATTTCTTGTGAATTTGACGTAACTTGTTTTGTATTATAGATAATTAAGTAACTTTTTTGTATTGGTTAATTGTAACTGTTGTCTATTATTATAAGATAAAAATAAATATAATTCGTCTTAAAAGCTAAATAAAAATTCAAAATTAATTGTGAACACCATTTATCCAGTTTTGTCAATTTTAATTATTTAGAAAGTTAGTACTTCGTCCATAGTCCTTTGTTGGCCATAACATTTTCAATTCGTTTTGGCAGGCTTTCTACCAAGTGTTGAATCGTTTGGTGTGTGATTTTTCTCCATTCATTCTGTACTCTTTCCCAAAGTTCGGCCATATTAGTTGGAGCACGTTCATAGTGTGAAAGCATCCTTTTTACGATTGCCCACAAATTTTCGATCAGATTTAAGTCCGGGCTTTGTGCAGGCCACTGTATAGTGTGAAATTGTTGCTCAGTAAGCCATTTTTTCACAATTATGGCAGTATGCTTGGGATCTCCATCCTGTTGAAAAATTATTTCCTCCACTGGATACGCACATTCTTCAACGAAGTCGGGTAAATTTTTTTGTATGATGCTAAGATAGTCTTCCTTTTTCATTATTCCTTCGATTTTAATCAATGGACCAAGGTTCCACCACGTAAAGCAGCCCCACGCCATTAAATGACCACCACCGTGCTTCACTGTTGGTTTGACATGATGTCTTTGAATAGTCTCATGGGGTCGATGCCAGTAATACTCCTTGCCATCTGACTGGAACCGATTGATTTTGGTCTCGTCTGACCAAATAACTCTTTTCCAGTCTTCAACGGTCCACTTTCTGTGATCCTTACAAAATTCAAGCCGTGCTTTTACATTCTTTTCAGATAGCGCAGGCTTTTTTTGTTTTACTGCAGACACTAGTCCAATTCTATGCAAAGCTCGTCTTACTGTGCGATCACTTACAGCTTTGTTCAATGCTTCTGCAGCTATTTTTGGTGTTCTTGCCTTCTTCGTCACCAGCAATCGTTCCACCATACGAGCATCTCCAGCAGACAACAACCTTGGCCGACCGCCAGAATTGCTAGGTGCCTTAAAATTTCTCCGTTTTCTTACCAAGCTTACTGTACGGTGACACAAGTTTAATTTCTCCGCTATTTTTCGACAAGAATTTCCATTTTGACTTAACGATAATATTTCATTTTCAAGGTTACGTGAAATTTTTCTCATTTTAATTTGTATTTAAATTTCACTCACTTTGTACGGTTCACTCTTGCTTGACTGCTGCAATACGACTAACAAATAGCAAAGAAACACAGAAAATGTCAAAGCAAGCGATGCAAACGATATTTGCAACGGTGAATCATTTTCTAATCAATGGAAATGAATGTGGACAAAACTGGATAAATGGTGTTTCCGAAGAATTTTTACTTTTCCTGGAATTTTTTTATAGGAACGGCTTTTATTCGCTCCATTAATTTAAAAATAGTATTCTAAGTATTCAGTGCAAAATGAATTACTGAATTATCTGTAGTAGAAGAAAAGTTATATCGAAGTTACTAAAAATTATTATCTATGTATCCACTTTTGTCCACCACTGTATATATATATATATATATATATATATATATATATATATATATATATATATATATATATATATATATATATATATATATATATATATATATATATATATATATATATATATATATATATATATATATATATCAGCAAATCGGTTAATAGAAGTAATCTTTGGAGTGGCCGATCCGATTGAGCTGAAATTTTCGGATGTCGTAGATGTATATAGTAGGTAGGTCCATGACTTGTTTGAATTCAGTTATCTTTAACCTTTTGGCGGCGGCGGGCATTTTAGTGAATTTTCAGGTACTCCTATATTTCCAAGCAGTGTACAATTTTTGTAACAAAAAGTATTGGAAATAAAAACTTATTATGTTTTAGGTTTTCGCATGACAAAGAATTGGAAATTTTGAGCCGTGTGTGGGTGCTGAGTGGGCAAGGAATTTTTCTCAAATTTTGATTTGTCATAACTTCTGACAGGAACATTCATTCATAACTTCTGACAGGAACAAATTGATAGAGCGTATTGATGTAGACTAGAACTTAGCACACATGAATTTTAAAGACA
>OZ022266.1:94153694-94248694 GCA_963978885.1 Nemotelus pantherinus
GCAATACAGAACGAGTCAGGTAGACCAAATTTCGCCAGCAGCCTTAATTCCAGCCGGTCTGCTGCTATTATGCCACCGTCAAAGTGGACGATTCGTTTTGATGGCACTTCGACGGGTCTCAGCGTTACTCGGTTCCTGTTTAGGATAAAGACCATGGCAGCGAGCTATGGGGTTCCGTTGGCCGTACTCGCTCATGACTTGCATTTGTTGCTACAAGGTCCAGCCGAGGAGTGGTACTGGCGTTATATGGAGCTCCATCGCTCGGTGACTTGGTCTGATCTGGAGCAGGAGTTGCGGGAGCGTTTTGAGGACCGTCGTAGTGACGTCGATATCAGGCGTGAAATCGATGCTCGAATTCAAAAACCGGGTGAGTCCATCCAGGTGTTCTTCGATGCGATCGAGGCAATGGCACTGCAGCTCAGCAACCCATTGTCGGATGTTGACTTGCAGTGCATATTGCTATGCAATATGAACCGACGCTTACGGGAGCACTTGGCTGGACTCGAATTCCGCAATGCCCGCGAATTGCTGCGACGCTGTGTGGCTACCAAAGCCGTATGGTATCCTTCGGGTCAACGAGCTGAGAGTACCCAAGTGCGACGCGTGGTCCATGAAATATATGAACCTGAAGAAAACAAAACCGCTCAGTATGTGGAGGCAGTCACCCCATCAGCTCGCCCTCCTCTAATGACACGTATGTCCCAACCTGTGCCATCATCGAATTCCCGTTCAGCGCAATATTCCACCGATTTTAGGGTCTGTTGGAATTGTCAAAATCTGGGGCATTCGTATCAGGATTTCCCCATAGCCCCAACCCGAATTTTTTGCTATGGTTGTGGAGCTCCTGATGTGCTTAAGCCCAGATGTGGACGATGCAGCAGAAACGCCAGACGGATTGTGACGAATACGAGGATTCGGAGCGGTCCATCTTCCATCCAACAAAGGCATCCCGAGACCACGGATGTGGCCACCAATGTGGATCCAGAGCTGTGGCGTCGTCAATAGGATGCCAAATATTCAGAGGCTACAGTTCAAATCTCAAGAATTGTTGACACTGCGACCCAAACACCTTGGTCTGCAAATCAGCCTCTGACCGAATCTTGCTATACCCCTTCTAGTTGGTCGGCCTCCGGAGATTGCCGAACTTCTCGTCGCACACGCTCCTTTAATTGGTCATCAAATTCTACTTTTGGGAGATCATGGAGGTACTTTACCTTGCGTAGATTATTGAAGCAAGTTTGCGCAGATTCAATTCTGACACCATACGGGGAAAACCGGCCTTTTGCTGAAATCGAAATAAAAGGTCGGAAGCTCATGGGGCTCCTTGACAGTGGAGCTAGCGTAAGTATACTTGGAGCGGAATATTTGGACCTGATTAGGGATCTTGGGCTGAAGATGTCAATGCTGCAGACTGACATCCTTACTGCATCGGGTCAAAGGGCTCCCGTTCTAGGATACGTGCGTGCACTGGTGCGATTCAACGACCACTTGAAGATGGTACGATTTTTAATTGTTCCATCTTTGACCGGTCGCGTATATCTGGGAATTGATTTCTGGAATACATTTCGGATTGCGCCAGTCCAAGTCTCCGCTGTTGAGGTTTTGCCCCAAACACCCACTGTTGGTTTTCACCATTTGCTTCCTGAGGATCAGCAACGTTTAGAGCTTGTCAAACAACAGTTTCCATCGTTCAATGTTTTGGGGCTTGGTAAAACTTCTTTGCTAAGTCACCATATTGATACCGGTTCCACGAAACTTATCAAGCAGAGACACTATGCTGTCTCTCCAGCGGTCCAGAAACTGTTGTTTGATTAACTGGATCGTATGCTTTCCTTGGGAGTGATTGAGGAAAGTCACAGTGCGTGGAGCTCACCCGTAACGCTAGTACGAAAGCCAGGTAAAGTGCGTCTATGTCTCGATGCCCGAAGGTTGAATGAGGTCACCATAAAGGATGCGTATCCGTTGCCCTTGATTGAGGGGCTGCTTTCGCGACTTCAGTCCACTAAATTTATCACAAGTCTGGACTTAAAGGATGCCTTTTGGCAAATTCCTTTGGATGCGGAATCTAAGGAGAAGACGGCATTTACTGTGCCTGGCAGGCACCTGTACCATTTCACGGTCAAGCTTTTTGGTCTGTGTAACGCACCGCAAACTATGTGCAGACTGATGCATCGGGTTATACCTCATGAGCTGCTTGACAAGGTGTTTGTCTACCTTGACGACTTACTGCTTACAAGTTCGACATTTGATGAGCACTTGGAACTTCTTTCCACAGTTGCACAGCTGTTACATGCAGCTAAACTCACCACCAATGTCGAAAAGAGTAAGTTCGTTCAAAGGGAAATTAGATATCTTGGCTATGTGGTCAGTGACGGTATCCTGAAGACAGACCCCGAGAAAGTGTCTGGCATCGTGTCTTATCCAGTACCAAAAAGTGCGAAAGACGTGAGAAGGTTCATGGGAATGGCAGGTTGATATCGTCGTTTTGTCCCTAATTTCGCTTCCGTGACAGCACCACTAACAGACTTGTTGAAAAGTAAAAAGGCTTTCCAGTGGACTCAAAGAGTGGGAGTGGCTTTCGATAAGGTCAAAGAACTGCTAGTTTCGGCTCCAGCGCTGGTGAATCTTGACTTCACCAAACACTTTTATATTCAGTGTGACGCCAGCACTACGGGTATTGGGAGCGTTCTGTTTCAGAACGATGACGATGGTGGACAGCATCCCATCGCTTATATGTCCATGAAATTAAATGCTGCGCAGCGCAACTATAGCATCACAGAACTAGAATGCCTGGCTGCGGTGCACAGCGTCAAGAAATTTCGTGCATATATCGAGGGGCTGCCTTTTACCATCATCACTGATCATGCTAGCCTTAAATAGCTCATGAGCCAACAGGACCCCTCTGGAAGACTTGCTCGTTGGAGTTTGAAGCTGCAGGGCTTTGATTTTGTCATTGAGCATCGCAAAGGGTCACAGAACATCGTACCCGATGCTTTGTCAAGGGCACATGGATGCGGCGAGGAGGTGATGGCCATTTCGGGATGTTTGCCAGAGCACTATCATGTGGCTGCAATAATTCCCGAGTCAGCGTTCCAGGACCCAAAATATGTCGAGTTGGTAAATCAAATCGTAAAACAGCCTGACCGTTTCATGAACGTTTATGTTCGGGATATGCGGGTTTACATTACCACCAACACGACAGGAGCGCTGACCACGGACATCCCCACAACCAAACTATGGGTCCCGGAAAGTCACAAGCAAGAGCTGATTCTCCGTGCTCATGATGATCCATTGGGCTCTCATTTCAGCATTCGAAAAACTATTGAGCTGCTGCAACGCTATTATTATTGGCCTCGTTTAAGGCAAGACGTTGCAGGGCATGTCAAAACTTGTAACACATGCAAGCAAATTAAGCCTCCGAATACGACCACCAATGGCCTCATCTCGAGACACGGATCGACCGTTACAGCGCTTGTTTGTGGATTTCATGGGCCCATACCCCCGGTCAAAACAAGGGAATGTGCAGCTACTCGTGGTGCTCGACCACTACACAAAGTTTGTGTGGCTCAAGGCCTTGCCAAAAGCTACTGCTGAGGCCGTGATTAAATATCTGAACGAGATCTTCCTGACCTTTGGAGTGCCTGAATTCCTTCACTCTGACAATGGTGTTCAGTTTACTGCAAAGGCATTGGCTAAATTCTTGGGAGAATATGGGGTTGAGCAGATACTCACTCCCTTGTATTCACCTCATGCCAATGCTTCAGAGCGAGCAAACCGAAGCATCCTTAACGCAATCAGAGCCTACATAGGGGACGAACACCGGAATTGGGATGAGCATTTAGTGGAATCATGTGCAGCGTTTCGAAATGTTGTACATGAGGCCACTGAGTGTTCCCCCCATTTCCTGATGTTTGGTTACCACCCTATCCAACATGGCTCTGATTACGCTCTTTTGCGACAGTCGAACGCGTTTGAGGATGGGGAGGTGAAACTGAGCACTCATTGTGATCGACTGCGTCTCATACACGATCGAGTGAAGGAAAAATTAACGCAGGCCTACGCAAAGGGTGCACAAAGGTATAATTTGCGCAGTCAATTTAGATCCTTTGTTCCAGGGCAGGAGGTTTTCGTTCGAAATCACGCTCTCAGTAGTGCGGCGGACCGTTTCGCGGCCAAGCTTGCCCCGAAGCTTGTTCGTGCTAGGGTTCGTCGTCCACGAGGTCTTGTGGCATTTGAGCTTGAGGACGAGAAGGGAAATTCGTTGGGTGTCTACCACAGCAAGGATATTTGATAAGATTCATGAGGCCTCTGTCTTTCTGCGACTAGTTGTTGCCCGGCGTTGAGACCCTTCTCCTGGGGTGAGTCGCCCCCACGCTGTTGCAGACAGCTGTTTGCCGCCGCTCATGGTAATGTGAAAAAAAACTAAAACAGTTCACAGTGCAACAGTGCAGTTCGAATGTCATTGCACTCAATTGGTGCCAATGAAATCTAATGGCATTCGAATTGCATTGCCTGTATATAACAAAACGAGCGGTTGTGGCTCTGCAAGCATCACCTAAACCCTAGGAAAAAAAAACAATAACAATGAAGCGGTGCTGTTCAAATGCAATCGATACCTGAGTGCATTTGAACTGCATTGCTTGATGTTCGGGTGATGATTGTTGAATAGATGATATGCATTGTTACGGGAGATGGCGGCAGCGGGATCAGCTGAAAACTGCACTGGCGGGTTGGCGTGAGCTTTTTGCTGGGGACAGAGGTTTTTGGATTTTTGGGTCTTGGGACTGGATCGAACAAGTATGGTTTTGGCGCTGGAACGGGTAGGAGTTTGATTTTGAACTAAGAGGAGGAATTTTGGGAGTTGACGGAGAAGCAAACGAACTGGGCTAGGAGATGTGAGAGTTTTTTTGTTGGATGAGGTCTGGAAGTGCCGGATCGTGATTTTAGGTTGGGAATAAGATTTTGGAGGTTTTGCTTGAGACGGAATTTGGCTGCCGCCGTGGAGTTTAAGAGAGTACCTGTTGTGTATTAAAAATACTTATCGCGATTTCGACCGCGACTACACAAAAGTTCGAATTAAAGTTATGGCGATCAAAGGAATTTTATTCCTGAATATCTGCATAATTAACCAGTTGGTGAATAATTAAATGGATTGTTTGACAAGTGACCCTTTTCTCAAGTACTTAACAAACAAAGAGAGTGCAAATGAATAGAATCGCCAGGAAAAGAAAAATAACGGTTTTATATCATTGAATTGCCGCAGATTTTCATAGGGGTAGTCGGCAAGGCGATACAGTTTTGGTTTGAAACATAAACTTAATAATAAAAAAACTCTAGCGCACCTGAACCGCTAGAAACACTAATGTTCGAAGAACAGTAGAAGAATCGTGCAGGTTTTGAGTGCATATTCCACTATATGTGCTGCTTATTACGGCCAAACTGTTTCAAATGCCACGTTTTACTTTGGTCTCAAGAAAGAACTCATTTGGTGGAAGGTTTCAGATATTACCACTGGCATGAATTTCAACGTTTATGAGAGCAAAACACGGGTTAATTATATTCGTTATCAGTTGCTTATTTCACATAATTTTGAAAGCAGCATCTCATATAACATCAATGAAGAAAATGCTCAAAGCCTGCAGCACTGTAACTGAAGTTGGCGTTTGGGGCTGCGATCCGAAAAATTTGCAGAACTTTGCGAATTGTAACATCGGTTATTTATTTTCATTGTAAATGTTTCCGGTATGTATACTAACTGTAAGCATTTATTGATACAAAAGTAGCACAACTGACTCGTGCTGGCAACCTTTCGCCAGTATCAAAGCCAAAAACATATCAAATCTGCTTCACGTTGTTTAATTACATTCGAAGTTAAAGGAGTATAAAGAAATTTAGGGTTACCTGCAGTGAGTTTTTTCAAATGATCGAAAACTTAATATTTGCTGTTTATTGTCACTACAATATCATTACCATTTGAAAATTCTACGATAAAACCGCTTAATAAAGATATTGTAAACAAACACAAAACCAAAAATAGCTGGCAACCCTATCGTGGCTTTTCAACAAAATTTGGCCTGAATAATGTCTATGACAGGTTTCATTAATTGTATGAAATTCGTATTGATTTCATGACTGCACTGGAAGTTATAGTGCAAAAAGTTTTATTTTCCTGAGCGAATTTTCAAAACCAAAGACACAAAAATTACCATAGCTGGCAGCACCAATCAAATTTTTCAACCAAATTTCCACCAAACAGAGATTAGAGTTAGGTTTAGCTACTGTGTCAATTTCATGAAAATCTGGTAACTTATTCACATTTCATAGGGCAAAAAGCAGTGTTTTTTCTTTGTAATTTTTCAAGATGGCACCACTGGCACAGACTTGCCCACAATTCAAAATCGCTTCTATCAAATCTGGTCTTACTTAAGTCCAATGCATTCTGTAAATTTTAGCTGTATCTGATTATTGGTTCGTGAGTTTCCGTGAACAGAAGTTTTTGATGCTAAAAATATAGGTTAACTGGCAGAGAGTTACCGTTCTTGTCCGACATGAAATTTTCAAAGTTTTATTTTGAACGTGTAGATAAAACATAAGATTTATATACAGATTGGTTTTATTGCAAGAAACGGACGGTGTTTTGAATATTCGATTTTTTGAATGTTTTCACTTCCAATTTTTTTATTTTAAGGTCCAGCAATTGTGTGAGTTTCGTCAAAATCGAACGATTCAATCAGAATTTATAGGGCTAAAAACAGTTATCTTTTTTAGTGGTTTTTCAAGATGGCACCACTGGCACAGAATCGCCCGCATTTCAAAATCACTTCTATCAGACCTGGTCCTGTCTTAGAACAATACATTCTGTGAATTTCAAATAATTCTGCTCATCGGATCGTGAGTTTCCGTGAACAGAAGTTTTTGATGCTAAAAATATAGGTAAATTGGGCAAGGGTTACCAGGCGTGCCCGTTATACCATATCTTTTTTTTTTTTTTTTTTGGTTATGTAAACAAAGCACAAGATTTACATATGAGTGGCTTTTTTTGAAGAAACGGCATTTTTTCAAGAGAGACGATGATTTGGAGGTTTTCACTTTCAGTGCCTGCCCTAGCTACAGGGTTGCCAGCACGCTCATTAAAAGCTACACAAATCTACAACTAAATAATATCAATATGTCCTGAAAATTTCGTAATGATTAAATAGCTCTGCCAAAAGTTATCGAAATTTAAAAATTTTCAAATTTTCCCGTCCTCTTTTTAGGCACCCAGCGCACACATAGGGTTAAAAAATTCCAGAGCATTATCCGATTCATACGTAAAACACGTTAGAAATTTATTTCGTTAACTTTTTTTTGGCGAAAATCATTTGTGCACGAAATAATAGGTATATTAAAAATATCACTTAAATGGCCGCCGGCGCCAAAAAGGTTAACAATAACTGACATTAAAAGAGACCTGGACCTATTCCGCATATACACCAATGTATCCTGAAAGTTTCAGCTCAATCGGATGGTGCGTTCCCGAGATTATCTCACTGAAATTTTTTGATGATATATATATATATATATATATATATATATATATATATATATATATATATATATATATATATATATATATATATATATATATATATATATATATATATTGTTATAAAAAGCAAACCAACAACCATAATTTAGAAATTCAAATTTATTTTTAGTGCTAACATAATACAGATTCTTATTCTTATTACTAATTATGCGTGTGTCTACCGCTATTATCTATACATTCTATAATACGTCGTCCAAAACTATGACATACATTTTCTGATTCGGCCTCGGTGTAGCTTCTCCATTCTTGCTGTACTCTCGCAAATAGTTGTCGTCAATTCTTCGGCATCGGATGTCTAAATACAATCTCTTGAAGTCTAGCCCAAACGTTTTCGATTGGGTTTAGATCAGGAGTGTTTCCAGGTAAATCTTCCAGGTGAGCTGATTCCTCCTGCGAACATTATTTTGAGGCCAAATTTCGGCTTTTGTATGGGTTGAATAGTGCTTTGATAACTTGTTCTTACTCTCTTGTTTTGCTTATTCCACGTTGGGTGCAAAACGATTGGGGATTCATCCGTAAAAAGTACGTTAGCTCTCTTAGACCTTCCAAGAGCACTATCTTCACAGAATCCTTCGCTTTGCAGTCTTCTACAGAAGTTTAGTCTAGCTGTGACATTCTTTGCAGTAAGAAGCGGCTTTACTCGTCTCTTGTAGGCATGTTTTCCCCAATTCGTCGATTTAATGTACCGTTGAACCGTTGATCGAGACGTTATCTTTCGCCGTTGGTGGTAATTTTCGGATTGATTTATCCTTTTGGTCACTGTCCTTGTTCCAATGCCTGGCTTGTTTTCCACCATCTTCCTTATTTTTATTTTTGTCGTTGGTAAAAGAGTTGTCGGTCTACCGGAACGTCCTTTGTCCTGTAATCGCCTTTCCTAATTTCTAGCCATCATCGTACGGTCTTCCTATCGATGCCTGGTGTCCTCGATATTTCGGAAACGGATTTTCCTATTTCGCCAAGAGTTTGAATTTGAATCGTTGTTTGTATCCTTTTCGAAGCCATAGTGATCTTCGATAATGATCTTCTTCAATGTTCTTCGAACATTAGTAAAACGTGAAATTGCGTCAATACCTTGGAAAAAAAAATATCAAAGTGATTAGGCAAGATTGGAGATTGACAACAAAATGAAATTATTTTGTGGTGTAGCTTTTGAGGGCTAATCAAGTCTCCTCTTGATTCTTGTGCACGAAATTTAGTGAAAGTTCTGAATGATAGCAGATTAGACGAATGTTGCTTGTGTGTATCCGTTACGAGCAAGCCGATCGGAGTTTTATATTTTCTGCCTGATTTGTTGTGCAGACAGACGATCTGCTACCAGCTTCAGAGAAAGCAATTCTATTTTCGCATTTGAGGACGAATTGTTTTTGATTGTGTTGAATTTTGGTTTTTTTAGGAAAGGTTTATTTAGGAAAGGGCAACGAAATCGATTTTATGGGAGAACTCGCAGTAATCGGTATTAATGTACATACAGGAAATGCAGCGGACGGATCATACATCGGTGAAACAATGAACATGACGGCCTACTGATTTATTTCTATAGTAAAAATTAAGATACAATTGCTTCTGAGTTTATCATCCATTTTTATGATAACATCATCCTACGAAAAAGATTGTTAACTCACTTTTGTAATATTATAAAGCTTTACAGTGGATCCCGCATCACGGCGCCGTTATCCGGAATCACTGGTAAGTGAGATATTTTTATTTAAAAATTTTTATTTTATGTTGTTTTGCATTTATATGATTTGAATTTTAATGCGCATACTTTAATTCAGTTGTTTTTCACATTTTTAGTTAATAAATTATAATTTATTGTTATTGACATGTCCAAATTTTCAATTATAATTTCTTTTTCTGAATTGTTTTTTTTTTCGGTATAATATATTTATTATGTTATTTTTTTGTAAATCTTGGGTTTTTATTTTCATTGTATTTTGGCAGTTTCCGCAGTATAAATGGATCATTAAATCCAAACGATAAAGGTTCAGTGGAGCCATGTGTGGGTTCCTTTTATTTCCCACCTTTTTCCTGTAGGGATTTCCTTTGCTGTGTTTTTTTTTTTTTTTATTTTTATATGCGTGACACAGCTAGGGCTTGGCCTGCCCCTCAATTACCCACGACACCGGTGACTAGCCGGCACCATTAGTAACGCGAGGGTAGCAGGCCAGGCTAAAATTTCTGTTGTGGTGGCGGCTGTTCACAGCTGTTCCGCAACAATGTGTATAATTGCAGCCTTATTGCTGTAGTAAGCATGATGATGAATCCCAAGGATTTTATCTCTGCAGGTGGCAGCCAAACTGAGTCTGGAAATCCACCCGTGCTCAGCACGGCAGGGGCTCAGATTCTGCAGGCTCCAACCTCATGTATGACTGCAATGGAGGACCCTGGTTGCAGTGGAAGCTCACAGGTTACCATCGTGGAAGACTCCATGGCCAGCAAGTTTTCGGACTTGCTGATAGCATCCCCCCTGATCACAGGCTCCGGAAAGGTGAGTACAGCGCCAGCTGGAAGTCCGACTACGACCGTACCAGGGGAAAAGATGTTTCTTCCCGAATCCTCACATAAGAGGAGAAGGGATGCATTAGAGGAGGTAGCTTCGACTAGTGCGAATGAGGCGCCCGCGGGCAGTACAGATAGTAAGAGTGCTGACTCCTCTGAACTCTGGAAACCAGTGGAGGCTCTCAGTCGCAGATAACGTAGGAGACTGCGCAAAAGGGGCAAGCTGCCGGCGAAGGCTGACAGAGAGACAAACGCAGTATTAACTGCAGGTGATTCCCTGGAGACTGGATGTCAGGCAGCGAAACCTCTGAGCCGACCCGGGGTAGCGAAAGAAATGTTGGCTGGTGATGCTAAGGTCTTATGGTTGGAGCAGAAATGTTCTGGACCGGTGGCTGGATGCAAAGCTACGCTGACTGGACTTTGTTAACCAGGGAAAGCTCTCAGCCGTCGACAGAAGAGGACTCTGTTCAAGAAATCGATGATTCCTGATGCAAATCGGGATTCAGCGACGACGCTGAAAGGTAAGGAGGGACCGGTCACACCGAAGATCTCCCAGCCGGCCAGCACAGATGCCAAATCTGCCAGCGGCAGCGCACGAAAGAGACGCAAGGTTGAGGCGAAAGCGGATTCGTGCATCGCTGAGCGCAAGGTGCCGAAAGGTGTCAAAATCTGCGAGAGAGATCTTGCACAGGCTGGCCCTTCTGGTACAAACTTACCTTCCGCAAAGGTAGGGAAGAGAACGTATGCAGAAGCTGCGTCTTCTTCGCTGGTTGTTGTGATAGGTGTGTCTGGCAAGGATGGCAAACTGACCGAAGGTCAATGCGCTATCCTTAAGAACGAGCTGTGGCGAGAGATAGCGGAGTCGGGACCAGTTTACAACTTCACGCAAGCGAAGTTTGTGGACAGTCATCTCCAAGTCGCCTGCTAGAATCAAACATCCAAGGAGTAGCTCACACAGATCGTTCTTAAATTGGGTACTGGCAGTCGGCCCAAATTTACCATTTTGGACTCCGACCTAGCCAAACCCTATTTTGTCAGTTGTTGGATCCCTGGTCCTCGCAAGAGTGCAGGTGACATCACTGGCATGTTCGGCAAACTGAATCCGGGCATCGATGCGAAACACTGGATCATCAAGTACATGAATCCCACCACAGGTGAAGATGGTTTCAACCTGGTGATCATACTTGACCAGAGAAGTTTCTCGATGCTAAGAGACAGGTACCGGATGGTGCTGAGCTACTTCTTGTATGCGGTTAAATTTAACCAAATCAGGAAATGGTGAGGCACGAACTTTTGTGACTGTCTATGGACAGATTGCCAGAGCAAAACGCAGGTGACCGTATGCTGAGCTACTTCTTGTATGCGGTTAAATTTAACCAAATCAGGAAATGGTGAGGCACGAACTTTTGTGACTGTCTATGGACAGAATGCCAGAGCAAAAATTCTCTCCTATAGAGTTTCTTTCACTGAGGTCACGCGGACATTGTCTTAGGGTCCCTGTAAAGAGATCCAAAGATTTAAACTGCCTGAAGGTATAAGATTTGTCCAGATCAACTTGCGGCGTGCCAAGGCTTCGTCCTATCTTTTGAGCGGAAAATTGACAAAACTGCAAGCCTCCCCCTATATTGCACTTGTACAGGAACCGTGGGTTCGAGGCGGTACGATCTACGGACTTAGTCCAACCCGGGGGCCAAGATCTTTTATGATGAAAGATCAATACGGCCGAGGACTTGTGTTCTGGTTTCCAATCTGCTTGATGCCACCATGCTCAGACAGATTTCAAGCCCGGACCTGTCAGCGGTCGTCGTACATCACCGAGAAAATGGTAGGCTTAAGCGCACGATAATTGCCTCAGCTTACTTTCCCTTTGACTCCTTACTCCCGCCGCCGATACAGGAGTTAAAGGACCTGGTCTTGTACGCTGAATCGGAGAGACTTGAACTTGTGGTGGGCTGCGATGCCAACTCCCAGCATACCAGCTGGGGCAGCAACAAATGTAACGCCAGGGGCAAAAGTCTCTTTGATTTTATAACTTCTGCCGGGCTGATGATTTTAAACACTGGGACTATCTCCCACATTTGTCACCCCAAACAGAAGGGCAGTCATTGATGTATCGCTATGTCCATCTGGAATAGTTGGATCAATGACTGGATGGAATTTATCAGATGAGGATTCACTCTCTGATCATCGCTACTTGGTGTTCTCTTTAGCCACGGATCTAACACCCGTGGTGGAAAGAAGAAACCCAAGAAACACTGATTGGCCTACGTTCAATCGGCTTCTTGCAGACAGAGCGCGCCCTAGTGGTAGGACAAAATCGCCAAAATCAATAGAATCCCGGTTGAGCACTCTGAATAGAGACCTAATGAGTAGCTATGAAGAGGCCAGCCCGATCAGTAAGAGCAAATGTGGCAAGACGGTTCCCTGGTGGAATCGGGAACTGCAGAAGCTAAGGAAAAATACCAGGAAAATTCTCAACAGAGCTTGTAAGAGCAACAATGAGGATAACTGGATCGCCCACAGAACTTTGTAGAGAACGTATAAGAAGCTAGTGAGGACCTCTAAGAGGGAATCATTTAGATCTTACTGTGAGAGACTGGAAGGCGCACGGGAGACGTCTAGGCATTGCAAAGTCCTAGAGAAGGATCAATCAGCTAAGCTAGACTCTCTAAAACGCTCGGATGGTGATTTTACCAAGTCCAAAAAGGAGTCTTTACAGACTTTACTTGGGACTCACTTCCCGGGAGCTCCGGTGATTGAGTCGCAGAAGGCAAGTGCGCCTGTGACCAAAATCCCTGCTCTTTGCAGCAGTAGGAATTGTTGGTACACAACTAGATCTGTGGTCACTAGTGAAAAGGTCAGGGATGCAATCATGTCTTTTGAAAATTTCAAATCGCTGCGCCTGGATGGTATCTATCCGGTTATGCTTAAGGAGGGAATTGACCATTTGGGGGCAGACTTGAGAGAAATCTTCTGGGCATGGCTTTCCTTGGGGTATGTTCCGTCACCTTGGCGAGAGGTTAAGGTAGTTTTTATACTTAAACCGGGGAGAGATGACTATTCCGATCCAAGGAACTTTAGACCGATCAGCTTAACTTCGTTTATGTTGAAATGCCTAGAGAGACTTGTCGAACGACACATACGTACTATGGCGCTCAGGTTTAACCCTTTGAATGATGAGCAACATGCGTACCAGCGAGGAAAATCATGCGAGCCGTCCCTTCATTCTTTGATGGCCAGAGTTGAGGGAGCGATCTCCAATGGTATTATGCGTTGGGGGTATTTGTGGATGTTGAAGGGCCTTTGATTGCGCGCCCTTCGTGGAACTATGTGATGCTGCGAAAGGTCATGGCGTGGATGATGTCTTAGTTAGGTGGATTCATGCCATGCTGACGCAGAGATGGTTGCTGGCGGAAGCTGGATCCGATTGCTACTTAAGAACAGAGGCGACAAATGGATGCCCTCAAGGGGCGTCCTATCACCGCTCCTGTGGAGTATGCTAGTCGACTCCCTGCTTAACGAACTGCAACAAGAAAGGCTGCACGCACAAGCTTATGCTGATGACGTGGCCGCACTGGCTGTCGGTAAAGATCTGAATGTGGTATGTTGAAATACACAGCGTGCATTGGATCTGATTGGCAGCTGGTATTCGTGGCACGGTCTAACAGTGAATCCTGGTAAGACGAAACTTGTTTTGTTTACCAGGAAAAAAAAACTGAGAGGACTAGTGCTTCCAAACATGAAGGGTGTAACACTTCAACTTTCAGACGAAGTCAAATATCTTGGAGTAATCTTGGACAAAAAACTTCTCTGGAAGAAAGATCTGGAAGTGAAGCTTACTCGTGCTATAAAAGCTTTCGGGCAGTGCAAGAGAGCTTTTGCTACCACATGGGGTCTAAAGCCTCGTGTAGTAATGTGGATCTACACAGCAATAATTAGGCCGATGTTCACGTACGCATCAGTGGTGTGGTGGACTATCGTGAGGCTATTGTATGCTCGGAAAAAGTTAGCCACCCTGCAAAGGACGGTGTACCTGGGTATCTGTGGTGCCATGAGCACTACTCCGGGTGCGGCCCTTGATGCGCTTCTCAATTTGCCTCCTCTCGACATTCAAGTTCAGAGTGTGGCGATGAGCTCTGCCCATACACTAGCTCAGCTTGGCTTATGGGTAGGTGAAGACAATGTGGGGCACTGCTCTATTACGAGTTCGATGTGTGAGATCTTTCCGATTCTCACGATGCCTTCGGACGCTCGGGTGCCCTTCCTCGACTTCAGAAGAAGGTACGAAGTAATTCTCTTAAGCAGAAGTAACTGGGATGATCCAGATCTGTGTACGAGGGGATATTCGGAGATCTTCTTCACGGACGACTCGAGGTCAGATAGTAGATCTGGAGCTGGTGTCTACATTCATCGAATGGCAGATAGGCTTTCTCTCTTGGAGAGCACGCTTCGATTTTTCAAGCAGAAATATTTGCTATCCTGAGAGCGGCCTGTTGGGCAATTGAAGAAAGATGGAGGGGAAAGAGCATTGCTATTTGCAGTGACAGTCAAGCTGCACTGATGGCGCTGCGCAGACCCCTGACAAACTCAAAAATTGTCCAAGAGTGCAGAGCACGATTGAACTTTGTCCCAAGATTCAATAGGGTGCATCTGCTCTGGGTACCGGGGCACTGTGGTGTTGAGGGGAATGAAATTGCTGACGTCATTGCAAAGCAAGGTTCGGGACTTCCACTACGGGGCCCTGAACCCACCTTGGGTGTGCCGACCGCATCTGCACGTGCCATTATTCGAAAGTGGGTAGATGATGCTCTCAAAGATAGATGGACGGCTGCCGGTGTGGCCAGGCACACGAAGGTATTCCTTTCAGAACCCAACCATGTTGCTGCGGAATTCTTGCTCAATAAGAGAAGGAAAGTTTGTTACCGTTTAAATCCTCTTGAGCGTCTACGTACCCCTTGTAACACAATAAGACAAAGGGGGTTAGCTTCGGGAGCCTGAACTCACCGGAGATGGGGTGGGTGGGCGCCACTCACTTCCAATCCCGAAACTAACTCTCGTCCGTCGCACGGAAGCGAGAAGCGTTACGACGGCTTCGCGCACCAATGGAAAAAATATAGCCCGGAAGGACACACCAGCGATCACAATCTTCTACAATTTCTTTATTTCTTCGAATAATCCGTTAATCTAGCTATGTCCACAAAAATATGAAACGGCGCCGCGATTTAAACTTATCTAACTAACTCGTTTACACTCGATATGCACTTAATTTATCCCTATGTACAATTCAAAACTTATCCTACTTACTCAGAACATCATTTCTCGCGTTGCTCGAAAATCCAGTGCTCGAACATCCACTTCAGGACCAATCTTTTCGGACTGCTTCTTCGATTCACTCGTACAGCTGCAATAATCTTCCGCAATTATTCAAGACACAACCCTTCACCAAATCGCTTCTTCTATCTCCGCCGTTTCGCTGAACTATTCCCGGTGTCAATTCGTTTTACACCTTTCGGTTCCGTAAGCTTTTGTGGAAAATAATAATCCTCCTTGTCTTCACTTCTCGACTTTCCGATCCTCGGCTGCAGCTCTTCAATTTTTCTCCTGGTTTTCGGCTTTGGACTCGAGTTCCGTTTTCATGTAAAATCCGACAGAAAATTACTGGTTAATTTCTTTACGCTCGTAGCTAATTTTCCAACTGACGCCTACCAATGTTGTGTCATAAGAGAGCGATCCATACCATGATCGCCTCGCAGGAAACCTCGGCTCCGTTTTCTGATCCCGCTTAGACGGGATCCTAGATTATCCGTTTGCGAAATGAACATCTCAATGCATTTCAAATGCATTTCGGCCGTTGCACTCAGTTCCCGGTCATTGCACTTTCTCTCGTTAGAATTGAGGACTGGCAATGCCATATGACGATCTGGCGATGTTCCACATCTCGTCATTCCGCACTTCTGATTCAGCGCAGGTTGACCATTCGACCTGTCAGACTCGTGACATACTGACAAATGTCAGATGTCTGTTTATTTTTGGTTTGTCGTTTGTGCGAGTTTTTAAACCCGGTGTTTGGATTCCTTTGAGACCGCCGTCGTGCGAGACTGGGTCAGTTGCCTGCAGGATTTCAGCCTCCGGTAAGTAATCTTCTATTCTGCTTTGTTCCGACACTGTTTCGGGCTCGCTACTTCGCTGGAAACACCAAGAGTTTTGAAATGGTGGCCGGCTCGAGTTTGTTTTGGGGTATGGTTTGGCGTAGGTACCCCTTTGCTATCCAAATCCAAAAACTATTGGTAAACGCTGTCTACCATCAACAGCAGGCAGAATGCATTTCATTTATTGAATTATATGCATGAAGATTTTCTATTGAAACTAACAACAATAGTAGCAGAAACGTTCCGAAGAATTTTAGATTTCGACCTTTACACTTACAAGTGTATCGCAATTGCAGCATCAGTACATGAAATTGACTCATTTGATGAAACACCATTTTTCCTGCAGTATAATTACTTCCTGTCTCGAACGATATAGTCCATGTCTGACTTAGAAGTGCCTGTGCCAGTCATGCGGCTCGTTTTGGTGTTATTGTCAGGGTCAAACCCAGCCTCAGTTGGATTGATCGTGCTGAATACCTTAAGATCAGATGCGGCGGTGAATCAGATCAGATGCGGCGGTCCGTGCATGGGATCTGTCCGTATCTACTTGCGTCGGAATTATTCTGTTGTGTGAATTTTGTGGAAAATCATCGTCTGTCCGCGATCGCGTCGCCAAGCCATTACCGCGAATTCGGTTCGCATCGGGACGACAAGTTCAAGTGTATGCAGAAGTGCATAGATGCAAGTGCTTGTAGCGGGGAAGGTTGGGGATGTTATGTCTGCCATGGCACGGACTCCAACATGGTGGGTGACATGATTGCAGTTGAGGCCAGCCAGAAATGAGTTTCAGTAGATTTTCGATTCGTCAGGCCTTGGTTTTCCACCAACAATATCGACGAACGACACGCCATGGGCTGGAAGGACCTGGCAGATTGCCATCGGCTCGTTGTTTCAAGTCGTCGTGAATTGATGCACGAATCTGTGCCTACCCATCTCGGGACATTTACGGATCGCAGGGTGCGGCAGGGTCCAAACCGCAGATTCTAGACAACAGAATCACTACGATGTATATTTTACGCCATATTCCCTTTCCTAACTCGTACAACCTACAACATTGTGACTACCTGTCTCTAATTCTTAGTTCTAACTTCGTGTAACATTAACCTGCTACATTGGTGTGTCCTCTTCTGATGCGCCAATTGCTAGCCGTTAGGTCCAAAATATTGATAAACCGTGACACCCTCCTCGCTTCAGAGAATTTCGGAGAAATTCTTGACTTTACTTCTTTACCGGATTTAACGCCGTACTAAGTTTCAATCCATACACGATCCACACACCTTTGTATCTCGGATTCTCGAACGGCTTCATTCTTATTTTAATTTTGGTTTGTTCTACGACTCAATTAACTGAAAGACAAACATCGACACTCATACGCAACTCATCCACGCGATCACTATGGTGCGTTGCCTACTTTCTAAACAAAAACGCAAAAATGTCAGTTATATTACTTCCTAATGCATGATTGTATGTATTGTATGTATTGATTGTAGGTGTCGTCTAGAAGCTAGTATGGTGTTGGTGTCTCTGTACTTATTCTATGAGAAACTTATGCGTATTGAACTCGTTTTTAGGACACTATGACTACTAGAGATAACCTAGTGAGGATAAAGAATGAGGAAGGGGGGAAAAAATATAATAAATGACAAAAAAAAACAAAAGGAAAATGGAAGAAAAAAAAAAAGGAAGGAAAAAAATAAAAAGCCCAACCGGAAACATCACCACGCTATTGGTAATTCTTTCATTTTTATTTAAAATAATCTATCATTCTTTTTAAAACTAACCCTAAAGTATATTATGAAACATAAAACTAACCACCGACACCCTAAAGTATATTATGAAACATAAAACTAACCACCGACTAAACATATGTAATTTACCCCACCACCAACCAACTTGCTAACCATCCAACTCACTATTTGTAGCCTATATACCGCCTTTTCCTGGCTATCTATAGATTCTACTCTTATTATGTATTTAATTCCACCACCATATGTGCTTACTACTAGTTCTGTTTTATCGGAATTCTTCTAAACTAAACCCACCACCGACAATAACTATCACTAAATTGTCTATATACGTTCTTCCCCATTACCCACTATTTCACGCGCTTACTATCTCCGAGCTCCCGTCTGGCTGACGGTCAACTTCTATACAGCGCTTCAAGTCTTTGGCGTGCCATGTACCTGCGGACTTTCCCTTCATGTCCACGAGTTCATACGTCCACGCTGACAACTTTTTCCACAACCTAAAGGGGCCAACGAACGCTGGAGCGAGCTTCGCCGTAAAATGTTTACTGGCATCTGACAGGACGTAGTTTCTTCTCCACACTAGATCCCCGACCTGGAAAGACTCCGACCTTCGGCGTAGATTATACCTCACTTTACTAGATTCAGCAGCCTGCCTCATTCTCGTGACTACTTCCGCTCGAATCGTTTCCAGCATCATCGCGCTCCTCGATGGTGAGAAGTCAAACTGCTGACCTCCCGGGGGCTCTGACTTTTCCCGGAATGCAACCATCTCCCTACCAAAGCTAACGAAATAGGGTGAGAACCCCGTTACTTCATGTTTATAAGTCCGCAAGGCGCAGGCGATTTTTGCTAGATACTGATCCCAAGATCGGTGGTTTTCCGACGCGTAACACCTTAACATGCATTTAACATCCTGGTTACGCCTTTCGGCCGGGTTAGCTTGAGGGTGATACAATGCAGTGTAGCTCACCTGCACGCCATACTCTTCCACCGCTTTCCTGAATTGGCTGCCCCGGAACTGCACTCCATTATCACAAATTAGTATCCTTGGGACACCGTACACCAAAAAAACATTTTTTCTAACAAACAAAAAACAATCGTTGCCGTCGCACTTCGCACAGGTAATAAAACTGAATATTTTGAGACGTAATCGAGGACCGTTAAGATATAAGAATGACCTCGGCAATGGCCCTACCAAATCTACACCGATCATCTCCCACGGGACTTTCGCTTCACCCGCACGAGTTGACATTAACCCAATCGGAGCTTTCCGTTCCACTTTGCATGTCTGGCACACCTTGCATCTTCGGACATATTCCCGGATATTCATATTCATCCGCGGCCAGTAGTAGCTCTGCGTAATACGAGCTATCGTTCGTGTCGCTCCCATATGGCCCGCTTTTGGGTCATCGTGATGACGCTCCAGTATTGCTGGTCTCTCACCTTTGCTGACAACTCGCTTCCAGACTTGAGTAGTCCCACCGCCTGTCGCTTGAACTGTGAGCCGTTTCCACAACGTATCTCCGATCACCTTCCAGTCCGAAAACCTATCTGGGTTTTTTTTAACCTTGTCCAACATGCTTTTATACCAACACTCTGTGACCTGGGGCGCGGATACGCCGCCTACGTCAATCATTGCCCGCGAAAGCGCGTCCGGAACCAGATTTTCCTTTCCCTTTCTATGAACCACCTCGAAATCGAATTGTTGCAACCGTTCTGCCCATCTAGCTAATCTACCCGTCGGGTCTTTCAATCTGTTCAACGAGACGAGCGAATGATGGTCAGTGATTACAACAAAATGAGTCCCTTCGATGTAGGGTCGGAGCTTTTCGATGGTCCATAGAACTCCCAAACACTCTTTCTCCGTTGTAGAATACTTCCTTTCTTGTTGAGACAACGCTCGGCTGAGATAGCACACGACCTTCTCTCCAGTCGGGTGCGCCTGGCTCAACACAGCCCCTATACTAACATCTGAGGCATCAGTCTGCACCTTGAACGGAAGTTCGAAGTTCGGACAAGATAGTACGGGTGCAGTTGGAAGCTATTGTTTGCAGAACACAAACGCGCGATCACATTCCTCAGTCCATACAAACTTACGGCCCTTCTTGATTAAGTCGGTCAACGGCGCCACCATTGTTGCGTGATCTGGTATGAAGCGTCTGTACCAGGACACCATGCCCAAGAGCTGCCTCACTTGCTTGACCGAGGTAGGACGGGGAAACTCGCTCACTGCCCTTACCTTCTCGGGATCTACGTGCAGTCCGTCCACATCAACCAAGTAGCCCAGATACTTCAGTTGTGCTCTACAAAATTGGCATTTCTCCCTTGAAACACGTAAACCTGCTTCCCTCAATCGAACGAAAACCTCACGCAACACCTCTATATGACGATCAAAGGTCTCAGTTACGACTATTACGTCATCTAAATACGTAAAAACGAAAGGCTCTAGCGCAGGCCCAAGCACCGTGCCAATCAGCCATTGCCATGTGGCCCACACATTGTGAAGTCCGAAAGGCATCCTGCGAAATTGGTACAAACCTCTTCCTGGCACGGTGAACGCGGTGTACTGCTTAGATTCCTCTGCCATCGGTACTTGCCAGTACGCGGATTTGACGTCCAGCGTTGACAAGTACTTCGCATTTCTTAACTTGTCTAACGTAGCTGAAATGTACGGCAGGGGATAGGCGTCTTTTTCCGACACCGCATTCACTTTTCGGAAGTTCACGCAAAACCGGAATGACCCATCTTTCTTCCGAACTAGTAATATCGGCGAAGACCACGGACTAGATGACGGCTCGGCTACTCCCATCCGTAGCATCTCGTCTAACTCTGCATTAATTTGTTTTTGCACCGCTGGTGAGACCGGGTAGTATCTCTGCTTGATTGGGGAAGCCATGGTTTTGATTACGTGCTCCACGGAATTCGCGCACCCAAGTCCGTCACCCATTAACATGAATTCTTCTTCCAATAAGCTCGCCAAAGTATTTGCTTCCCCTGTCGATAAATGGGATCGACTTCGCAGCGCCTTACCCGTCTTTAACTCAACTGAAGCGATCGGTGGCCACTGCCGGCCTCTCATATCCAATACGACGCCGAAACGCTGCCAGAAGTCTATGCCTAAAATCGCTTCTTGCGGAATCGATGAAATCACCAATGTTTCGAGAGTATGCTTCAGTCCATTCAAAGCAAACTCCAGTCCAACAACTCCATTTACCGCACACGTTACGCCGTTTGCGAGCCGTAATTCTTCGATTCCGTCCTGTTTCAGTGTCAAACCCTTACCTGCCAACCGACACCACCCTTTCCATCCCAGAATTGTACGACTCGCCCCTGAATCTAATAATCCCTCCAAAATCGTACCTTCAATCTCCACTTGTAAGTGCGGTCGACTGTCGGGATTATCTTCCACCAACGCATAGTCTACGATCGGCTGATGACTACTCCGTTCCGGCCTTGATATCGTGTTCGCTCGGCCGCTTAACGAGCACGACGATCGTTTCCCGATTCCTGCGTATCTTGTCGAGCCCGGTTTTCCGTCCCACTAACTCTCGCTTGGCATGATGGACATGAAGCACGCATGACCCCCTGACGACCACAGCCAAAACATCGCCTGGGCTCAGAGCACTCCCTGTATACGTGACCTTCTTTGCGGCAGTTCCAACACCGCACGCGACTGCCCCCGGACATCACCGCCACCTGCGCTGTAGTCTCCGCACTCACATATGCCAAATCTGGCTCTAAACACCTCCTCGATCGTCTAGTCGAGGGTACGAACGCCGCTACTGAAGCCCTCGTTGCATCCAATGTGCGCCCCATACTTACCAATTCGGCTATTGACCCGACTGGCTTCAGACATAGCTGCTGCTGATAGAAGGGGGCGATATTCCTTCTCAAGGTCCGAAGTTTTTTTTCTTCGGAGCAACTCTTCTTTAATCTACTAAAAAGGCGCTCCATTATCGCCACATAAACCCCCATCGACTCGTTTTTCCCTTGAGTCCGTCTTCGGATTTCCTCCCAGAGGCGATCTTCATAGTCGGAGGGCAAGAATTCTGCCCTCAGCTCTTCTACTAACGCGTCCCAGCTTTCCACAAGTTTGCGGTTGGCCCTAAACCAAATCAACGCCCGCCCATCGAAGAGATCGACTGCTGCCCGGAAGAGTTGAGATTTGGTAAGCCCTCGTGCCTGGCGTAGCTCTTCGACCCGCTCTAAAAAGGCATTGATAGAGCCTGACGAGTCGCCACTAAACTTAAGGCCCCATTTCGCCACTTCCGCAAGACTTGTGCTCCGTGCTGTTGGCATTGCGTTTGTCGCTTGGTCTTCGTTCGGGTGCTCCGCCTCATCGCCACTCGAATCACCTACCCTCTCCTCCAAAGAACCCATCGCCAGGATGAAACTATTCCGGAGAGACCTCGCTCCATTCTTTTGCTCGATGGTCACTGCCTGCATGTTTGCCAAACGCCGGAATCCAAACTCAACCTTAACCTTCGCTTTGACATAGTCCGATGCCGCTCTATCCCCTGACACCCTAGCTATAAGCTCCTCGACCTCTGACGCTTTTGCCGTAAGCTCCGCATAATCCGTCGCATAATCGAACGGGTACTCCGTTTCGAAGTATGATGTATCCAACGCTGCTTCTGATTTTAGCGTCGCCCTCAGGGTCTTTCGCATATTATCGACTGTATCCGCCGGGAAACCTCGGATCGCAAGCTCATACGTGAGCTCATCCTTGCTAAGTCGATCCACTTTAATCTTCATCACTAAAATACTGACTTCTAAATCACGCAGGAGTGGAAAACTTTAATCACCGATTAACAAATGCACCCCCCAGCAAAAATAAAAATAGCTAATGACGATATTTTCACTGTTCAAAATCACCTATTCCACTAAAAACACCCCCCTGTGACTCGACGCGATAAAATTTATCCCCGGAACTTACTAGCTAAACCTGAAAGAAATGGCCTCTTACAAGCTAATACACATAACTCACGCACTCCAAGTTCTAATTTTATTTCACCCACAAAATTCACTTAAAGAAACCATTCACTCTCAATCTACCTGTCACACAACCAAACCAAAATTCAAATAAATTCAAAAATCTTAAGTAATTAATAGCTAAGCAAAATATTCAATAGATCATGCAAAAAAATCTGCTTCTCAACGCCTTATTAAGCAGCGAACTCCGATAAATGCACTCTAAAATTTAAACCACGATATGAACGTTAAATCCGACAAAGCCTTTTCAAACCGTTATTACAGTTACTACCGTTATTTTCGCTATTTTAGGCCCCACGTTGGGCGCCAATTTATTACCGTTTAAATCCTCTTGAGCGTCTACGTACCCCTTGTAACACAATAAGACAAAGGGGGTTAGCTTCGGGAGCCTGAACTCACCGGAGATGGGGTGGGTGGGCGCCACTCACTTCCAATCCCGAAACTAACTCTCGTCCGTCGCACGGTAGCGAGAAGCGTTACGACGGCTTCGCGCACTAATGGAAAAAATATAGCCCGGAAGGACACACCAGCGATCACAATCTTCTACAATTTCTTTATTTCTTCGAATAATCCGTTAATCTAGCTATGTCCACAAAAATATGAAACGGCGCCGCGATTTAAACTTATCTAACTAACTCGTTAACACTCGATATGCACTTAATTTATCCCTTTGTACAATTCAAAACTTATCCTACTTACTCAGAACATCATTTCTCGTGTTGCTCGAAAATCCAGTGCTCGAACATCCACTTCAGGACCAATCTTTTCGGACTGCTTCTTCGATTTACTCGTACAGCTGCAATAATCTTCCGCAATTATTCAAGACACAACCCTTCACCAAATCGCTTCTTCTATCTCCGCCGTTTCGCTGAACTATTCCCGGTGTCAATTCGTTTTACACCTTTCGGTTCCGTAAGCTTTTGTGGAAAATAATAATCCTCCTTGTCTTCACTTCTCGACTTTCCGATCCTCGGCTGCAGCTCTTCAATTTTTCTCCTGGTTTTCGGCTTTGGACTCGAGTTCCGTTTTCATGTAAAATCCGACAGAAAATTACTGGTTAATTTCTTTACGCTCGTAGCTAATTTTCCAACTGACGCCTACCGGTGTTGTGTCATAAGAGAGCGATCCATACCATGATCGCCTCGCAGGAAACCTCGGCTCCGTTTTCTGATCCCGCTTAGACGGGATCCTAGATTATCCGTTTGCGAAATGAACATCTCAATGCATTTCAAATGCATTTCGGCCGTTGCACTCAGTTCCCGGTCATTGCACTTTCTCTCGTTAGAATTGAGGACTGGCAATGCCATATGACGATCTGGCGATGTTCCACATCTCGTCATTCCGCACTTCTGATTCAGCGCAGGTTGACCATTCGACCTGTCAGACTCGTGACATACTGACAAATGTCAGATGTCTGTTTATTTTTGGTTTGTCGTTTGTGCGAGTTTTTAAACCCGGTGTTTGGATTCCTTTGAGACCGCCGTCGTGCGAGACTGGGTCAGTTGCCTGCAGGATTTCAGCCTCCGGTAAGTAATCTTCTATTCTGCTTTGTTCCGACACTGTTTCGGGCTCGCTATTCGCTGGAAACACCAAGAGTTTTGAAATGGTGGCCGGCTCGAGTTTGTTTTGGGGTATGGTTTGGCGTAGGTACCCCTTTGCTATCCAAATCCAAAAACTATTGGTAAACGCTGTCTACCATCAACAGCAGGCAGAATGCATTTCATTTATTGAATTATATGCATGAAGATTTTCTATTGAAACTAACAACAATAGTAGCAGAAACGTTCCGAAGAATTTTAGATTTCGACCTTTACACTTACAAGTGTATCGCAATTGCAGCATCAGTACATGAAATTGACTCATTTGATGAAACACCATTTTTCCTGCAGTATAATTACTTCCTGTCTCGAACGATATAGTCCATGTCTGACTTAGAAGTGCCTGTGCCAGTCATGCGGCTCGTTTTGGTGTTATTGTCAGGGTCAAACTCAGCCTCAGTTGGATTGATCGTGCTGAATACCTTAAGATCAGATGCGGCGGTGAATCAGATCAGATGCGGCGGTCCGTGCATGGGATCTGTCCGTATGTACTTGCGTCGGAATTATTCTGTTGTGTGAATTTTGTGGAAAATCATCGTCTGTCCGCGATCGCGTCGCCAAGCCATTACCGCGAATTCGGTTCGCATCGGGACGACAAGTTCAAGTGTATGCAGAAGTGCATAGATGCAAGTGCTTGTAGCGGGGAAGGTTGGGGATGTTATGTCTGCCATGGCACGGACTCCAACATGGTGGGTGACATGATTGCAGTTGAGGCCAGCCAGAAATGAGTTTCAGTAGATTTTCGATTCGTCAGGCCTTGGTTTTCCACCAACAATATCGACGAACGACACGCCATGGGCTGGAAGGACCTGGCAGATTGCCATCGGCTCGTTGTTTCAAGTCGTCGTGAATTGATGCACGAATCTGTGCCTACCCATCTCGGGACATTTACGGATCGCAGGGTGCGGCAGGGTCCAAACCGCAGATCCTAGACAACAGAATCACTACGATGTATATTTTACGCCATATTCCCTTTCCTAACTCGTACAACCTACAACATTGTGACTACCTGTCTCTAATTCTTAGTTCTAACTTCGTGTAACATTAACCTGCTACATTGGTGTGTCCTCTTCTGATGCGCCAATTGCTAGCCGTAAGGTCCAAAATATCGATAAACCGTGACAAGTTTTCAGGGCCATGGTGGGTATTCGGACTGGACACAACTGCCTAGGAGGACATATGTTGTTGCGGAACAGCTGTGAACAGCCGCCACCACAACAGAAATTGTAGCCCGACCTGTTACCCTCGCATGACTAATGGTGCCGGCTAGTCACCGGTGTCGTGGGTAATTGAGGGGGCAGGTCAAGCCCTAGCTGTGTCATGCATATAAAAATAAAACGAAAACACAACATAAGGATAAACCTATCGGGAAAAGGAAAAAGGGAGCCCACACATGGCTCCACTGAACCTATAAGCCTGAATTTAATATTCCGTCATTCCACTGATCATCCCAAATAAGAAAACCAAAAGTATACCGCAGGAGAACAAATCATATAATATGAAAATTCAAAAATCCAAATAAATCAATATACAAATAAACTATAAAACAGATTTTAAATTACCAACTGTCTAAAGAAACAAATAATACAAAATAAAAATTCAATTTTAAGCAAGTGTCTTCAAATAAAAAAAATGAATACAAATATATATATATATATACAAAATTACTCACCAGGGAGTCCAGACGACGGTCGACCGTGGTACGGGATCCACTGGAACTTTAAGACTTGAACCAGGCACTGTAACTAAACTAAAAAGGCAATTCTAACCCGGTTTACCGATTTCATCTCGTATAAGAAATTATAAATAAAATTCAACAAAATTATAAAAAAAATATAAGCCTGAGAAATTTTAGATTCACTATGAACAGTTTATTTCATGATATTATTATATAAACAAAAGAAAAAATAAAATATGTTCGCTTTCTGTGTTGCATGTGACGATGAGAATGAATGCAGGATACTATCAGCAGCCTCGGTAGGTATACTAAGCGGGCTACTGTGAACACTGGACTATAGGATTGTATTCGGGTTGGGACGATCAGATAGAGGTTGTCGCTGATTAAGTGAACTCGGACTCATTACATGTCCCGTTCCATCTATTAAAACATTTTCAATTTGCTGCGTTGGTGACTCGCCATCCAAAGCTGCTGCAGCCTCAAAACTATTAATAGCCGGATGAGTTTCTAGCTCCTTCTGAAGATCACAAATATAATTGATCACATGCTGAATTATCTCCAACTTGAATAGTTTACGATTTTTCTACATAAACGATACGAGGTTTTTCAGTTTTGATAAATACATTTGGATTTCGGCATTTTCGCCGTCACAAATTCTCAAAACACAACCATTAATAACTGCCGTAACGAATGCACCTGTCGCACAAACTGCAGTTATGGATTTCATTTTTATTTTTATTTTTTTTTTAGAAACTCGCGCAAAAACTTTTTCTGGTTATTTTCGTGGCAAGGGTCACACACTTGTTTGTTCGTAAAAAACTGTTAATCCAAACAACACTTGATAATCCTTCTGATGGAAATTGTTATTATTTCACTCTTCAATGTAACCACAAATAACTTTGACCGATATTCGCGCTCTACCAGCACAAAAGAACACAATCTCACCACCTTGAGACGACAACTTGAAATTTTTACTTTTTCCCTAGAACACGGCGACCGCGAATCAAGTCCACAACCTCAATGCCCATCAGCCAGCCTCTCCTCTCGATTTCACAGCGATCCGCCACGTCCCGTTGCTGACCAGCCGTTATCAGCTATCCACCTGTTGCACAGCACACTCAGCCAACAACCCACATGATCAGTTTCATTGGCCTGATAACGCAGCTGATTCAAGTTTCGTTGCAAATCAACTGCGATCAGGCCAGTGACCCCTAATGCAATGCAATGCAACATTCGAAAATCAAACGCATATACATAGCCTGTTTTGGATGGCCATGAAATGCACTTGACTATCGAATGCAGCATTGCATTCGCAATATCTGTAGCTGTGTGTGCGCGTGGTGGTGGCAATGCTGTTCCGTAACAATGTACCGAATAGGTTTTGCACAGGATGACCTTTGTTCATCCTGTCTAGAAGAGGTTGACTCTGCGGAGCATTTGCTCTGTGAATGCCCAGCGGTTGCGCGTCTCAGATATCAATGCTTTGGCTGTGATGTTGCACGCATGCAGACGGTAGCCTCTTTTCCCCTATCAGTGATCCTAGACTTTATCAAGAAGTCTGGGAAACGATGGTAGGCAGGGGGAAATGAGTACAATGGGTCCTTTGGCCTGAGTGCTTAGAGGTGCCAATGCACCTCTCCCCCAACTCACACACACACACACACCGACAAATTGATAAACACTAAAGTGCTTTTCAGCCATACGTCCATGCGTCCACGCGTCCATGCATTTTTAGATTATACGAGTCAAGTCAACTCAAATCCAGTTTTTTGAAGGTGGGGCTAAGGCGATAAGTGGATGGATTTTACACGCTTATAATGATTTTTTTTTCCTCCGTACAAACATATTGACAACAGAAAATTGTATATACTAGACCATATGACTATATATACCTACATATATATGTTTGTGTCTAGATATTCATATGCATTCAATTTTTTTCGTAATAGTCATGCTCGTAGGGATGCAAAATATATATTATCCACATCATTTTATAAAAAAAATAATCATCCACAAAACATATATATAAATGATCACCAACGAATCATCCACACATGCCACTGAGCGAAAGAAATCATTTTAAAATCTATTGTACATGAATCAGCATACTGCACCTCCTTCGCTTTAAACCCGCCTATATAAACCAAATCAAATTGACTCATGTAAGCAAAACACGCTAGATCACATGAAAACGTGGACGCGTGGACGCATGGACGCATGTCTGAATAGCGCTTAACGGAACACGTGATACCGAGATTGTTGTTAAAGCAAACACATGGTCTGATCGTTTGTAAACAGACCGGAAACAGTCTGGTGTCGTCTAAGGCTCTTTTCGGCAGCTTTACCCGCAGAATACAAAGCTTAAGAATCTCCACGCCCACTTCGCCCATGCCTTCACACGTAAGCTCTTCTGGTGGCTACCAACGGTGAAGGGGCTACTCTGGTGTCACCTAAACATGCTGTCTCTACCGCACCCTATGCTTATAACATTGAGTGGTGTCACCCTTACTACTGATTGTCAAGACAATAAGTGTATACATGAGCCAGTCTACAAAGAAATTGAAGTCATCTTAGAAATCTAATAAACCTAAACCTAAACTTGCCAAAAGCCTGGCAACGCACAAAATCTATCATCTCAAGTGAAGGGGGGGTCGAAGATTGCTGACCAGTCATTAGAGCTTTTCGAGTTGTTGAACTCCCTCCTACACTCTCTTCGCAGGGTGCGGATCTCCATATTCCACCAGGGAGGCTTGGGATTCCCCCTGACTATGGGTGGTTTACACGCTGCCCTGGAAGCGGAATTGAGAGACTTAGTGAGGGTGTCAACCGCCTGATCTAATTCATGGTAGCAGTCAATGCTCTTGGGAGCATTTTCCAGTGAGGATCGGACCATAACTTTAAATAAGTTCCAGTCCTTTTTTTTCTGTTAATAAAGGCTACCTGCACATCAGAGCTGTGGTCAGCCACGTTAAACCAAATGTACCTATGGTCGGAGTAAGAGCACTCCTGTAGAACCCTCCAGTCACGGAGCAAATGTGAGTGCCACCCACTGACCAAGGTAACCTCCCTACGATTTGAGGTAATGAAGGTTGGTTCACTGCCAGTGTTGGCGATGGAAAGGTCGTGGGCAAGGATGAAGTCAAAAAGTTCCTCACCACGGCCATTTGTGTTGGAGCTACCCCATACGCATTAGAATCAGCCCCTAGAAAAAGAGGCACCCCCATTTTCATGGCTTCAGCCACAGCACCCTTGACAATGTCGCAAGGAGGGTTATTTCGATGATCGTGTGCCATGTAGGAAGAAACAAACCAGTATGATCTCTGATCGATTTGATGGAAGCGGAATTGAGAGAACTAGTGAGGGTGTCAACCGCCTGATCTAATTCATGGTAGCAGTCAATGCTCTTGGGAGCATTTTCCAGTGAGGATCGGACCATAACTTTAAATAAGTTCCAGTCCTTTTTTTCTGTTAATAAAGGCTACCTGCACATCAGAGCTGTGGTCAGCCACGTTAAACCAAATGTACCTATGGTCGGAGGAAGAGCACTCCTGTAGAACCCTCCAGTCACGGAGCAAATGTGAGTGCCACCCACTGACCAAGGTAACCTCCCTACGATTTGAGGTAATGAAGGTTGGTTCACTGCCAGTGTTGGCGATGGAAAGGTCGTGGGCAAGGATGAAGTCAAAAAGTTCCTCACCACGGCCATTTGTGTTGGAGCTACCCCATACTTCATGATGCGCATTAGAATCAGCCCCTAGAAAAAGAGGCACCCCCATTTTCATGGCTTCAGCCACAACACCCTTGACAATGTCGCAAGGAGGGCTATTTCCATGATCGTGTGCCATGTAGGAAGAAACAAACCAGTATGATCTCTGATCGATTTCCACTGCGACAGCCATGTTATCCTTGTCACAGAAATTGTGCAGTACAAGGATGTTAATGGTTTTCTTGGCAAGATACAGATACAGACACGTGGCTTGTGCAAGCCGTAAGGTACTATCAGCCTGTATCCATTGGTACTTAACCCGCAAACCCGGTTTTTGGCAACGCATGGTTCTTGGATTAGGATTAGCACCTCCTCTGTCTTGGACAAGTGGAGCAGCAGGGCAGCTGATGCTGCTATGGAATGGTGTAGGTTCACCTGCAGTACCTTCACCATCATGCTTTAGTTGATGAGTGTTAGGTCGAGGTCCTCCTCGGACATAGAAGCCTCCTCAACCCCTTGCTCTGCATCCAGAGTCATGAGGTCCAGGCAGCCACCCAACTCGGAGGTAGTACCGATGCTAACCCCATCAACAGAGAGGGATTCAACATCCGATTCCACATCAGATGTCATGATCCTCAGACAGGCGACAGACTCTTCTTCAAGCGGCTCTCCGGCCGTTTGAGCAACCCGCTTTGGGTCAGGCCTTACAGTTTTTGGATCTCTCGAAACAGAGCTTTTTGGCCTGTCGCTTCGGTAGATGCGCAGGGTCAATGTTTCGACCCCATACCTAATAACACCCTTGGGGGCATCCAATACTGGCAGTGCCTCATCATTAATGATGAAAAGTGCCTCCCGCCGATTGTCTACTGGCTCGCCAATCTTGGCCACCCTCCAATCCCCCGTAGGAAGATCCGGGTTGAAGAGCCGCACTATATCCAGGACTTCCACTGGATCCGAATGGAAGCAAGGAATCCATGTCCTGCATCTTGGCCGACTGGGGATTTCCTCCTTAAGCACCACCTTGATTTTGGCGCCTGGCCAGAGTTCCCCCAGCTCGGATATTGCCTGCTTGTAGAAATCGGCCGATCGTTGGTCTTCGCACGCAACCAGCCTGATTCCCTTATACCAGCCCGCGTTGTTCACCGTAGGTGGAGGACAGGAGCTGGCTTTCTGCAGCTTGCAGCAGACTCCGAATAAAGCCTGCCTTAACTTGAGCCAATTTTCAGGAGAGATGATACCATCTCCCTTGCTGGCATCAATAACAGCCCAGACAAGGCATTCCTTGGCCATTTCATTAAATGGCCGAGTTATCCCTGAAGGGGGCGGTCGGTCGCCAGCCGAATAGGGGGAAAAACATGTAGTAGACGCAAATTTACACGTGCCGCAACTGTTCGGTCTGGTGAAAGTGTGATCCATAACCTCCTCACGGTGGCCGCCGGTAACAATCCCCCGGAAGGCAGGATTGGCTAATTGGATCAGGCTAGTCCCTTCTAAGTAAGGTTGGTGAGAGATCTCTCTCCCGTAAAAAATTTTTGGTTCTGCCGCACGCCCGTACAGCAGCCAGCTGTATGGGCTGTGTAAACGGAGGCCTCGCCCGTAACCGGCAGAGGGGTGCCCTTGTTTCTCTCCGCAGGGGTGATACGGAGGCCTGGGGATAGGTCTGGGCTGGTGACTGAGGTGAAGGTTCACCTGCGGGGCTCTGAATCCAACACTTCACTTTGCCCGGTTCTGGAACCTGGCGAATCGCGGTCTACAGAGTAGCGAACTGTTAGACTAGGGGAGACACCTTGGTTGCCTCGGCAGAAAGGAGCGCAGGTTCAGCGTACTGTGAAAGCCTACGGAACCCTCAGATGGTCGTGGGGGAGTCTGCCTCGCGATCCGAAGAGGGGGAAGGACGGTCGGAGCAATACGTTGTTCCTATGGGGGCGGGGTGTAGCGGGAGGCAAAATGCTGGCAATTGCCTCGGCTGTGGTCCGAGAACGCGAAACCCAAACCTGAAACATTGAATAAACAATATCTATGGATCCTACCAAAGACATAAATAAAAAAATCGAATTTCCCGCCAGTACTACTGGAGGGAAATCACCAGATAACGACCCCTTCAAAAGGAGTTCAAAGGTGACACGATCACCAACGTCGGGAAGCGAAACGGCTCAGGGTCAGACGATCGAAAGATTGCGAGCCCTGAAGCTAGATGGGGAACCCGCCGCGGGATCTACTGTGAGTCCGATGGACGTAGCGGTACCCGTCAGCAGAGCAGCTACTCAGCAGTCTGGCGGCGGGTCTGGAGATTCACTGGCCAGTACAACGGAAGCGGTGGTTGAGCCGGCTTCTAGCAGAGCTGTGACCAAGAACGGAGGCGGCAAGCTGAAAGGCTTGCAGGTCACCGGGAAGGAAGCGGCGGCTAAGCCACTCAGCAGAGCTGTAACCAAGACTGGAGGTGGTGCCTCCAAAGATCTGCAGTCTACTGTGAAGGTGGCGGCAGCTGATCCCACCAAAGGGAGGAAGCGGAATGCCCAACGCTTCAGAAGGAGAGAGGCAAAACGAGCGGCCAGTAGCACGGTGACACTGGAATCCAAAAGGAAACCCGAGGTTGCCCAAGTGAAACCTGCTGCAGCGGCTGCAAGTAAACGCCAATGCTCAGAGGAGTTAACCTCGCCGAGAGGTAAATCGACGAAGAGGCTACGACAGGAGACGGCAGTTCGTTCCTTTAGGGACGTAGCGGCCAGTCACCTTACGCTGGCCGTCGTTGACAAGCAGGAACCCCTGGAATGGAGACTCGAAGATGACGTGGCCAAGGTGATTCTTAAACGGATCACCGAGGAACTCCTCAGGTTTGCCATGTCAACGGAAGAAGGGTCACCTCGCTTTGAAGGCTGTAACATTGTTCGCGGCCACATTGCGGTGACCTGTAGTGACGTCTTCTCGACGGAATGGCTTCGGTCTACCGTCCTGAAGATCTCTGCAGACCATCCAGGTTTGGACGTAGTGGAGGAGACATCCGTGCCCAAGCTAATTACAGCGAAGGTGGCGGTGCCCCACTCGAACGCTTCGGAGGCTCTGTCTCTGCTAAAAAGGCAGAACCCCGATCTGAAAGTTTCAGGCTGGAGATTATTCCAGGCTGTTAAACTAACTAACCAATCTGCGGAGCCTGACTTAACTGGTGCAGCTAAGTTAGTGCTTGTGCTGGGTATCGATCGGGAGTCCGCGGATCAAGTACGGGCCAACAACGGGTTGATTCACTTCGGTCTGAAGAGGATCACCTTGAAAGTTGGAGCGGAGAAGGTGACTGAGGGTAGCCGAAGTGCGAGTGGTCCAAGCAAATCTGCACCACAGTAGAGGGGCGACGGCCAATCTGCTTCGGCATCTCAGTCGGGGGCACGCTGACATCGCACTGATACAGGAGCCGCTTCTGTACAAGAATGGGGCTTGTGAATTCGGCACCAGCCTCAGTGTGTTCCAGCTAAAAGGAAGGGACAAGACAAGGACTTGTATTGTCGCCAAAAAAGAGGCGAAAGCAATCTTGATTCCGCAGCTTTGTGATGGGGATACAACCACAGTGTGTGTGGAGTGGGGGATCGCTGGTAGCGGCACGAAGCGGTGTCTGTTGTCGGCGGTCTATCTACCATACGACATAGATCCCATCACGCCCGGACTGAGAAGATTGGCAGTAGCGGCTATGACAACGGATGCTGTTATCGGCTGTGACGCAAATGCTCACCACGAAATATGGGGAAGCACCAACATAAACGAGAGAGGTAGGAGTTTGCTAGAATTTCTAACGTCAACCAACCTCAACATCCTCAACATGGGTAACAAACCTACATTTATTACTAAGAACAGGGCTGATGTAATTGATATTACCCTGGCAACTCCAAGCATAGTGAAAAGTGTCCACAGCTGGCAGGTTTATAACCTGCCATCGCTCTCGGACCACCAGTGGCTATGCTGGAATATCGGTTGTTCTGTTATTTCACCTAAAAAAGTACGGAACCCGAGAGCAGCACAATGGGAAGTTTACTCAAGGAAAACAAATAGACACCTCAGAGCACTAGACGATCTGGAACTGACGAGTCCAGGACGGCTGAACGAGCAGGTGAACCGATTAACGCGAATTTTAGTGTCAGATTTCAAAGACGTGTGTCCGGAAAAGCCCGTAAGGAAGAACGCTACCTTGTGGTGGAATGGCGAACTCACAGAGGCTAGAGGTCGCACACGAAGGGCGTTTAACACCGCAAGGCGTTCCGGAAACGTGGCTGACTGGGATCGTTACAAGCAAGAGCTGTCGCTTTTCAAAAAGAAGATTAGACAAGCCAAGCGCGACTCATGGAGGGAATTCTGTGAGAACATTGAAGGAGGTACAGAGGCTGCCAGAATCAGGAAGGTTCTAAGCGTAACCCCCGGCGTACCTACGCTTTTGCGAAGGGAAAACGGGGATTGGGTGGAGGACCCGAAAGAGTGCCTGGACTTGCTACTGGAAACTCACTTTCCAGAATCAGCCTGCGTGACACCGCGTAGTGACGTACTTTGTGGAACCCACCGGGCGTCTGAGCGGCTGATCAAGGAAGTAGTGGACGAGGTCAAGATTGAATGGGCTATTGGCACATTCCGACCTTAAAAAGCTACAGGGATTGATGAGATATCACCTATCATGCTTCAAAAAGCAGATAAGGCCATCATTCCCATTCTGCAGCGTATTTGTACCGCATGCCTCCGCCTCGGGGTAGTACCCGAGCAATGGACAAAAGCTAGAGTGGTCTTCATTCCGAAACCTGGTAGGTTGAATCATCATTACGTGAAGGACTTTAGACCAATCAGCTTAACATCGTTTCTGCTCAAAACACTAGAGAGGCTTGTTGATCTGCACATCAAAAGCTCGATTGATGTCGCGAGAATCTGTGTTGATCAACACGCGTATCTAGCGGGCAGATCAGTAGATACGGCATTACACAAAGTTGTCCGTACAATAGAAAAATCCTTACGGCAGAAGGAATTCACGTTGGCAGCCTTCTTAGACATTGAGGGGTCCTTCAATAATGTCACTGTCGCGAGTATCATTGATGCCTTGGCTCGATATGGAGTGGATAAAACCCTGGCGACCTGGGCATCTGACTTGCTCAAGAGCAGGCGGATTGAGGCTACCTTTTTGGAGGCCAAAGCGGAAAGAACAGTCGGTACCGGAACACCACAAGGAGGGATTATATCTCCCCTTTTCTGGATCCTGACAGTCAACGAAATACTGGAGAAGTTAAGGGCCAGTGGCTTTGAGGTAGTGGCGTATGCCGATGACATTGTGGTACTTGTGAGGGGTGCGTTCCCACAAACTTTGTCGGACCTTATGCAATCGGCGCTGGACCATATTCAAATCTGGGCCAGAAAAGTCGGTCTTAGGGCAAACCCGACAAAAACCGAACTTATGCTCTTCACAAAGAAACACAGGGTACCGGCTATTGCCACGCCTAACCTCAACGGAATAACATTGGAGCTTGCTGATAGTGTTAAATATTTGGGCCTTATACTAGACAGGAAACTGAACTGGGGGGCTAACGTGAAGCACAGAATTGGTAAGGCCCGCGCAGCACTTTTCGCTTGCCGGTCCGCCTACTCCAATACCTGGGGTCTTAAACCTAGGGCGGCCTATTACATATTCACATGTGTAGTCAGGCCGATTTTGGTGTATGGAGCGGTCGTGTGGTGGAAAGCAGCGGAGAGTAAAACTAATATCAAGGAGCTAACAACACTGCAAAGATTAGTTTGCATATGTATTACGGGCGCTTTAAGAACCGCCCCAACGGCTGGCTTGGAAATGATTTTGGGACTCATGCCCCTAGATCGATTCATCTTTAGAAGCGCAAGCTTAGCGGCGATACGCGCTAAAAGTTCTGGCATGTGGAACGATTCAGATCAGTGGGGCCACAGCGGTATTCTTATAGAATTCCGCAAAAGATTTGGACTCGTTGCAGAAGACACGGACCACATGAGCAAAATAATACATCTTGGCAGGAATTTCCAGGTCAAGATACCCACAAGAACAGACTGGAAGAAAAAGGAAGCTACCACCGATAGGGGCGCCTGGATTTACACGGACGGGTCAAAGACGGACACAGGAGTTGGCTCGGGCGTGTTTTCTACGGATTTGAGCCTTAACCTGTGGTGTGGACTGTCGGACCATGCTACCGTCTTTCAGTCTGAATTACATGCTATACGCATGGCAGTTGAGTCCATTAGCGGAATATCAACCAGACCAATGACCATTTGCGTCGACAGTAGGGCAGCCATTCTCGCTCTTGCGTCTTACAGATGTTCTTCAAAAACTGTTAACGCTTGCAGAGTGGCTCTCAATGAAAAGGCAAGGCATATTCCTATCCGGATTATGTGGGTGCCAGGGCATAGTGGGGTCATAGGCAACGAAAAAGCTGATGAATTGGCGAGGAAAGGTTCAGGAGCTAGCAACTGCCCCTGCATCACTGTACCTCGGTCAATCGCGGACGCCACAAACAAACTTGATGCCGCCATATGGGCCAAACTAAAGTCCGAATGGGAAAACAGGCTGGACTGCAGGGTGGCCAGGACATTATGGCCATCACCTGATCCAAGCAAAAGCAGGAAACTGCTCAAGCTCAGCAGGAACTGCTTGAGAACCACGGTCAGCTTGCTCACAGGGCACTGCCTTACCGCATCTCATGCGAAGAAAATGGGACTGACATCCAGCAGTTTATGCAAGAGGTGCGAGATGGAAGAGGACACCATCGAGCATACTCTCTGTGATTGTCCGGCCCTCAATAATAAACGCCTCAAAATTTTTGGTACATACCACTTTCAAGGGTTAGCAGAGTTGGCTGGTACCGTCACGCTGAGTCAGCTGATCCAGTTTGGCGAAGCGGTCACTTGGCAGCTCTAAAAAGCCAGCGGAGGGTGGCAAATGGGCCCAAACTGGTGGCCTAATGCAAGCCGCGTTTCCCGGCAGCCCTCTTTACTAACCTAACCTAACCTATCCCTGAAGGGGAAAGCTTTTGCTTTTTAAAATCTTGCCTGCCCTGATTTTTCTGCTCAGCCGACCTCTGTCGTTTCTGAGCTAAATCTGCAGGGTTTAGAGGGAGCGTGTGCTCCCCAGTTTGTTTTCTTGCCCATTGAAGGGACTTTTTGTCCTTGTCGGACATTGTGTCAGGGGGGACATTTACAATTTTCCTTAGAACCTTGAAGGCTGCCCTTCTAGTTCCGTAAGCCTGAGATTTGGGGGAAGAGTGTTGCGTGCCTGAAGAGAAGGCGGCACCGGAGGTAGCACTTGTCGATGGCCGGGTTGGCTCATTCGTCATAGCTCCGGCTCCGGAAACACCTGAAACAGGGATTGAGGAAGAACTGAAAGCCCGTGTAGCTGGCCCATTCGTCATATCTCCACAGCTTTCAGTATGTTTATCCACTGTGCCGGTAGGCAGTGGAGCTGACTCAGTTGCCATGTCTCCACGAATACCAGCAGCCTTATCCTCAGTCCGCGAAGTTGGCTCATTCGCCATGTCTCCGCCTCCTGGTGTTCTATCTGCAACCGATGGCACAGCAATCTTCGACCCCCCCTTCACTTGAGAGGATAGATTTTGTGCGTTGCCAGGCTTTTGGCAAGTTTAGGTTTAGGTTTATTAGATTTCTAAGATGACTTCAATTTCTTTGTAGACTGGCTCATGTATACACTTATTGTCTTGACAATCAGTAGTAAGGGTGACACCACTCAATGTTATAAGCATAGGGTGCGGTAGAGACAGCATGTTTAGGTGACACCAGAGTAGCCCCTTCACCGTTGGTAGCCACCAGAAGAGCTTACGTGTGAAGGCATGGGCGAAGTGGGCGTGGAGATTCTTAAGCTTTGTATTCTGCGGGTAAAGCTGCCGAAAAGAGCCTTAGACGACACCAGACTGTTTCCGGTCTGTTTACAAACGATCAGACCATGTGTTTGCTTTAACAACAATCTCGGTATCACGTGTTCCATTAAGCGCTATTCAGACATGCGTCCATGCGTCCACGCGTCCACGTTTTCATGTGATCTAGCGTGTTTTGCTTACATGAGTCAATTTGATTTGGTTTATATAGGCGGGTCTAAAGCGAAGGAGGTGCAGTATGCTGATTCATGTACAATAGATTTTAAAATGATTTCTTTCGCTCAGTGGCATGTGTGGATGATTCGTTGGTGATCATTTATATATATGTTTTGTGGATGATTATTTTTTTTATAAAATGATGTGGATAATATATATTTTGCATCCCTACGAGCATGACTATTACGAAAAAAATTGAATGCATATGAATATATAGACACAAACATATATATGTAGGTATATATAGTCATATGGTCTAGTATATACAATTTTCTGTTGTCAATATGTTTGTACGGAGGAAAAAAAAATCATTATAAGCGTGTAAAATCCATCCACTTATCGCCTTAGCCCCACCTTCAAAAAACTGGATTTGAGTTAACTTGACTCGTATAATCTAAAAACGCATGGACGCGTGGACCCATGGACGTATGTCTGAAAAGCACTTTAGTGTTTATCAATTTGTCGGTGTGTGTGTGAGTTGGGGGAGAGGCGCATTGGCACCTCTAAGCACTCAGGCCAAAGGACCCATTGTACTCATTTCCCCCTTTCTACCATCGTTTCCCAGACTTCTTGATAAAGTCTAGGATCACTGATAGGGGAAAAGAGGCTATCGTCTGCATGCGTGCAACATCACAGCCAAAGCATTGATATCTGAGACGCGCAACCGCTGGGCATTCACAGAGCTAATGCTCCGCAGAGTCAACCTCTTCTAGACAGGATGAACAGAGGTCATCCTGTGCAAAACCTATTCGGTACATATGTCCTCCTAGGCAGCTGTGTCCAGTCCGAATGCCCACCATGGCCCTGAAAACTTGTCACGGTTTAGGTTGAAATGGCTGCCGATCCCCAGAGACTTGACGACCGGCACACAAAGGCACAAGAGAGGCCCGTTGTGATACCATACTAAATTAGTGACTCTCTTCTACTCACTAAAATCAGGAAACCATCTGCTTCCTTTGATAAAACGGACTATCGCCTTTAAATTGACCGGGGACAGTTCCGTCAGATTTGAGAGAAAGGGTGCATCAAGTGCCGCCAACCTTCTCCTTGCCAAAGCCGGGCACTGGCACATGAGATGGAGGACGGATTCCTCCTCATCCTCAGAGCCACAACTCCGACAAAAATCGTTAAACTCTACGCCCAGTCGTTGCGCGTGCCGCCCTATGAGGCAGTGGCCAGTTAACACACCGACAGTGCAACGCAGAGCGCTTCGAGTTAAGCTTATAGCTGCCTGGTGCGATGCGCATCCATGGATAACCAGGACTGCCTTGCTATCGCACAGGATGATTCCTCTGCCCAGGACTTCCTAGCGTCCTCAAGATATTTTTGCCTGATGGCCAACTTCACCGATGCCATCGGTATCCCTATTGTGCAGCAAGAGACCTCTGGTAACAAGGTTCCAAGCCTTGCTAGCTCATCGGCCTCACAGTTGCCCTGAAACCCCCTATGTCCAGGTACCCAAATCAATTGAACAACCGAATGTCTCGATATCTCCCTAAGAGATGCACGGCATTCAGCAACAATGATGGACACTGTACAAGGACCAGCAAGGGACCTAAAAGCCGCTTGGCTATCTGTGAAAATACCAATATTGACCCCGAATATTCGATTACACAGAAGCAAAAAAAAAAAAAACCTGAAAAATAGCCGCAACCTCTGCCTGAAAGACACTACAGTGGTCTGGCAGACGGAGGGACAGCTTAAGATTCAGCATATCATACACCACACCCGACTCTGTTGTTAAGCTTAGAGCCGTCGGTGTACACATGGACAAGCCCACTTTCGAGGGTGACGCCATCACGCCATTCATCCCTACCAGAAATGCGAGTTGTGAACTCCAGATCTAGTAGGCATTGCGGTGCGATGTAGTCAACACCCGCTGGAGCGGGAACTCCCTCGGCCAAAATTCTCGCATGGCCGACTTCTGTTCTATTCCATGCCGAGATGCAATTAAGTCTCACAGCAGCAAGATTGGCTTGCTGTAAGATAAGTAGATTGGTTGGTAGCCAATGAAGCAGCACGAATAGTGCCTTAGTAGGAGTGGATCGGAGCGCTACAGTTACCAGCAGTGCAGCCATCCTCCACACATTTTCAAGCTGCCGTTTGCAGGTTGCCTTAAGAGCAGCCTGCCACCAGAACGCTACCCCAAACAATAGAATTGGCTCAACCACAGTAGTATGAAGCCAAGCAACAGTACGAGGCTGTAATCCCCAATTCGCTCCTATGGCTCTGTTACAGCAGTAGAGTGCATTGAAAGCCTTCCGCGCTCTTTCTGCTATATTGTAGGTCCACAGCAACTTCGAGTCAAGGATAAGCCCTAAGTACTTGACCTTCTGGCTCAATCCAATGGAGACCCCATTTAGTTTGGGTAACTCAAATAAGGGAATTTTGTACTTTCTTGTAAACAGTACTAGCTCCGTTTTACTAGGATTCACATTCAAACCGCACTCACGACTCCAACGTGAAAGAATGTCAAGAGAGTGATTTAACCTCTCCGATAGAGTAGATAAATACTTTCCCGACACTGCCACAGCTATGTCTACCGCACCCTATGCTTATAACATTGAGTGGTGTCACCCTTACTACTGATTGTCAAGACAATAAGTGTATACATGAGCCAGTCTACAAAGAAATTGAAGTCATCTTAGAAATCTAATAAACCTAAACCTAAACTTGCCAAAAGCCTGGCAACGCACAAAATCTATCCTCTCAAGTGAAGGGGGGGTCGAAGATTGCTGTGCCATCGGTTGCAGATAGAACACCAGGAGGCGGAGACATGGCGAATGAGCCAACTTCGCGGACTGAGGATAAGGCTGCTGGTATTCGTGGAGACATGGCAACTGAGTCAGCTCCACTGCCTACCGGCACAGTGGATAAACATACTGAAAGCTGTGGAGATATGACGAATGGGCCAGCTACACGGGCTTTCAGTTCTTCCTCAATCCCTGTTTCAGGTGTTTCCGGAGCTTTGGTTACCAAGCCTGGCCCCGGAAAAGCCAATAAGCCCGTTTGTGGCCAATGCGATGGAAAGGGTATGATGAATGAGCCAACCCGGCCATCGACAAGTGCTACCTCCGGTGCCGCTTCCTCTTCAGGCACGCAACGCTCTTCCCCCAAATCTCAGGCTTACGGAACTAGAAGGGCAGCCTTCAAGGTTCTAAGGAAAATTGTAAATGTCCCCCCTGACACAATGTCCGACAAGGACAAAAAGTCCCTTCAATGGGCAAGAAAACAAACTGGGGAGCACACGCTCCCTCTAAACCCTGCAGATTTAGCTCAGAAACGACAGAGGTCGGCTGAGCAGAAAAATCAGGGCAGGCAAGATTGTAAAAAGCAAAAGCTTTCCCCTTCAGGGATAACTCGGCCATTTAATGAAATGGCCAAGGAGTGCCTTGTCTGGGCTGTTATTGATGCCAGCAAGGGAGATGGTATCATCTCTCCTGAAAATTGGCTCAAGTTAAGGCAGGCTTTATTCGGAGTCTGCTGCAAGCTGCAGAAAGCCAGCTCCTGTCCTCCACCTACGGTGAACAACGCGGGCTGGTATAAAGGAATCAGGCTGGTTGCGTGCGAAGACCAACGATCGGCCGATTTCTACAAGCAGGCAATATCCGAGCTGGGGGAACTCTGGCCAGGCGCCAAAATCAAGGTGGTGCTTAAGGAGGAAATCCCCAGTCGGCCAAGATGCAGGACATGGATTCCTTGCTTCCATTCGGATCCAGTGGAAGTCCTGGATATAGTGCGGCTCTTCAACCCGGATCTTCCTACGGGGGATTGGAGGGTGGCCAAGATTGGCGAGCCAGTAGACAATCACCAGGAGGCTCTTTTCATCATTAATGATGAGGCACTGCCAGTATTGGATGCCCCCAAGGGTGTTATTAGGTATAGGGTCGAAACATTGACCCTGCGCATCTACCGAAGCGACAGGCCAAAAAGCTCTGTTTCGAGAGATCCAAAAACTGTAAGGCCTGACCCAAAGCGGGTTGCTCAAACGGCCGGAGAGCCGCTTGAAGAAGAGTCTGTCGCCTGTCCGAGGACGACATCTGATGTGGAATCGGATGTTGAATCCCTCTCTGTTGATGGGGTTAGCATCGGTACTACCTCCGAGTTGGGTGGCTGCCTGGACCTCATGACTCTGGATGCAGAGCAAGGGGTTGAGGAGGCTTCTATGTCCAAGGAGGACCTCGACCTAACACTCATCAACTAAAGCATGATGGTGAAGGTACTGCAGGTGAACCTACACCATTCCATAGCAGCATCAGCTGCCCTGCTGCTCCGCTTGTCCAAGACAGAGGAGGAGCTAATCCTAATCCAAGAACCATGGGTTGCCAAAAACCGGGTTTGCGGGTTACGTACCAATGGATACAGGCTGATAGTACCTTACGGCTTGCACAAGCCACGTGTCTGTATCTGTATCTTGCCAAGAAAACCATTAACATCCTTGTACTGCACAATTTCTGTGACAAGGATAACATGGCTGTCGCAGTGGAAATCGATCAGAGATCATACTGGTTTGTTTCTTCCTACATGGCACACGATCATGGAAATAGCCCTCCTTGCGACATTGTCAAGGGTGTTGTGGCTGAAGCCATGAAAATGGGGGTGCCTCTTTTTCTAGGGGCTGATTCTAATGCGCATCATGAAGTATGGGGTAGCTCCAACACAAATGGCCGTGGTGAGGAACTTTTTGACTTCATCCTTGCCCACGACCTTTCCATCGCCAACACTGGCAGTGAACCAACCTTCATTACCTCAAATCGTAGGGAGGTTACCTTGGTCAGTGGGTGGCACTCACATTTGCTCCGTGACTGGAGGGTTTTACAGGAGTGCTCTTCCTCCGACCATAGGTACATTTGGTTTAACGTGGCTGACCACAGCTCTGATGTGCAGGTAGCCTTTATTAACAGAAAAAAAAGGACTGGAACTTATTTAAAGTTATGGTCCGATCCTCACTGGAAAATGCTCCCAAGAGCATTGACTGCTACCATGAATTAGATCAGGCGGTTGACACCCTCACTAGTTCTCTCAATTCCGCTTCCAGGGCAGCGTGTAAACCACCCATAGTCAGGAGGAATCCCAAGCCTCCCTGGTGGAATATGGAGATCCGCACCCTGCGAAGAGAGTGTAGGAGGGAGTTCAACAACTCGAAAAGTTCTAATGACTGGTCGATGTAGCAAACAAAGCTCAAGGCTTTTAAGTATGCCGTACGCAAGGCAAAGAGGTCCTGGTGGAGATCTTTCTGTGGAAACGTAGAGAGTCTCAGCGAGGCAAATCGCCTTCGCAAGGTCTTAAGCACGACACCAAAGGCTATGGGTTGCATCATGAACCCTGAGGGCATTTGGACTAGTTTGTGCGCAGATACACTAAACGTTCTGATGGACGCGCACTTTCCGGGCAATTATTGCCCTCTAGAAGCGGTGCATCAAACGGAGCAAGCTCACAACTCAGCAACGCCGTTCAGAATATCAAATTCTCAACTAAGGTGGGCTATAAACTCCTTTGAGCCGTTTAAATCGCCAGAGCCTGATGGCGTCCTTGCGGCTGACATTCAGCAGTCCATGGAAGTATCGCTACCATGGCTCAGAGAGATCTACAAAGCTTGCCTTCGCTTCTCGTATGTTCCCTCCAGCTGGCGGGAAACTAGAGTTGTATTTATCCCTAAAGCAGGAAAAGTTTCGCATGTTAAGCCGAAGGACTATCGTCCAATAAGTCTTAACTCTGTATTGCTTAAAATATTGGAAAGGATCATTGATTACCATATTAAAAAAACAATAGATCCTGTGCTGATCTCGCAGTCTCAGAACGCCTATACCAGAGGTAAATCGGTTGAGACTGCTCTTCACGTCCTCATTGAGCAAGTTGAGAAATCTCTTGCTCTAAAGGAATATACGCTTGCTGCCTTTTTGGACATTGAGGGAGCCTTCAACAACGTACAGTGTAACGCAATTGTTGAGGCAATCTCGGTGCTACACGTCGATGAGCGGCTGATCGCTTTTATTGTGCAGCTTCTTAAAAGTAGAGTGGTAATCTCTTCCCTGGGGAATGTCAGCGTAAGACGAGGATTCAGTACGGGCACACCTCAGGGTGGGGTCCTCTCTCCCCTGCTATGGAACATCACGGTGAATACTCTCTTAATGAAACTGGACCGTGCCGGCTGCAAAGTGATTGCTTATGTGGACGACATAGCTGTGGCAGTGTCGGGAAAGTATTTATCTACTCTATCGGAGAGGTTAAATCACTCTCTTGACATTCTTTCACGTTGGAGTCATGAGTGCGGTTTGAATGTGAATCCTAGTAAAACGGAGCTAGTACTGTTTACAAGAAAGTACAAAATTCCCTTATTTGAGTTACCCAAACTAAATGGGGTCTCCATTGGATTGAGCCAGAAGATCAAGTACTTAGGGCTTATCCTTGACTCGAAGTTGCTGTGGACCTACAATATAGCAGAAAGAGCGCGGAAGGCTTTCAATGCACTCTACTGCTGTAACAGAGCCATAGGAGCGAATTGGGGATTACAGCCTCGTACTGTTGCTTGGCTTCATACTACTGTGGTTGAGCCAATTCTATTGTTTGGGGTAGCGTTCTGGTGGCAGGCTGCTCTTAAGGCAACCTGCAAACGGCAGCTTGAAAATGTGTGGAGGATGGCTGCACTGCTGGTAACTGTAGCGCTCTGATCCACTCCTACTAAGGCACTATTCGTGCTGCTTCATTGGCTACCAACCAATCTACTTATCTTGCAGCAAGCCAATCTTGCTGCTGTGAGACTTAATTGCATCTCGGCATGGAATAGAACAGAAGTCGGCCATGCGAGAATTTTGGCCGAGGGAGTTCCCGCTCCAGCGGGTGTTGACTACATCGCACCGCAATGCCTACTAGATCTGGAGTTCACAACTCGCATTTCTGGTAGGGATGAATGGCGTGATGGCGTCACCCTCGAAAGTGGGCTTGTCCATGTGTACACCGACGGCTCTAAGCTTAACAACAGAGTCGGGTGTGGTGTATGATATGCTGAATCTTAAGCTGTCCCTCCGTCTGCCAGACCACTGTAGTGTCTTTCAGGCAGAGGTTGCGGCTATTTTTCAGGTTTTTTTTTTTTTTTTTTGCTTCTGTGTAATCGAATATTCGGGGTCAATATTGGTATTTTCACAGATAGCCAAGCGGCTTTTAGGTCCCTTGCTGGTCCTTGTACAGTGTCTATCATTGTTGCTGAATGCCGTGCATCTCTTAGGGAGATATCGAGACATTCGGTTGTTCAATTGATTTGGGTACCTGGATATAGGGGGTTTCAGGGCAACTGTGAGGCCGATGAGCTAGCAAGGCTTGGAACCTTGTTACCGGATGTCTCTTGCTCCACAATAGGGATACCGATGGCATCGGTGAAATTGGCCATCAGGCAAAAATATCTTGAGGACGCTAGGATGTCCTGTGCGATAGCAAGGCAGTCCTGGTTATCCATGGATGCGCATCGCACCAGGCAGCTTTTAGGCTTAACTCGAAGCGCTCTGCGTTGCATTGTCGGTGTGTTAACTGGCCACTGCCTCATAGGGCGGCACGCGCAACGACTGGGCGTAGAGTTTAACGATTTTTGTCGGAGTTGTGGCTCTGAGGATGAGGAGGAATCCGTCCTCCATCTCATGTGCCAGTGCCCGGCTTTGGCAAGGAGAAGGTTGGCGGCACTTGATGCACCCTTTCTCTCAAATCTGACGGAACTGTCCCCGGTCAATTTAAAGGCAATAGTCCGTTTTATCAAAGGAAGCAGATGGTTTCCTGATTTTAGTGAGTAGGGGAGAGTCACTAATTTAGTATGGTATCACAACGGGCCTCTCTTGTGCCTATGTGTGCCGGTCGTCAAGTCTCTGGGGATCGGCAGCCATTTCATCCTAACCTTACCTAGAAATCTGGCACTAAAGTAGACTTCACGAGTAAGAGGTTATGATAGATTGAAGCACAGTGGTGTAGTTAAGCTGAGAAGGAAAACATTAAAGCCGGATTATAAGGGGAACTGTTGGTAGAGTGCGAGATTCAAGGTGGAACTTAGATGGGAATCCTCATTTGGAACAACAATATAGCTTAGTTCATTTATAATTCACGTATTGGTTGGCGAAAGTTCGACGGTGGTTAATCACATATAATAATTTCGTTGTAATTGTTAAGCCGGCTTTAGATATGCGGTGTTTGTCAAAAAACCTCCTATTTCATAAAGGTTATTGATTTGTGATCACGGTTCCCTTCTTGTCTATAAATCAGCATAGACAACGTATATCGTGTCTCTAAAGCTTATCAAAGCAGAGAATAATTGATACGGGAAACTCGATCGTTTTGCGGAATACGCCTCCGAAAGCAGAATCAAATTGGAATTGTTTTTGCGGGATGATTAAAATTGAAAAATTTTTATTTATATTGAAAATTTTATTTGACGAAGTGGTTTCGAAAGCATGCACTGATTCTCATTAGACACCAGCACACAGTGCATACTTGACTGGTGTGACCACTTGCAGTTGGAAATCATTAATTTTTATTTACGCTGGTTGTGACAAATTTTAACATCTCCGACTTATATCCATGGAAATAATTTACTCATAAAGGCTATTGATTTGTGATCACGGTTCCCTTCTTGTCTATAAATCAGCATAGACAACGTATATCGTGTCTCTAAAGCTTATCAAAGCAGAAAATATTTGATACGGGAAACTCGATCGTTTTGCGGAATAAGCCTCCGAAAGCAGAATCAAATTGGAATTGTTTTTGCGGGATGATTAAAATTGAAAAAATTTTATTTATATTGAAAATTTTATTTGACAAAGTGGTTTCGATCAATTCGTATCAATTATTCTCTGCAAAAACAATTCCAACCTCCTATTTGCCAAATACCGAATACTTAGTCACATCATTTGGCTTGGTGTTTGCGGAATGACAAGCACAGTGAATTAGATATTCGGGCATTGCCGAATATTCGCCAAAACTGGAACATGTATGAGCTGCTCGTCGTTGTTTCCTTCCGCAATTTTTTTGTGAAAAAAAACGAAATATTTGCTGCTAATAATTAATTATACTTATATCTTTAAATATGGATTTAAATGTGGATGATGAATCAGCAGATTCAGTTGACATTATATGTATTTATAAATACTGAATGTGTAAAGCGGGGATCCGAACATACCCAAACACAGTGTTCGTCTACTTTGATGTGTGTTGAAAGACCGACAAGATACGGGAATAGCGAGCACCCGAATATTTGTGCTTGGCCTAGGGCAAACACTAGGCGAGCAACCAAACCACACATGCGAAGTTTGCCAAACTAGGTGCTCGGTATTTGACAAACACCGCATGCCTAAAGCCGGCTTTATATTTGATTAACTGATTTGATGATATTCCAAAACGAATCAAAAATCAAAGAAAACTTCTTCGGAGATCAAACAGAAACCTGGTAATAAGCATGTATTTCTTTTGTATTGAAGTTCATTAATACTGTTTTTTCTGGTTTTTTCTCTACGAATGTACATTATTAGTCAGGGTTTATATTTTATTTTCCTGTAATTGCATGGTTATGTATGACCGGTGTGCAGTGGTGGCTCGTGATGCTTTCGAATGGGTCGGCAATTAATAAAAGAAGAATACGTTACCACAAAAATATGCATAATATAGCATACTCAACAATAATTTCTCGAGTTTAGTAAGCCAACAACAAAGTCTTAACACACATAAGTAATATTTTAAAAATTCGTACATTGACACTATTTACCTTTTCACAAAACTTTAAGCCTAAGCTGAACTTTTTTTTTTAATTCTGACCAAACAAAATACCTGGATGCATGAATTAAAAATTCACATTATAAAAGTGCATATCTATCAAATCGACGAGGCGTGAAACGTAATAAATAGCTTAATTGTAAATTGTTAATTTTTATGTAATTTTTTAATTAGTACTTTTCCTATTAAAGTCAATGTAAGATTGAAAGTTTAATAAATATAAGTCTGAAAAAATATATATTTATAACAAACATATGTATGTCAGACAAAATAAATTTCTTCTAAAGCAACGAAAATTCACAATTAATTAAAATAAAAATTATCTACATACATATATGCAGCTGAATTAAGCGAAAACATTTTAACAGCGTACTAAAGCACTGAAAATTTGCTGAGAGATATATATGTACGTCGTGGCCACAATTATTTACACAACGCTAATCATGAAGAAAAATTTGAATGAAATCAAAATAACTCCTTCAATTTTTATTACAACAAAATGAAATTTTATTCAGTTATTCATTGCCAAATTCATAGTTCCTTGACAAAAGCAAAATTGAAATAAAACATTACAGGACAAAAATTAAAATAAAAACTAAGTGGCCAAAATTATTTGCACACCCGTCATTACGGCCAAAATTATTTGCAATGGATGGTTTCCGCCTCGTTTTTCCGAAAAATTTGGGAAAAAGGTAAACTTATTGTTAGAGCCTTAATAAAAAACGGGTAATTTGTGACCATTACCTAATACTTGGTGTTGCCTCCCTTGGCACGAATAACCGCTTCGAGTCTTGCTGGCATTGAATCAACTAAATTCTGTATAGTTTCGATGGATAGGACCTGCCATGCATTTAAGATGTCTTCCGAGGCTTCAGCTGCCGATTTTTCAATCTTTTGAAGAATTGTTGATTTCATCAAATGCCAGACATGCTCAATGGCATGCAAATCAGGGCTTTGTGGAGGCCATTTCATGACTTTTTGCCTAACGTCCGATAAAAACTGTTGAATCCGTTTTGAAGTATGGATTGGTGCATTGTCCTGTTGTAGTATAAAATTAGGCCCAATCAAATAATCGCCGGTAACAAATGCAACTTCGTTCAATATTTGGGGGTATTCAGACGAACGCATCTTTGTTGGACAATCAACAATTGGACCAACCCCATTGTAACAAATACAATCCCATACCATTATTTTACCACCATGTGAATGGCGCATAAGGATACTGACGGCTTGATTTTTCTTTTGCTGTGCATTGGAATAGGAAAAATGTCTACCGTACGTTCCGTCCAATGACATCGCACTTTCATCTGTCCACAAAATTTGTCTCCAAAATTCGACTGGCCTATTTCTGTGCTCAAATGCAAACTGCAAGCGAACTTCCCGATTCTTTGGAGAGATGTACGGCTATTTTCGGATGACGTATGCTTTTATTCCTGCCTCGGAAGGTCTTCTCCGAACTGTTGATCTACTGATTTTGTTATTTCTGTTCTCGTTAATACTATTTATTATGTCATTGAACTTTTCGCGACTATTGCGCTCCATACACCGACGTAATACAGTATCTTCCCTTTCACTTGTTGCCCTCTTCCGACCCCTTCCTACTGCATTTTTAACACTGCCAGTTATATGTTGTTTTTTTACTTGGTAATAAATGCTCCGCCTGTGACATTTAAATTTTTTTGGCAATTTCGTTAGTGGAAATACCGCTATTAAATTCAGCAACGATTGCTGCCCGCTTTTCGATTGAGAGTTCAACGTTTCTAGGCATTTTCACTGTCACTAACTAGTTTATTACAATGAAATCTAATGTCAACTGATGTCCAACATTTGTTCCAGCTTTATCCCTGATCGAAACAAAGTCGAAGAATTACCGTTAATTTTCTGGAAAATTTTTCTTAGTGTGTGCAAACAATTTTGGCCATAATGACGGGTGTGCAAATAATTTTGGCCAGTTAGTTTTTATTTTTATTTTTGTTCTGTCATGTTTTATTTCAGTTTTGCTTTTGTCAAGGAACTATGAATTTGGCAATGAATAACTGAATAAAATTTAATTTTGTTGTAATAAAAATTGAAGGAGTTATTTTGATTTTATTCAAATTTTTCGTCATGATTAGCATTGTGTAAATAATTGTGGCCATGACTGTATGTATATGATCCCAGGCACGGCACGCCGACCCACAAATTATCCTATGCATCGGCCCAAAGAAAACTATACTTAGCCAACACATGAAAATATACGGTTGAGTGTTTGAGTGGAAAAAATGCGAACCAAAAATTGATATGAAATAAAACTATCATATTTCATAGTTTAATTGGACCCGCTCGTTTTCATAGGTTGCTAACGCTGATGTACACAACAAAGTATCATGCATTGATTGCGACGACAGCGAATATGATTTGAGTGCGGCTTGCTGACCCAGAATAGGGCTTGCAGTGTGTATAACTATGAATGACAAGGTCGTCCACCGGCCGCCAGCAAATTTGGACTTTGCAAGGCAATGTAGATCTCATCTCATCGGCTTGCCGACACGGAATAAATAAGAAGCCCAAATGTGTGTTGTCAAAAAGAATTGGTAGAAATACCATATTACAACATAGTAGATAAACAGGCGCAATGTGTAATAATGTTTGAAAAGTAATAAAGATAAGCACACATAAGATTTTTTTTTTTTATAAAATAATAATATAAAAAGGATTATTTTATAAAATTAACAATTTCACTCTGCATGCACTGGATAAGAGTTTTGGGTCGGCACTGCCGACCTTACCGTCCCTGACGAGCCGCCACTGCCGGTGTGAACCAACCTCAGCTGGGGTTGGGGAGTAACGAAAACCCACATTAATTGACTTCTTCATTTCGTTTGATTATCTTACATTAGCATGAGAGTTAACATTTTATTATAGTAACTTCTGGGAGCTACTTTATTAATTAACTCATTTAAACTTATCTAGATTTATAGCCCAGTGAAATTTGACATAAATAAGCTGAAACTTCGGAAAAATTTGGAGAAAGCTGAGTTTTGGTGTGAATTTTGATACTGGCAGGTTGAACAAAATGTCAAAAAACCCCATCGATTGGAGTGCTGCGTTATTTTTTATACGGAGTCAAAGGTCACCAAAAGTGATCTTTCCTAAATATCTCAGTAACGGTCACGTCTAAGAAAAAACAATGTATGACGAATTTGTAGTTGAAAGAAATTTTCAACTAAAAAGATTATATAACTTTTTCTTGTAACTTTAACCATTTCTGAGATATATTGATCTAAACATTTGTAACTAACATCCCATGAACAATCAGGACAAGGTCACGTAATTTCTGGTAAAAATTGGTTTCGAGACTTTGACGCTATGCAGTCATCACAGGATTGGTAAAAAAAACTGATTGTTTGGGGATAGTCTGCAGGGGGTTGAGCTCCTATAATGTCAAGAATGTGCGTTCACATAAATATGCCATGATATTATCTTGCTTTGTCATACTCCTTTCCTGTGCATGACGTCACAGGGCCATGATACGACACAAAACCTATTTTCACCTGCAATGTTTTTGTCTTTTTCTGCTCCTTCATTCCTTACAGGATGCAGAAATACAGTTTATATCCCACAAGAGAGTAGCGAGCAGATGTCCCTCAAAGTTTTATGTCAATTGGGGGTGGAGGCTGGGTAGCTTTTCGGAGCACACTTTTCCACCTAGCCTGGAGTGTGATATAAATGTTGGTATAAATGTTTTTTTTATGGGCCTTTTAAACAAAGCAAAACAAACTCACAAAGATTCCAAATCGTAATGAAAATCGGATAATATCAACATGCCGTTGAGAAAGTAGATACTATGAATTACAAATGTTTAGATCAATATATCACAAAAACGGTTATGGTTACAAGAAAAAGTTATAAAATATTTTCTGTAAGAATTTTTTTTTAAGCTACAAATTTGTCTTACATTGTTTTTCTGTAGACGATACTGTTCCTGAGATATTTAGGAGAGATCACTTTTGGTGACCTTTGACGCCACATAAAAAGTAACGCAGCACCCGGATCGATATGGACTTTTAACATTTTGTTCAACACGCCAGTATCAAGGTTCACACCAAAATTCAGATTCCCCTAATTTTTCGGAACTCCATGTTAAATTTCCCCGGACCATAAATAAATGAAAATAAAACAAGAAAAATAATGGAATAATGAAGCTATTTTGAATGATTATTCCTTCTCTGAAACATCCTTCCTTCTCCACATTGTATTTGTTCAAATGATTGTCATGATATATGTCATCAAGGAACACCTGCCCAAAAACTCACGCCCAGACTGAGCTAACTGGCGAAGTTACGCACACTGGGCCCTTATAAAGATACTCTTTTATGTTCATAAAGAATGAAACATACAACAAAAGCTAGAATTCAACACTAACTATATCATAAAAAATACTCCAGTGCATCAGAATCGCTAAAAAATTGATTTTCGGAGAAATAGTTTTTGAGTGACTAAAAAATTTGGAAAGTAATGATACACTTTTTTATAGTATATCAATGATTTCTTACCCAAAGCAACAAAAACCATTTCTCGACAGCATCTCCTATAACATAAATGATGAAAATATTCAGTGCTGGCAACACTTTTCCAACAAAGTAACGATAAGTCTACCATAGAAAGCTCATTCTAAAATGAACATATATTTTGAATCAATTAGTAAAAATAAAGTCAAAAATTTACCAAAATTACCATAACTGGCAGCCCCTTTGTTGATTTTCTTCGAAACTCCTTCTATGTTTGGATTAAAAAGTAAATCCAGTTACTAGATGAATCTCGTTTTAATTTCATAATAGTAGGGGAGCCCAAGCGGGGATTTTGCGCGTTACTCGAGTGCGTCAGAAAATCATATGGGGAGAAGCCTTGCATCCTGTAATGTACCCTACCATATATGAGCTCTTAATATAGTGGGGTGCATTGAGGGTAGCCCGACAGATTAATAAAAAAAAATTGATCCTCAGAAAAACTCGAGCGCGTCAGATTAAGACAAGGTAAGTTAAGTACATCTAGAAAATGATATATTTCAATAATCTGACAATTTGAGCGAGACATAAGGAAATGGGCGAGTCACAAAGTTGTAAAATAAACCTCAACTCGAAATACACGAGTGCGATTGAATTTTTTTTCAATTTGAAGGTGTGAGAACACCAAATACACAACATAAATACACATCCGCAATCCACAAACACCTTACACTTAAACAAACATCAAAATTTTATAAATTCAAAGTAGGCTAAGAAAGTTTTCTTTTTTAATGTATTTAGAATGTAAGTTTAGTAAGTATTCTCCTTTTATATTGAAAGCATTAAATAATATTTTATATTCACATACCATGTTATTTATTTTTTATTAGGAAGAAATATACTCTTCCTATAATTGGTGACCCCGAAAAGGCACGTGCACCTAATTTCTTGCAGGAGCAGAGAACCTGATTGGAGAAGCCAAACCGAAGCTCCCCGATCAAAGCAGCGCACCCGACAAACGGACAACCGCCACCTCGCCTACATGCTGCAGCGTACCCGACAAAGGACACCCGTCGCTTCGCCTACAAGCTGCAGCGCACCCGACAAACGGACAACCGCCACCTCGCCTACATGCTGCAGCGCATCAGCTAGCTGCCTCGAGGTCTGACATCATAGTCTTCATCAACATCGGCGGTTCAGAGGCTACGCTGCGCAACATGTGGAACATCTCCCCGTTCTCATGCGGACTGGCCATCGAACAAGTTTACGACTCTGGCTCAATCTTCTCACCAGAAATCCTTGACATCAAGCCAGAGGATCTACGCGTCTTATTCCAAAATAGCGTAGCAAACTTAGCTACTGTGTGCTTGCAAATTGGATACCCAGCTATCGCTTCGGCTCCACACAGCAACGCCAACGGTTTCAAGAACTTGCTGGCCACCGCCACCAGATCCACCTTTACATGCATGGCGCCATCATCAATACTTAAGGAGGCATGGTAGCATGCTGCCCGATCGCGGAAATTTCAAGGAAATGGCTGCCTCAAAATAAATTTATCAAATTGTCAAAATTAGATAGCATAGAAAACAGAATTATTGATTGAAAAGAAAGAATTAAAACACACATGGGGAACAGCCCCAACACAATATTTTATTTGGAAAAACACTCACATCACACATCCGCCATCGGTGACGGTAGCCATCAGCCCCGAGACCTGGCCATCGACCATCTCGGCAGCGCTGCTGGCGACTGCCTCAGCCCTGAGAGCTGGCCACGTCCATCTCGGACCGCGCTAAATACGGGTTCCGAGAGCTGGCCATCGACCATCTCGGTCCCGTACAGGCAGCCGCCAAGGCCACTTTAAGAAACCGCAACCGATGGCGGCAGCCACTAGCCCCGAGATCTGACCATCGACCGTCTCGGCGGCGCTACTGGCGACTGCCTAAGCCCCGAGAGCTGGCCATCGTCCATCTCGGCACGCGCTGAATACGGGTCCCGAGAGCTGGCCATCGTAAATCTTGGTCCCGTACAGGCAGTCGCCAAGGCTAACAAACCACGCTACTCCACCTCCTCGACCTCAGCGTCATCCTGACACTTGGGGAGGAGTAGTGTGGGAACACCCAATACACAACATAAATACACATCCACAATCCACAAACACCTTACACTTAAACATCAAAATTTTATAAATTCAAAGTAGGCTAAGAAAGTTTTCTTTTTTAATGTATTTAGAATGTAAGTTTAGTAAGTATTCTCCTTTTATATTGAAAGCATTAAATAATATTTTATATTCACATACCGTTTTATTTATTTTTTATTAGGAAGAAATATACTCTTTCTATAAAGGAAATCCGATCAGGATTACGAAAAACATATAATCTGTCGAAAACTGTACGAAAAACATATAATCGGTTTTCATGGGGCGATGTAGCTAAAACCATCAATAAATGATGAAGCGTATAGATGCTGAGAACTGGGTATTCCCCACTCCACGCCTCTCTTTCTTCTCACTCTTTCTCTATCATGATGATATCTCAGCTGATCACAATGACTTGTTCGTTTTTGTAGATGTACGACACTTTGGTTTAATTGTTTTGTTTTTAAAACGGGATGTGATTACAACCCAGCTTTTTGCAGGCGAGGCAAAAAATGTATTTACAGATTTTAATGGAATCTGAATCTTTTCAAAAAGCATTTGCAAACTTCGGGTCTGAAGCTTATAATATTGAAGAATTATCTCTCATCATGGAATCTTTCATCTGCTATTTGTCCGAATTAAAAATTTGCTAATGCCAACAGTGCTAGGATGAAAATATTTAATAAAACATACAAAGTATTTGATACATCTCAGCCCTTCTCATTAAATGTGCGTAATTAGGAAGCTTGTAATTTGCCACCTTGCCGATCAGAGCTACAGCAACATTTATAGCAAACAAAATACATAGCATGCTTGTGGAGAAATGTGCACAAGCGTATTGTTATATATATATATATATATATATATATATATATATATATATATATATATATATATATATATATATATATATATATATATATATAAATGTACATATGTTTTTATTTCATCCAGTAATAAAAAGAAGAAACGAAACTTCTTTTTTTTAAATTGTCAGATTAACATTATCCGTCCATATAATTGTCAGATTATCATTAAGAACAACTAGGACATCAAGTTAAACCCTCTGTATAAAAATCTGACGCGCTCGAGTATTTCAAGGTAACATGTTTATTTTACATTTTCAAAAATCAGTCATGATTTTGGGTCACGTCCAAATCGTCAGTCATTTAAATAGGACACTTTTTTGAGTTCACTTAACATTCCCTCTGAATATCTGACACGCTCGAATAACTTTTTTTGTTTTTGGTTTTTTACCCCTTTTTACGGCCATCCCCCACTAGCTAATCGTCAGATTAATATCTATCGGTTATCAGAAAGACAAAGCGCGTATACACTATGAATGTTTGAGTCGCTCGAGTATTTCCATGTAACTGTTTTTTTTTACGTTTTTGAAAATTTTTACACGCTCTCCCTCTCACTAAAATGGACAACTTGACATAAACTTTTTTTCATTTTAAACCTAATTTTCACAATCCAATAGGTCCCCATGAGGCTTTAGTAACTGCAAATTCAGCATCCCGGGCTCCCCTACTATAACTACATAGAAAGTTTTATGGAAAAAACCTTCATTTTCCAGAGAAAATTTACAAGATTTAGGTGGCGAAAACTTGAATAGCTGGCAGTTTTATCCCATTTTTTTACCAAATGCCAAATGTGGCTTGGACTAAGATCTATCTACTGTGCGAATTTCATTAAAACTTGTTACCTGAATCGGAAGCTATAGGCAACATTCCAACATTGCACCACTGCCACAGCGATGCCTGCATTTCAAAATCACTGCTACCATGCTTGGTCCTAGGGAATGTCAGCATATCGTGTAAATTTCATAATGATCACATTTCAGCGACGGAAGTTCTCGTGAAGGGAAATTTCGAGTGCCGAAAATACAGGTAATTTGATGATTGGAGGCCGTTCTTGTGACAATCGGAATTTTGAAAATTTTAAATTTCCATGGTAAACAAAGGTTAGAATTTATCAATAAGTTAAATTTTTTGCCAATGAGCCAAACATTTTCAGGAGGGTCCAATATTTGAAGATTTTTTTTTTATGCCTGCCGTAGCTACAATGTTGACAGCATTGTCTTGAAATTTTTGTTTGTGTAGTTTGAGTAACCATCAATACCTTCTGCAAATTTTACGATGATTTAATTCTGGTTGTCAAAATTAATGACATATTGAAATTGGAAAAAAAAGGACGTGCCTACTTCAAGGAACCCAGCGCCTGAATAGGGCTCATAGTTTCCATTTTTGTTTGTAATAAGTAAGCAAAAAACATAATAGCCATTACCAAGCATATAACATACGTGTGGTATGTGAAAGAATTTTCTTGTGAGCTCACCTCAGCAAATCACGTGGCATATCCCAAGGCACCTGGATCTGAATCACCCTATATATATATATATATATATATATATATATATATATATATATATATATATATATATATATATATATATATATATATATATCTATATATATCTATCTATATATATCTATATATATATATATATATATATATATATATATATATATATATATATATATATATATATATATATATATATCTATATATATATATATATATATATATATATATATATATATATATATATATATATATATATATATATATATATAAATTAATACTGGATCAGAACTCATAGGGCAAAAAGCCATTTTTTTCTTAGTGGTTTTTCAAGATGGCACCATTGGCACCGCTTAGTCCACATTTCAAAATCCCTTTTATAAGACCTGGCTCTACCCAAAAATTGTACATTCGGTGAATTTGATTTGTATCTGATTACTGGGTCGTGAGCTCTGGTTTTCTGAAGCCTAAAATATAGGCAAAGTGGAGAAGAGTTACCGTTCTTGCCTGATGTCGAATTTCAAAAGTTTTACTTTAGCTATGCAGACAAAACATAACATTTATATACCAAATATTTTATTCGAAAAAAAGCAACAATTTTGCAGGACAGTCGAAGAATCGAGACTGCTTACAGGTTCATTAAAAAGCCTCTCAGTTTACAACTAATTGTTAGTAATATTAATATGTCCTGTAAGTTTCATAATTATTTGATTAATCTGTCAAAAGTTATCGCATTTCAAAAATGTTCAAAACTTTCCGATCTTCTTTTAGTCACCAAGCGCACACATAGGGATATATGTATAAAAGTATACATAAATAAATATATGAATATATATATATATGTATATATATATATATATATATATATATATATATAATATATATATATATATATATATATATATATATTATATATATATATTATATAACATACATAAATAAATATATGAATACATATATATATATGTATATATATATATATATATATATATATATATATATATATATATATATATATATTATATATATATATATATATATATATATATATATATATAAATATATATAATATATATATATAATATATATATATATATATATATATATATATATATATATATATATATATATATATATATATATATGTATATATATATATATGTATATATATATATATATATATATATATATATATATATATATATATATATATATATACATGGATATATATACATATATATTATAATTATTATATAATTCTTGTGAGCTCACCTCAGCTTATTTGAACAATTCTGAAAGCAATTATTTTATTATTCATTGCACTACCATCGCTTCGACTTCTATACCTTCTAGACGAAATTAGCGAAATGAACCAATATTAACTTTAAAATCAATTGGACACCAATGATATTGAAGTTATGAATATTCAGATTTCTTAGATATTGAGTTTGATTCATATATAATTCCCACAAATGAACTACCAATAAGAGGATTTCGTCTATTAGATGTCGATAATCGAGTAATATATATATATATATATATATATATATATATATATATATATATATATATATATATATATATATATATATATATATATATATATATATATATATATATATATATATATGTATATATATATATATATATATATATATATATATATATATATATATATATATATATATATATATATATATATATATATATATCTATATATATATATATATATATATATATATATATATATATATATATATATATATATATATATATATATATATATATATTTATATATATACGGTAATCCTTCCCCAATTAACCTCGATATTAAGAACCACATTCCATAATCTTTGTTTTTGCAAAAGTTGTTTGTTGACAGAATAAGAGGTATATTTAAAATATCACTAACGGGAACTCATGACCTGGTAGCCAGTTGGAGTTGAAATTTACAACAGAATGTATAGGTTTTAATTAGGAACAGGTCTGATAGAAGCGAAATTGAAATGTGCGCAATGTTATGTCAGTGGTGCCGTTTTGAAAAATCAGTAAGAAAAATAACTGCTTTTGGCTCAGCAAATTCTGGTTCAGATACCAAATTTTGACGCAATTCACAAAGTAGCTAAACTTACTCTTAGACAGGTTTGACAGAAATTTGGTTAAAAAATTAGTTTGGAGCTGCCAGCTATGGTAATTTAGGTGACTTAAATTTTGAAAATTTGCTCACCATAATAAAGCTTTTTGCCCTATAGGTCTCAGTGTAGTGATACAATCATAATGAAATTCATATGGCAAATTAAATTTATTGGAGGTAATATTTAGTAGAAATTTAGTTGGAAAAACCATGACAGGGCTGCCAGCTATGGTTATTTTTGCATTTTTTGTGGGATATCTTTAGTCAGCGATTTTATCAAAGCATTTTCATATCATTGTTATCTTGTAGTGAAAATAAACAACAAATATTAGAAAATTTGAAAACTTTTGCGAGTGGTAACCCTAAATTTCTAGTCATCGGACCAAAGCGAAATTTACTGAGTAGACTGACTTCAACGTGAGGTAGACGTGACACAGTTTTGGGTTCGGTGGTAGAGAAGAGTTGTCAGCATGAGAAGTTTTTGTTATTTTCGTGCCAATAAATGCAAGCATTTAGTATTCATATCGCAAACAGTTGCAATGAAAATAAGTAAACAATGTCTAAATTTTCTAAGGTATAGACATTTTTCGGATGACAGCCCCAAATGCCCCTCTATCGTTGTAACTTTCGATGAATTCATCGAAATTAAATTGGCTTAGGGTCTTTTATTACTTAGGGTGTATTGGTCTTACGTAGCAGAAGTAGCTAGTGGTAGTTGTCTTCAGTAGCTGGTGGTAGAATATATACTCAAAATCTGAACATATCCTCTACAGTTCTTCGAACATTAGTATTTCAAGCGGCTCTATTGCGCTAGTGGTTTTTTAAATGTCATATCACCCATTTTTTTTTACAGTGCAAATAGATGAGGAACACTATAAAATGGAAACATATTTCCTTTTTATTTCGTTTTCAGCAGAAGATTCCATCAAAATTTGCAGCCAAAAAACGATGTTTGGGTCTTTATTTTGCTGAAAACCCTAACCAGATTTCGAGGAAAAAAATTATTATAGCTTTAAGCTCTATCACAAATTTTTAACCAATTTTTTTTTACTAATTTTGCTTCAAGTAAATTTCAGTTACTGTGTGAATTTCGTTCAAATTTTTTAGCAGAATCGGAAACTATGGGTCAAAAAGCGTTTTTTTTTCTCTGTGATATTAAATATTATTTATTGACCAAACAAGGTATAAACAATATGAAATAAATATGAGTAAACGAAAAAAAAATTAAATAAATCAAATAATTAATAAATAAATCAATAACAATTGATAAATAACAAATAAATAAAACATTGACATATAGCTTAAGATAAGGAGTTATGGATGGCTTGGAAAAAGGAGGATTTGAAGGAGAATTTGGAGATCGTTGGGAAATACAGAAAACTTATGCTGTTAAATATTCTGCAGCATCTATTTACCGGCTCATTAGCTGCGTAAGTAGTGGAATGTGGATATTCTTTAAGTAAACGAGAGGACCTGGGGCCTTACTCTGTAATGCGATTCGTATTTGAAACGATTCGCAATCGAACATTTGGCACTCCAGATTTCGATTTTCGCATTTTATGTTTTGCTCTGTTCGAATTTCGCATTTTTGGCACTTTGCAATGCGAATGCGAATATCAAAATGGTTCGATTAGTACAAATTTCATTCGACAACATATTTGCGTTCGCACAGAAAGGTGAAGGTGAAGAAAAAATCAAAATGTAAGGTTTTAGTGCAAGATATTTGTTATTGTATATGAATTCATTAATTTTGATATTTTAAGAGAACAACAAAATGTAAAAAAAAATGCAAACAATGAACAGGCAATTTAAAATAGTTGTAGAATTAAAAACAACCAATGCCTAGACAACTGCTGCAAATATTGTGGTCCAGGCTCACGGTAGAATTAAACGCAGCAGGAACTATTTCCCGCGATGTGAATGTATGGAGAAAAGTAAGTCGTACATCACGTTAACTGTGCATTAAGTTTAATGAACATTTTGAAATACTAGGTTAGGGCAGATTTCAAGTTCCACACTAAAGCCAAATTGAGGAAAAATGAAATGAGTATCAGAGAAACTGGCGGTGGGTTCTCAACACATTGTCCATTGTCAGTAATGGAGAAGGAGATGGTTAATTTGATGCTTCATAGCCAAACTGTCTAATGCATTAGTGGAGCAGCACGTTTTGGAGTTGCTCGAGTTTGCACTGTAAGTGGGGAGAGTACAAATACTGTGGCAAACAGCCCGGCTATCGAATTATATTCTGAAAGCATTTCACCAAGTTTATCTGCCCCAAGGAATACTCCAAGAAGACTTCATCGAATAGGAAGAGACGATCTTCTGGAAAAACATGTAGAGAATCAGATTAAATACCAAGAAAATTCCATAAATATTTTAAATAATATTAATGAATATTTAAATAATATTTCAAAATATTATTTCAATCATTTCGAACACGATGTGTCTAGGACATAGCACTTTCTCAACCTGGGAAAAACAACTTGAAAATGTTTGTTGTGTAAGTCCAACATGACAATCATGTCCAATTTGGTGCTCGTAGCCGTCTTGGGCCAGGAATTTCAAAGCTGCAGATAGTTTGACTATTGCAGGAATAGCAGAAGGTCTTTGCCGCACTTTTAATTCGCGCTCAATGTTACTGAGCACATACATAAACGCGTCCTTATTTAATCGAAAAATTTTAATTAGGCTGGAAGAACAAAAAACGTTTAGTGCGTACATTACCTTCCTCTCACATACTATAACTTATGTTACAGAGACTCTTTATATTTGAATGGTCTCTAAAGATTTCCCGCTGAATCCTCTCTTTGCTGTAACTTCCTTCATGAAACCACAATGCAACCGAATCCATTTTTTTTAATGCAGTTGTTTCACTTTTTTTACGTATACATGAAAGTGTTGCATATATTTTATAAAACTGATGAAACATACTCAGTTAGCAACGCCGCCACAGATGCGAACGAATTACAGAGTGACAATTTGCTATCGAATCGCATTTTGCTTTCGAATCGCATTGCCTTTCGATTCGCATTACAGAGTAGGGCCCCTGGTTCTCCTTACAGGGTTATTTAATACCATTTTATTATTGAGGAACTCAACTCTGATAACGCCTCTAATGACATCGAATGTGAAGCAGGCCGAAATCATCTTTCTTCTAGATGAAAGTGTTAATAAGTTTAGATGACCCAGTCGAAACTCATAAGGAGGTAGAGTATTAAAATCATAAGTATTGTATAGTTCTCTCAATGCGAAAAGCAAGAACTGTTTTTGCATGGACTCGAGTCTTTTACTGTGGGTTTCAAAAGCCAGATTCCAGCAGATAGAGGCATATTCAAGAATGGGACGTACAAGTGAGATGTATAAGGATCTTGTGACCCACAGGTTACGAAATTCCTTGGAACGTATTTTGATGAATCCTAGCTGTTTGTTTGCACGGGAAATTATTTGATCATAGTGCAAGGTGAAGCGGAGTTTTTCATCCAAGATAACACCAAGGTCAACAACGTTTTCAACTCGGCCTAACAAATTATTGCCAAGGAAGTATGTGTTATGTGAGACCGTGCATTTTCGGGAAAAACTAATAACCTGGCACTTAGCAATTTTGAGAGAGAACTTATTTTCATTGCACCAATGATCAAGTGAATTGAGTTTTGATTGGAGAAAGAGTGCATCGAATTTAGATTTAATGATGTGATACACTTTGAGATCGTCGGCGTAAAGTAGATGAGGTATATTTGCTAAGACGTCAGATAGGTCAAAAATATATATAATAAAAAGAAGTGGACCAAGATGGCTACCTTGTGGTACACCGGAGGTTACAGATATATTTTTTGATAAAACTCCTTGTAATTTTACCAATTGCGTTTGATTTCGAAGGTAAGAAGTCAGCCAGCTATGCAAAGATCCGGCGAGTCCGAATTGCAAAAGCTTTGAAATTAAGATAGGGTGGTCAACTCTGTCAAAAGCTTTATTGAAGTCTGTATAGACTGCGTCAATTTGGTATTCTTTCTCCATTTTACACAGAACGTCTGAGAGTCGGACTGTCAAATTCGTGGTAGTTGAGCGACCTTTTCTTAAACCATATTGCTGCTCGTTCAGACGGGAGTCAACAAGTGGAGAAATTTTATCGAAGACAATCTTTTCAAAAAGTTTCGGAATTGAAGATAAGATGGCAATGCCCCTATAATTTTCGATAGAGCGTCTATCACCATTTTTGAAGATGGGTGTGACATACGAAAGTTTCCAACAGGATGGAAAAACTCCAGACGAAAGTGATCTGGTGAAAAAAATATGCAAAGGAGTTTCAAGCTGCTCTACACACTTTCGCAAGAAAGTTGGAGGAATTATGTCGGGTCCAGGGCCTTTGTTGCAGTCGAGTTCCGAAGAAGCTTTATGTATTTCATCACGTGAAATTTCTAAGTGGCTGACCAAAGCTGTTGGAGCGGAATGAGAGTAAGAAATGTATGAGTTTGGTGGGTTTGATGCATTAAAAACAGTCTGAAAACTATCTGCAAATAAATCACAAATCTCATTGGGAGAGGAAGAAGTGATATTATTAAAGAACATAGACGATGGATATCCAGTAGTTTTTCGCTTCACAGTTACAAAATCATAAAATTTTTTCGGGTCGCAGATTATATTTTCGCCGGTAGTCTTAGTGTAGTTGTCATAAGCCTCGTGGGACTTTGTTAAAAACTGCTTAGCAATTACATTATACTCTTCCTGAATAGCCGAACTAACGTCAATATTGTTTTTAATCCACTTATAAAGTTTGTTCCTACGATTCCGTAAACGCCTAAGGTCCCTATCAAGCCATGGCTCAGAGAGTTTATTCTCTTTCTTTATCTTTGGTACATATCTCTCAACGGCGTCAAATATTTTGTTGTAAAAATTAGAAATGGCTTTCTCAAGGCCTAATGTTGAAAGAATATTCGTCCAATCTATAGAGTCAAGAAAATGGTGAATGCTTTCATTATAAGCATTACGAAAGTCATATACAATTGAATTATTGTACGTTCTTAAGTAAATAGAATCAGGAGTGGCAAGTTCAACTGAGAGTGCTGTATGGTGCGAACTATTACAAAAAAGATGTTCTTTGTCCTTAGTTGGACTTACCACTACTTCGTCATAAGCGATAGTGAACACAAGATCTAACCAATTACCATTTTGTTTGGGAGCTGGACAAACTTGTTGCAAATCATTGCCATAGAAAGTACTCATAAGGTTAAAGTCGTTGCGATCTGAAAGGTTTACAGGGAGCAGGTTAGTGTCATTTTTATCGGAATGAAACATAGATTGGGGCGATTGAAATCTCCCAGGAATATAACTTTGTCTTTTTCGTTTAGGGATGATACGAAGGAAGATACAGATTTGCATAAATGGTCGTATACCGATTCGTCGGATATGGGTGGAATTTAAACTACACCAATGTAAATCGATGTATTATTCAAAGAGATTTGAACAATTTAGTGCTGGAACATTACGTTTGGTGTGGTATCGATGCGTTTGCTTGAAAGGTTGTTGCTCACAGCAATTAAGACACCACCTCTTCGCGTTTGGCCTGTAGAGCAGTAGTCGCGATCATCTCTGTAAATGGTCCAGCTACTGTCAAGAATTTCTTCGTTTGTATGTGAGTCATTAAGCCAAGATTCCGTGAAGGCAAATAAATTAAAATGGCATGATTTGGCATCAAGAATAAGTTTAGATAGTTTACCTCTCATACCACCACAATTGTGGTAAAACAGTTTAGGTTTGTGTCTGTTTTGTTAGGAAAAATTCCTAACCAGACCACTCGGTCTTTGAGGAGATGCAGACGTCGTCAAGTTATTATTTGATATTGAAGTTCCCGTTGCCGCAGTGGATGCAAGATTTGCAGTCCCTTTGTTATGGTTTCTCAATGGGCATATATTCGCCGTGCTGTTACAAGCTTTTAGAGAAGAGGAAAAGGAAATACTAGAATCAGGTGATTTCAGCATCTTGATACGGTTAGTAGTAACATTGAACGGACCGCTAAAGAGGCGGTCACGTGAAGTTGTAGGAGGCAGAGGATCAGTATCTTTGAGAAGAGGAGTTTTAGGAGAAGATAAGGAGTAAGGTTTGTGATTGAAGGGGATATCGCAGGTAAGAACATTTGGATACATACATTTTTTCTTTACAATATTCTTTTTTGGCTTACAGCTGATTTTGTTCCTGACTTTCTTCCAAGGGCTGAACGTGATTCCTTTCCAGTTGAACCTGCCGCTATTTCCATTGAGATCAATAAAGAGCTAGGCATATTTAGTTGGTATAAAAACCTTGTACCGCCTAGGTGATCTTCATTTCCGCTGGGGTAGTTGTTCGATATTGTAATCGGTGATGCAGAAATCAGCTTCAAGAAGTCTTCCCAGCCATCCATCATCAGCATTGTGAGTAACTTTATTTACGTAGAATACCATTCGGCTTACTTTGATAGGCAGTTTGGAGCATGCTTTCTCAACATGATTGTGCGTGTTAGCTGTCTTAAGTTTTTGTAGGCGAGTGGCCTTGTCGTGCTTGGACCAAAAGGTACCGAATTTGTAGATCGATGCAGCGTCGGGGTCTGAGGGCAAACGTAAACTAGAGCATGGAGCTGGTGGTGCAGTGCTGTTTATCAACTCTTTTATAGGTGAGGAAGCTTTGTCCTGCGTGTATACCCTCGTACAGCTTGTTACGATGCTTGACGAACTGTTATGATCTACCATCAGCAGTTCCTGGTGTAGTGACTGCTCGTTCAACGCAAGATGTTTGATATTATCATCGATCAGGGTCTGCTGGGCGCCCCTCAAACTTTCGAGTTGGCCGCTCAATTCTTCAAGCTTTAATTATTGTGCAGAGAACGCATCCGTTATCGAATCAATAAGTGGTTCCATCATACTCGTCATTTTTAACTCTATATTTTGTAGTATATCGGTGCTACTAGCTTGAGAACTGTTACTTGATTTTCTGGAGGATGAGAATTGTCCAGCAATGGATTCTATTTTGTCCGCTAACCTATTAATTTTTTCATCCGACGTGTCGAAAGACTTTGCGACGTTTTTGTTATTGTTGTTGTTGTTTGACGCGGAAAGTGCTGACGTAAAACCATCGAAATGTTGTGTTAGTTAGATTAGAATTTCCTCATTTGCTTTTGTCTGGGCTTGCTGTTTGGAAATCAAATGATCTTTTTCAGCATCCAACGTTCCAATAAAGCTGATTAGGCTGTCATACATACTCTTCATGAGTCGCTCAACATTTTGGCAGTCTGTACATATGAAATGGTTGTCTAGATAGGGATGATACCAATCCCTTGGAGCGCCCATGGAAGCGCCATGCAATTTTCTGTTGCAGAAAGCTTTGCAAGTTACAAATTTTAACGTGTTATCAAAAGCAAAGCAGTTCTCTAGGCTGCACTTGAAATTCATTGTTTTGTAGCGTATGCTGATTTGGTCGCAGAAGTGCCCAAAGATATGCAATTCCTTCGAATCAAATTAAGTTCAAATAAAAACTTATGGATTTTTATGGTAAATTTATGATGAATTTAAATTTAATCAATGAACTTGTTGAAAATTCGGTTCAGCAAAAAAGGGGAAACTCCTGGGATCGATCTGTGGGATACTTCCGTGGATCGATTGTCCAAAATACAAACTAAATTAGATCGATCGTTGGCGTCAGGTCAAGTAAAAATAATTTTGATCTTGGTAATTGCTTTCGGAGTTATTATTTTTGGACAATATTTATTAACTTTGTTGATTTTTACGTAGATTTTGAAGACAAAACTGATTACAGCACTCAGGATTGAACCGAAGGATTCTAGTATGTAAGACCGCGTCAGTACAGTCGACCCACGGACAATTCGGAGGTTATGAATATAAAAAAAATGAGTTAGAATATCACAAACGTCAGTACACGAACAGTACACTATAATTTAACAGTTTTTCGAAAATAACTGTTTTGGGAAATCAGATAATTAAGACTTCACTTAAGCAAAAAATTTAGAAGAAAGAAGATTGGGTCAAATAGCACTTTTATGTGTACATGCAAAAAAAAACTCAAGCAAGTAACCGCAGAGAAACCGAGTCGATCTCTCGGAGTTTCGCTGTAGTTGCGATAATGATCGAAATTGCGCGATCTGGAGATTAAATTATTTTACGTTAGGCTGAAGGGGATTCACGAAAATGGCAAAAAACTCAAGAATAGGCCGTCGGAAATTCAAAGAGCTAAGAGTCGATCGAAGCCACGGTATAGATATTAACTATAAAGCACAATACTAGGGGTATAATAGATTGATTACACTGTGAAATGTGGATTTTAGTCAGCACTATTGTCATTTTGCGTCACGATACGTCACACACACGTCACACGAATTTTTCAATATATAACCATTCCCACAGGGTTACTGGCATTTCAAAATATTTTCAATCAAACTTGGTGCACGGTAATACCGAAACGCTCTGTATATTTCTTATTGAACGTCTAATACGGTCGTCAGTTCTTGCGAACAAAAGTTTCCGGTGCGAAAAATAAAGGTTATCTGGTGACATGTTGCCATTTTTGTGCAACTCGGAATTTTGAAAATGTTAAATTGAAATGGTAGACAAAGATTAAAATTCATCAATTATTTGAATTTTTTGTAAATAATTTTTCGGGAGGGTCGATGATTTGAAGGATTTTTTTTCACGTGTCTGTCGTAGCTTGAGGGTTATTCGCACAACCTTCAAAGGTCATGTGTGTTTGGTTTCAGCAAACCATATTTTTTTTGAGAATTTGATGATCAAATGTTTCTGCCAAAAGCTATGGCAAATCGATATTTGGACGAAAATTAATGCGTACTTTAACTGACTCAGCGTCCACATACGGTTCGAAATTTCTAATTTTTTGTTCTGGCAAAGTATGAAACTGAATAAGCTTTCGTTTTCAAAACTTAAGTAAAATGAAAATGTACTCTGCATGAGAACATAGGGGTAGCTGAAAATTCACTTTTATGCCCGCCACTTTCAAATGCTGTACGAGATCTGAATTAGGATTAAGCACTGGACTAGTTCTTATATGAGTATATAAATATATATATATATATATATATATATATATATATATATATATATATATATATATATATATATATATATATATATATATATATATATATATATATGTATATAATAAAAATAAATAGATATATAAGCATATGTATATATATATATATATATATATATATATCTATATATATATATATATATATATATATATATATATATATATATATATATTTATATATTTATATATATATACATATATATATATATATATATATATATATATATATATATATATATACATAAATATATTTATATCTATATATATATATATATATGTATTTTCAGCAAAACAAGTCTTATCCTAATTTTCTTTGAAAATCAGTAAAAACAGATTGAATCCGAAAGATTTAATATCCAAAATAACTCAATTCTATATATGCCTCCTATAGTACCATTTATTGTTAAAATCTTTTATTAATCTGAATTATTTTATATATATATATATATAAATATATAAATATATATATATATATATATATATATATATATATATATATATATATATATATATATATTATATAAATAAAAATAAATATATATATAAATATATATATATATATATATATATATATATATATATATATAAATATATATGTATATATATATATATACATATATATATATATATATATATATATATATATATATATATATATATATATATATATATATATATATATATATATATATATGTATTTTCAGCAAAACAAGTCTTATCCTAATTTTCTTTGAAAATCAGTAAAAACAGATTGAATCCGAAAGATTTAATATCCAAAATAACTCAATTCTATAAATGCCTCCTATAGTACCGTTTATTGTTAAAATCTTTTATTAATCTGAATTATTTTATATATATATATATATATATAAATATATATATATATATATATATATATATATATATATATATATATATATATATATATATATGTATATATATATATATATATATATATATATATATATTTATATATATAATATATAAATAAAAATAAATATATATATAAATATATATATATATAAATATATATGTATATATATACATATATATATATATATATATATATATATATATATATATATATATATATATATATATATATATATATATATATATATATATGTACACATATATACATATATATATACATATATATATTTATATATATATATATATATATATATATATATATATATATATATATATATATATATATATATATATATATATATATATATATATATATATATATATATACATATATATATTTATATATATATATATATATATATATATATATATATATATATATATATATATATATATATATATATATATATATATATATATATATATATATATATATATATATATATATATATGTATTTTCAGCAAAACAAGTCTTATCCTAATTTTCTTTGAAAATCAGTAAAAACAGATTGAATCCGAAAGATTTAATATCCAAAATAACTCAATTCTATATATGCCTCCTATAGTACCATTTATTGTTAAAATCTTTTATTAATCTGAATTATTTTATTTGTGTGTTCCTGGCATTAATGCCGACAATAAAACCCGGTTGAAATATACCTTATATATTGTGATAATTGCATATTAAAAGTTCTCAGAATCAGCGAGGTGAACAATTTAAGTAGATCTATATATTGAATTAGATATTTATTAAGTAGATATATATGTTGTCCTTATTATCAACTATTAAGTTGTCTGGCAAGCACTATGAAACATTTACATTTACTGTATGTAATTAATGCGTTACACAATAACAGATTTGATTTGAAAATGATTATTTTGATCAACTGTGTTATTCACATACCTTTAATGCAGCTCTTAGTCTCATGGGGCCCATAAAACTTTCAACATAGTTTTTTGAACTAATAGATGCCAATTGTCTTGCAGTGTTCGAAAGATTAGGAGTTATGTCGTGTAAACACAAGTCCATAGGATAGGGAGATTGCTTCAAAAAAAGAGAAACGATCTGTCCAATTTTTCCAGCAGCCCCACATACAGTGACCTTCAATTTAGAACTACGAGCTGCAGAACAAAAATACCGCAAATTAAAACGATTTCTTAAGCAAAACATTTCAAACATGCTTTTCGTAAATTATTTGAAAAAATGACAGCTTTTCACAGCCTATGCCTCGATACGTTTAGCTTTGATGTAGAAAACGCAGACACTACGATTGATGATACTTAAAAATATATGAAGATGTCATAAAGTGACTTAAAAATATATGAAGATGTGAAACCCTTCTTTGTAGTATCATATCAGCAGCAATAAGTCCCCCATAACCATTGATATAAAAGTATAGAGGATATGCGAATAGCATATACGTATACTGTCCGTGACTGTTGCCAGAAACAATTGTATTAATATGGGTGAGAATGCAGTGTTCTGACAATCTCAGGTGTTCCAGCATCGTTCCAGTTACTGGGACTGTCAATTTTTGTTTCATAAAATCGATTGTCTTCAAGCCGCGCATTTATAAAACGCTTTATAATTCGTGATCGGGAGCTGCATTCAAAAAAATATTGCATTTAGTGTCGTGCGCATATGAGTGGCAGTGTCGAGTGATTATTTCATTAAGCTAATGTGTATACAGAATTAGGTAAAGCAGGTTTTATGTTGTGCGGTTTGGTTGTGGTGAAAGAAAATAAAGTTAATGAGTGAACGGTTTAATATTTTTAAAATATAGCTTTTGTCAGAGAATGTGTGAAGTGTTTAAATTTCAAATACGCCTGTTTATTTCGTTTGCGTGAATTATAGCTTGGCAATTGTCGCGAGAACGAAAACATCACCCGGTTTGCTTACATTTTAAGCAGTGTGACATGTTGACTTTGTAAGTAGGTCAAAGCGGGTACTAAACTAAATAATGAAAGGGGGCATTTTCAGCATATGCTCAGGTACATGAAAATAGAAAATAAAATAGTAAAATTGTAGTTTCTGAAGCCAATAAATAACAGTTAATTATGTAACGAGCATTGTAAATCTGCCATAGCCGGTCCCAAGTCCGGTTGAGAAAAGAGGAGGGAGGTGCGAAGCTGTGAGAATAGCTGAGTTTTTGCACCTCTATCGCAAATATGTGCAAATATATACATAAATAAATATATATATATATATATACATATATATACATAAAGGTGTATATACATACATATATATATATATATATATATATATATATATATATATATATATATATATATATATACATATATATACATAAATATATATATATATATATATACATATATATACATATATATATATATATATATATATATATATATATATATATATATCTATATATATATATATATATATATATATATATATATATATATATATATATATATATATATATATATATATATATATATATATATACATATATATATATACATATATATATATATATATATATATATATATATATATATATATATATATATATATATATATATATATATGTATATATATATATATGTATATATATATATATATATATACATATATATATATATATATATATATATATATATATATATATATATATATATATATTTATATATATATATATATTTATATATATATATATATATATATATATATATATATATATATATATATATATATATATATATATATATATATATATATATATATATATGTATATATATATATATACATATATATATATATATATATATATATATATATATATATATATATATATATATATATATATATTTATCTTATATATATATATATATATATATATATATATATATATATATATATATATAGATATGCAAAGATCATGCACACGTAAATGTATTGTAATGTCCTTTAGTACTCTTATAAATGGTCTATATTTAAATGAATGTTTTGAAATTGTTGTTTGCAGAATATGTATTCAAAATCGTAGCCTTAACTGTCTTGGATACCGCAATTGCATCATTATAAAAAGTGCAAATTGCATTAGTAAGTGGAAGTGATAAATGTTCTGGGGAATAAGTTATATTGTGTTTTTTTCCCAGATAATGGAAACTACGATTGAATTTTTAAAATATTTTACAATCTGCTGTATTTGAAATTAACTAGCAAAAACTTATACGAAATCATATTGAAGGAAAATCATATTGAAGATTCTAATAGGTCTGTTCACGTCCCTGAATCTATTATAATATAGGTGCGTTTTTTTGCACACCCGAGCAGATCAATATCTGTTAAGTGTATTGAATACAACAACAAAATTGTTATTGTATTCAATATACTTAACAAATTTGGATCTGCTCGGGTGTGCAAACAAACGCACCTTATATTAAAATAGATTCACAGCAAGTCGTTTTAGCACTCTTGCTGCCACCCAAATTTTGCCACAGAAAGAAGCCAGCTGCAAAAATATGTTGCTGCTGCAGTACGCGAACAGATCTAATCTCTCACATATTTTCGAAAGTAACTATTCTCTATGCTTCTAAATAATAACCCGGATTATATTATGAATTAAATTATCTAAGGGAAGCCGTAAATCCGCCAAAGCCGGTCCAAAGCCCGGTTGCAAAAGGAGGAGGGGGGCTGGTAACCTAAGATTTGGTTCTGTGGTAAGATTCGTATTTTAAAATGCATTTTAAATATTCTGAGTTTATGGTTGATGAATGATTTGAACAGAAGTTATTATTATCAATAACATTGGTTTATAAATTTAATAACGCGCACTGATTTGTGTTGCATTTTCTCGGGATAAAATTCAGAAATTTATTCAAATCATTGATTCAATTTCTTTTATTTGAATTCATCACAAATGTTAATAAATAAAATTTCCACGTATTTCATCATTAACCGTTCATAGATATTGTGAATGTATTTTACTATTAAATTCTTCCAGTTAAATCGAAACACCATTTTAATATATTTAAAATATATTGGCCCCTTTAATTATACGAAATCGTATAATCACTACACCTTTGAATTTTTATGCCAGATGCATGTATTCACTACAACTATCAAACAATCCAAAAAATGGCAACAAAAATTTCGCTATGCCCATATCCTCTATACTTTTATATCAATGCCCATAACATGCTCGTGCATAATCAACCTATCTTTCGAATTACGTTTTCATCCAAGGATATCATCGAAAATTTCAACGATTAAAGTATGTCTGGGGTTGTCATCCGAGAAATTTCCACAACTCAGAAAATTTAAGCATCGGTTGCCTATTTATTTGTAAATGCTTAGCTTATGCATACAAAATGAAAGCATCTGTTGGTGAAATATTTACGAAATTCTCTGGCACTGGCAATCATGTGTTAGCACCATAACTGTTCACGTTGTTTTAAACCCACCCTGTGAATTTCGTTTCGATTGAATGATTGCCCTGGAAGTTATAGGGTGAATAAAATTTTTGGGCTACTACCCTCAAAACTATTCAAATTTTCGAAACCTAAATATTTGTTGTAAATTGTCATTGCAGGATTATTGCCATTCGGAACCTTAATGACAATATCGCACGATAAAGATATGTCAATAAATTACGAAATTCATCATAGCTGGCAGCCCTTTCATGGTTTTTCAATCAAATTCCATTGATATAAAAGTATAGAGGATATGCGAATAGCATATACGTATACTGTACGTGACTGTTGCCAGAAACAATTGTATGAATATGGGTGAGAACGCAGTGTTCTGACATTCCCAGGTGTTCCAGCATCGTTCCAGTCATTGATATAAAAGTATAGAGGATATGGGCATAGCGAAATTTATGTTGCCATTTTTTGGATTATTTGATAGTGGTAGTGAATACATGCAAGGGGCTTAAAAATCCAAAGGTGTAGTGATTACACGATTTCGTATAATGAAAGGGGTCATTTATTTTAGATATATTAAAACGGTGTTTAGATTTAAGTGGAAGGATTTAATAGCAAAATACATTCACAATATCCAGAGGCGGATTTTACCATTTCGCCGCCCTAGGCCTCAGAAATATTTGCCGCCCTTTTCTTGAATTATATTATATGTAACAATGCGCGATTTTTTTTCGATTCCTTAGAATACTTCGCTGTTGTCGTTGCGCCCGATCTAACAAAAAAGGAATATCAGAGCAAAACCGACACCGGTTTGTTCGTAAAAATTCCCTATTATTGCGCAAATAATTACTAAAATACACACACGGTAAAGAACCTAAAAGTACCTAAAAAAAAAAGAATCCAAAAATACCAATTTTTAATCCAAAACCGTATACACCCTTACATCGCATATAATTCCAACGTCTTCGCTCATATTTTTATAAGTAAGTTTACTATTCCGTTCAAAATTTGCTTCCGCACTTGACTAGAGATCAACTATGAACTCCGCTACTGTAAATTAATGTTCGATATGTTATTATAATAGTTAAAAGTGAACCCGAAATATTTTGAGCTATGATGTTCTAAATTTCATTTTATAGACATTTTTTGTAGAAATTAATTCCAGTAATGAAGTACAATTTAGAAAACACGTCAAAAATAAAGAGATTCGCATGTAGTTGATATACCCTGTACTATAATAATAAAAAAAAATTCTCTGATAAATCAATGCACGCAAATATTTACCTCTCATAAGCTTTTCCTAAATTGAAGAGGAATTATTTGGGTTCTTTTTAGGATCTTTTTAGGCTCTTTTTAGGTATTTTCAGATACTTTCTAGGTACTTTAACACCTTCGGTAGGTTCGATATTCTTCACATTCGTGAAATAAAACAGTTTCTTTTAAAACACTAATTACACTTTTATTATAAACACTATTAATTATTTACACTTTATATTCGCACTACTATAATCTCGCGTTACAATTTAACACTTTTTCAATTTAATTATCGCACTATAATTACTCGCACTTTATCGCTTTTAATTAATCGCGCCCGGATACACTAGAACCACTGTATCGCTTTTCAAAGTAACAGCCTTTCGCTGTCTTCGCTATCTACTGAATGATCCCAAGCACCTCTCGCGGCGGTATTTATACTCATATCTGATGGGATTAATCATTATTCTACATATGGGCATTTCTAGAAATGTGTCTTGGGTTCTCGATCCATCTTCGAAATGACTAATGGGAAATTCCGTCGCCATGTGACATGGGAAATGGGTTCGTGTATTAGGTTCTCGAAGTTTCTCAAACTGCCTTCTAGAGAGTTATTTAAAGATCTTGACTGTGTGGAAGATGACTCATGGGAATTTCTGACTTATGGGTTTGAGGCTCTGGAATGTTCCCTTTTTACGTTCTAGACGATTATTCTACGTTTTATCCATAGATTGTTATTGTGTATTGGCTATTTATAGATTGTTTACGGTTTTTGGCTATTTATAGATTGTTTCTATTCCAAGAACACATTATCAGACAGATACTTTAACGGTTGTCGCTTTTTCGGCTGCCGACACGTCGAAACATGTTTGTTCGTGCATCCAACACTACCCCCTCCTTAGACCTGTTCGTCCCGAACAGATTCGTCGTCATCCATTGCGTTGTTTCCATGGTACGGGGCAAGTCGGTCTAGATGCACAACCTTCATTTTCGACCGGTGTTTTCGATGCTGCTGTATTCGATAAACAACATCATTGAGCCGTTTAATGATGCGGTATGGTCCTTTCCATTTTGGCTGCAGTTTCGGGCTCAGGCCTTTCCGCCTGCGGGGGTTGTACAGCCAGACTAAATCATTTTCTTGAAATCCGGCCGAGTTTGCCTTCAGGTCATATCGCGTTTTCATCCGGTCCGTGTTTAGGTTTATGCGGCCCCTAACTACCTCGTGAATGGAGTCTAACCGTTGCCGCAGCTCCGAAACGTACTCCGTTGTTGTCGTTGGATCTTCTGGTGGTATTCCGAATTTAACATCAGCCGGAAGTCGAATATTTCGTCCAAATACGATACGTGACGGTGATTCTCCAGTTGTAGTATGCGTCGCCGTTCGATAAGCCATCAGGAAGAATGGGATATGACGATCCCAATCATGCTGATGGTCTTCTACCACTTTGGCCAAGTGCTCGATCAAGGTTTTGTTGAACCTTTCAACCATTCCATCGGACTGTGGGTGCAGTGGAGTGGTTCTCGTCTTCCTTATGCCCAACGCATCGCAAAACTCAGTAAACACTTGGGACTCGAAATTTCGACCTTGATCAGAATGTAGCTCGTTTGGGACTCCGTACCTACTAACCCAGTTAATCACGATTTGCTCCGCCACTGTAGATGCTTCCTGATTTGGAATAGCGTAGACTTCTGTCCATTTGGTGAAATAGTCGGATACCACCAGCACGTAGCGATTTCCTTGTTGCGACACCGGAAACGGTCCTGCCACATCGATGGCGATCCTTTCGAAAGGGGTTCCTACGTTATATGTCTTCAGCTCACCTCTAGGCTTTCTCCTGGGTCCCTTCACAGATGCACAGGCTGCACATTTCCTACACCAGTCCTCCACATCTTCCCGCGCATGCACCCAATAAAATCGTTCTCTTATTTTATTAAGTGTTTTGTTTATGCCCAGGTGGCCTCCTGACGTTCCCTCGTGTACCTCCTGCAAAACATCCTTAACTTTGCTCCGTGGAAGTACAACCTGCATTCGATGCGCTGACCCATCCGCGGTTTCCCATTTCCTTTTAAGTAGGCCTCCTTCAAGATGCAGGGAGTTCCATTGTGCCCAGTAGCTCTTTAGCGTAGGACTTCCACTCGATATGCTTTGCCATTCAGGCCGATGTGCAGACTCCTTCCAGGCTATGATTTCTCGTAGATCTCCATCCGCCAGTTGTTCGTCCAATAGTTCCGACTGTGACCATCCTCTTGCTGGTGAAACGGATATCCACTTAACCTCGGCATCGACTACTTTTTCTTCTAACCGATGACAGTGCTTGCATTCCGGCTTACATGGACGTCTGGAGAGAGCATCAGCATTTCCGTGCATACTACCTTTTCGATGGACTATGTTAAAGTTGTATGTTTGTAACCTTTCAATCCATCGTGCCACTTGTCCTTCGAGGTTCTTAAAGCTGAGCAGCCATCTCAGAGCAGCGTGATCGGTTCTCAATACGAAGCTTTGACCGTACAGGTATTTGTGGAAATGCTTAGTGGCCTCGACTATTGCCAACAGCTCCCTTCGGGTGACACAGTAATTTCGCTCTGGCTTGGATAGCACCCGGCTAAAGTAAGCAATCACTCGTTCTTGACCATCAATTTGCTGCGATAATACGGCACCTATACCTGTATTACTTGCATCAGTGTCCACGATGAAAGTTTTCTGCGGCTCAGGATATGCTAGCATCGGTGCTTCACATAGCTCCTGTTTAAGCTTCTCAAATGCTGCTTGGTACTGGTGAGTCCAGTTAAACGGCTGATTTTTCTCCGTCAGCTGGTGTAAACTTTTGGCGATGGTAGCGAAATCCTTCACAAACCGGCGATAGTACGTTGCCAATCCCAGAAAACTCCGAAGCTGATGCTTATCCTGAGGTACTGGCCAATTTTTAACGGATTCAACTTTTGCAGGGTCAGTTTTTATTCCTTCAGTAGAAACCACATGACCGAGGTATTTCACTTCACTGCAGAAAAGGTTGCACTTTTTGGGACTTAGCTTCAGGTTAGCCGCTCGCAACCTTTCAAATACGTCCTCCAGGTTTTTCAGATGCTCCTTGAACGTTCTGCCGATGACAATGATGTCATCCAGGTACACCAAACATGTCCTCCAACTTAGTCAAAGCAGTACACGTTCCATGAGTCGTTCAAAGGTCGCTGGAGCATTACAGAGTCCGAACGGCATTACAACGAATTGCTAGAGTCCAGTTCCCACGGAAAAGGCTGTCTTTTTACGGTCACTTCTCTCAATTTCGACCTGCCAGTATCCGCTCTTCAAATCCAATGTTGAAAACCACTTCGCACTGGCTAGAGTGTCCATAATGTCATCCATTCTCGGCAATGGGTAGCTGTCCTTTTTCGTAACATCATTCAATCGTCGATAGTCAACACAGAATCGTGTACTGCCATCTTTCTTTTTGACTAAGACAACTGGCGACGTCCAAGGGCTATTCGAAGGCTCTATGATCCCTTGTTCTTGCATGTCCTGTTCATATTGGCGACCTCAGCCTGTTTGGCCAGTGGTAAGCGGCGGGGAGCCTGCCGAATCGGTGATGCATCTCGTGTATCGATTTGATGAGTAGTCAACCTTGTTCTTCCGTAATCGTCCTCTCGAGTCGATAAGATATCAGCATAGCGTTCAATTAGCTGAGCTCCTTGTTGGTACTGTTCGTCGCTTAGTTCCGAAGACTGTAGCATGTTCTTTGCTAGCTCACCTATCTTGCTGTTGGATGTCTTTTTGTGTTCAGATTCTATTTCGGCTATCTCCAAAGAAGTAATTGAAGAAACTGGTTGGCAGTCGGCGATTACTTCTCCTTTCTTAAATTTCTTCTCCTGCTCTGCTAAATTCAGCACCCTTACAGGAACAAAAGCTCCCTCCGTAATTTTGATTAGGCTTTTTGCCACCATAAGGTTGCTGACTGCTGGGTTTTGCGTTGGCTCCACGATGAAGAATTGGTGGCCCCCAGGATCACCATCTAATGAAGCCCAGATGATGTTTTCCGACGACTTTGGTACTTTGGTGTTTTCGCAGACGACGATTCTTAGCCGGTCGTTTCCCTTCCGGTTTCCTACCAACGGTATTTCAACGTTTTTCCACTTGATCACCCTGTCTCCCAAATCCAGGCTGAAGCCATGAGGGCCTTGGAAGTCCATCCCAAGTATACATTCGTCGGTTATATCTGCCACAAGGAACCGATGCTGGAACACCAAATCACCGAGCTGTATTTGGTGCGTTATTTCTCCGTGAACTGGTGCAGATTCGCCTGTTGCTGTACGAAGTACATATCGTCCAACGTTACCAAGTCTCCATGCCTTTACCAAGTCCATCCGCAAAATTGACTTCATTGCTCCGGTATCAATGGTGATATTGCAAGGCTTTTTTTCGATTTTTCCTCGCAGACTTAAGTCGTTCTCGTGTCGATAGAGCCTAGAGACTGTGATGATGGTTCTGGGGTCAACAATTCCACGAGCCAACCTCCGACCCATGAGGTTGGCTCTTACTGGTTTCCCGCCGCTTCCGAAGAAGAGACGGCCACGTTCACTGAACCAGCCTCGTTCCTTTGTCGCCATCGCGCTGCACACCCTTCGCAAAACCTTGTCTTCAATTTCCTTCGGCAGTCACGCCTCAAGTGCCCTTTTTCTCCACAGTTCCAATATTGTGGAGCTCCGCTTGTCGTTGATTCTCGGCTGACCTCGGCTCTTTGGCATACACACTCTTCGTACACTTCACGCACTTTAACGTTACTGCGTGATGCCCGCTTTACCGATTCGTAAGTGAGAGCGTAGGCCAAAGTATCCCTCAGCGTTCGATTATTTGTCAATCGAAGTGCTTGTTGGAGCTCTTCATCACGAGCTGCCTGGATGAAAGCGTCCTTCGCTGTCTCGTCCCGATGATCTGGATTTGAAGCAGGATAAGACAGAAGTGTCAAGCGCTCGATGTCCTGAGCCAGCTGCTGCAAGGTCTCTCCCGGTTTCTGTGTGTTTGTCCTCAGCTGCGCACGATGAATTTCCTTTAAGTGGTCTTCGCCATACCGCATATCCAAGGCACTCGCCAGGCTGCAATGACTGGAGTAATTGTCGACCGACATGGTTTGCAGTACGTCCACCGCGGATCCTCTCAAAGACACCATCAGTGAGGTCGCACGTTCTTCATCGTTCCAGCGGTTAACTTTTGCAACAGCCTCAAATTGCTTCTTGTGGTTGGTCCAAGAAGTTTGCCCATCAAAAGTTGGTGGTTTAAGTGCCTTGATGCCACTTGATTCTGTTGGCACAATTCCTACGGCCTTCACGCGTTGAAGATCCAATTTCATCTGGTCCATTCCTTCTTCAATATCAACCAACTTTTTGTCTAACTGTTGTTCCACTTCCGTTACTCGACTCTCTAATTGCTGTTTAACTTCTGAAACTTGATGTTGGAACTGTTGTCTGATTTCCACCAGCTGCTCATCACTCTTCCTCGCATGTTCATCTTATTGTTCCTTAATGTCGACGGCTTGCTGGTCGAGCTTTTGGGCTTGTTGGTCAAGTTTCTGGGCTTGCTGGTCAAGTTTCTGCTCTAGCTGCTGCTTGATGTCTACAGCTTGTTGGTCGAGTTTCTGGTCCAGGTTCGTGGCTTGTTGATCCAGTTTCTGATCTAGTTTCTGATCCAGACTCGTGGCTTGTTGTTTCATGTCGGATGCCATTTTTAGCAGCAAATCCATAATAGGATTTTTCTCTTCGCTGCTTTGTTCCTCTTGAACAAACTCCGGGCTGATTTCCTCGTCCAGGAATTCAAATGTTTCCGGATCGTTACCTTCGGTCCTCAAAGCCTCCCTGAGCCATGACAGTAACGCCGTCTTGTTCCCAGTCGTTGAAAGTTCACGTTTCCGGCACTCCACTTTCAATTCTGCCAATGTCAGCTCGTTCACTAATTTCGGCATTGTTCTTTAATTGCACAACTTCTCACAATTATCACAAAGTCCACACAACTTTCCACAATTTTAATTAGTCCGCACAATTAACAATGTTCACTGGCCGAAACTGTTTTCACTTTTTTTTTAGTCCGCGCACTTATTAATTTTCACTTTTTAAACAAGTTCACTGTCCAGAACTTCACTAAAAGTCACTTTTCAAATCACGAACGCGACAGAATCCCACTTCTGACACCAGTTGTTGTGATCTACCGTTGAACACCTTCCGTAGGTTCGATATTCTTCACATTCGTGAAATAAAACAGTTTCTTTTAAAACACTAATTACACTTTTATTATAAACACTATTAATTATTTACACTTTATATTCGCACTACTATAATCTCGCGTTACAATTTAACACTTTTTCAATTTAATTATCGCACTATAATTACTCGCACTTTATCGCTTTTAATTAATCGCGCCCGGATACACTAGAACCGCTGTATCGCTTTTCAAAGTAACAGCCTTTCGCTGTCTTCGCTATCTACTGAATGATCCCAAGCACCTCTCGCGGCGGTATTTATACTCATATCTGATGAGATTAATCATTATTCTACATCTGGGCATTTCTAGAAATGTGTCTTGGGTTCTCGATCCATCTTCGAAATGACTAATGGGAAATTCCGTCGCCATGTGACATGGGAAATGGGTCCGTGTATTAGGTTCTCGAAGTTTCTCAAACTGCCTTCTAGAGAGTTATTTAAAGATCTTGACTGTGTGGAAGATGACTCATGGGAATTTCTGACTCATGGGTTTGAGGCTCTGGAATGTTCCCTTTTTACGTTCTAGACGATTATTCTACGTTTTATCCATAGATTGTTATTGTGTATTGGCTATTTATAGATTGTTTACGGTTTTTGGCTATTTATAGATTGTTTCTATTCCAAGAACACATTATCAGACAGATACTTTAACGGTTGTCGCTTTTTCGGCTGCCGACACGTCGAAACATATTTGTTCGTGCATGCGACAATATATATATATATATATATATAATTGTTAAAATAGTATATTCAAACGAAGAGGAAAGAAATTTATACACTAGCATAATAAATAGTTATAAATAACAAATAAATTCAAATAAATGCGGTACTAATGTAATTCATTTTAGTTTAATTTGATTCCACAGTTCGAACGTAGTCAAAAACGATTCTTTTAAATTTGTTTATATCGATACCGAATATATCAAAATGTTTCCATAGTTCGTTCCCGATTCGTTTTAATCTTTCGATAGGAGAATTACGTATATAATTCATTTTACTTGTATTCATGGCAAATATTTCTTCAAACCGTGTAGTTCTAAATGGAACTCTTAGAGAGAAAATCTAAGAAAATCGCATCGGAATAGTTTCTTCTTACTTTTAAGGTTGTTATATTCATTAAATTTTGTAAATATACGTAACTTAAGTTTTCTTGTGGTATGTGTAACTTGTAGTTGACGTAACGTAAGAATTTGTGCTGCACTTTTTCTATAGTACCAGAATGCGCTTTGTAGTAAGGATTCCATATTACTGAGCAGTAGTCTAATTTACTGCGAATTAATGAAAAATATAACATTTTAATTGTGTTCAAATTGTAAAACTTTTGCGTGTTTCTGATAACAAAACCCAGCGTTCGAGATGCCTGATTAGTAATCTCATGAATATGAATTGTGAAGTCTAACGTCATGTCGAATCTAATTCCAAGATCTTTTGTGAAGTTAGCATGATCTAGTTCGATTCCGTTCATGGTATAGACATAAGAAGATCTAGCTAATATACGATTAAACTTCATATAATGACATTTGAACACATTTGAACATTTTGAACACAGAAAGAATAAAAATTATCTATATTTATCTGGAAAATGTGATTGTCAGATAATGAAGCAATTCTCTAAAAAATTTTGAGGTCATCAGCAAATAATAAGAACTCAACATCTTGGAAAATATAGGATACATCATTGATGAATATTAAGAGCAAAAGAGGGTCTAAATGTGAGCCCTGTGGAACTCCAGATGAAGGGTTAAACGGACAAGAATAATTATTATCAATGCAGACTAATAGTGAACGACCACGAATGTAATCGCAAAGCCATGCAAGTAATGATCCATGTATACCAATATTTTTCATCTTCTTTGTCAAAAGATCCCAATTAATCTTATCAAATGCTTTACATAGATCCGTATATATGGAATACACTTGAACCGAAGATTCGAAACTCGTATTAATATAGTTTATTTATTTATTTATATATTTTTTATTTATTTATTGACAATTTCATCAACGGAATGATTACTACAAAAAAAAAACAATATTTACACATGTAACTATGAAAGATAATTAATCGGTCGTTTAAGCCGACACTTGAACATATCAACAGTATGATTAAAGTCGAACATTTGATACGCTGAGTTAAAGCTTCGGGCTATTGCGCAGGTTGGTTCATTCAATCCATAATTGGTTTTATGAAACGGGATGGATAAGGCACTATGATGTCTACGTTCACCGTGGCAAACACGAAAGTTAAGTTTTGATAACAAGAACTCAGAGTTCACGTTTCCAGTAAGTAACTTCGCAGCGAATAGAGCCTTGAAATTTTGACGTCGAGTTTAAAGAGTGTCCATGGTCAATAATTGCAAGCGGTTTTCATAAGGAGGTAAACGAATAGGATCAGACCAGCGGAAAGAACTAAGAACAAAAATTAAAAATCTCTTTTGGACAGACTCAATGCGATCTATGTGCTCCTTATAATACGGAGACCACATCAGGCACCCATATTCTCGGATAGGGCGAACCAGAGAGCAGAACAGGATTTTAGTCAAAAAAATGTCATTGAATTCTTTAGATCGTCGTTTTAAGAAGCCAAGTGCACAGTTGGCTTTTATTATTATTGAGTCAATGTGGTCATTAAAAGTGAAAGCGGAGTTTTAAAGTACTCCTAGGTCACGAACTTTCTTGGAGCGAGTTAAAAGAGAATTGTTTAAAGCGTAGTTGAAATTAATCGGAGATGATTTGTGGGAGAATGAGATAACTAAGCATTTTTCAACGTTTAGTGAAAGTCGGTTTAGAGTGCACCAATTAGCGAAGTTTGACACGTTGCGTTGCAGGATCGTACAGTCATTAAGTGATGATATTGTATTAAAAATCTTTGCGTCATCAGCGTACAGTAGAATGGAAGAACCTGGAACAAAAGTGATCAGGTCATTTATATATGGGAATGGGTGGTATAGTGGGAATGTCGATGTAAAGGTCTTTCATTCCCAACGTCGTTTTAGGGGAGTCTATTCGGTAATTGAAATTAAGCTTATTGAAATCGGAGAGAGATAGTCCATAAGCGGATTGGAAGTAATCTGCAAATAAATTACTGATTGCTTGCGAGTTATTAATTACCATGCCGTCAGATATAAAAGAGCTAGGGTATCCGTCATGATACCTTTTCGAGTTTACAAAATTCCAAAAACGCTTGGGATGGCTTATGAAAGACTGCCTTAGCTCGTCCATATAGTTGGAGTAGGCAGATGAGGTTTCAGATACGAATCTATTTCGTAATTCCTCATAAACTTTATAATCATCCTCTAGACGTGACGAGCTGTACACTTCCCAGGCCTTGATTTTCAAATTTTTGAGATTTATTAAATCTGTATTGATCCATGGAAAGCGTTTCAAAGGTACAGAGTTACTCAAAGGTACACAGCGAGCAAAGCAACCGAATAAGATAGAATGAAAGTTTGTGGCTGCAACGTTTACGTTAGATTCATTCACAACCGAAGACCAGTCGCATTCGGTCATTACTTTACTCAGCGTATCAAAGTCAACTTTCTTGAAGTTAAAGTTAAAAAGATTTACAAAATTAGGCTCCGCTAGTATATCGTCATTAATTTGAAAATTGATATGATGAGCTGGATGGTGTAAAGATTCATTAAGTAGAGGAGATGAACATCGTTCAATAGAGACATCAGATGCGTTCGTAGAAAAAATCAGATCCAAAAGTCGTCCGTTTGTGTTGTGGATGCCATTGATCTGCTTTAGTCCAGTTGAAAGAATGGCGTCAATGAAGTAGCTTTCTCGTCGGTTATTGGACGAAGGAAGATAGTGTTCACTATCGTTAGAAACTCGCCACTCCAGATGCGGTAAATTGAAATCTCCCATAAGAATGAGATCGTCGGACGGTTCCAATATGCGGCATATATATTCGGTTAGGTTATACGCCAAGTCATATGTTGAGTTTGATGCGGACGGTGGGATGTACAGTAATGCCACGAAAATTCTTCTTAGATGAAGGTTTAGTGAGATACATACGTATTCCAGATCAAGAGTGTCAGGTATATCAAGTCGAGATACTGGCAGTTCTTTACGTACAGCAAGCAGAACACCACCGCCGACAGGAGCATCTGGACAATTAAGATGGCGATCACGACGAAAAACTGCAAAGTTACTGTTGAATAGTTCAGCATCGTTGATGCTTTCACATAGCCAGGTTTCGGTAAAGCCAATTATGTCGAAATTAGATACTGCAGAAGTGACGTATAAATCATTAATTTTAGAGCGCATGCCACCTATGTTGGCGTAGTACGCCGAGATTTCTTTTGCCCGTTTTTACTAATGTTCGAAGAAGAACATTAGTATTAAAATCACTTTGGCCAAAAATTCATATTTCTATATATATATATATATATATATATATATATATATATATATATATATATATATATATATATATATATATATCATCAAAAAATTTCAGTGAGATAATCTCAGGAACGCGCCATCCGATTGAGCTGAAATTTTCAGGACACATTGGTGTATATGCAGAATAGTGCTAGGTCTCAGAAAAAGTTAAAAATCTTTAACCCTTTGGCGCCGGCGGCCATTTTAGTGATATTTTTAATATACCTATTATTCCGTACACAAATAAGTTTTGCAAAAATAAAGTTAACAAAATAAATTTTGAACGTGTTTTACATGTGAATCGGATAATGTTTTGTAATTTTTTAACCCTATGTGTGCGCTGGGTGCCTAAAAAGAGATCGGGAAAAATTGAAAATTTTTAAATTGCGATAACTTTTGACAGCTATTCAATCATTACCAAATTTTCAGAACATATTGGTATTATTTAGTTGTAAATTCGTGTAGCTTTTGATGAGCGTGCTGGCAACCCTGAAGCTAGGGCAAGCACTGAAAGTGAAAACTTCCAAATTATCGTCTCTCTTGAAAAAATGCCGCTTCTTCAAAAAAAGGCTACTCATATGTAAATTTCAAGCTTTGTTTACATAGACAAAAAATAAAATTTGATATGGTATAACGGGCACGCCTGGTAACCCTTGCCCAATTTACCTATATTTTAAGCATCAAAAACTTCTGTTCACGGAAACTCACGATCCGATGAACAGAATTAATTGAAATTTGCAGACTGTATTGGTCTTAACTAGGACCAGGTCTGATAGAAGTAATTTTGAAATGCGGGCGATTCTGTGCCAGTGGTTCCATCTTGAAAAATCACTAAAAAAGATAACTGTTTTTAGCCCTATAAATTCTGATTGAATCGTTCGATTTTGACGAAATTCACACAGTAGCTGGACCTTACTTCAAGCCACGTTTGATAGAAATTTGGTTGAAAAATTCGGTTGGAGCTGCCAGCTATGATAATTTTGGTGTCTTAAATTTGAAAAAATAAAAATTTAGAAGTGAAAACATTCAAATCATCGAATATCCTAAAAATGTCCGTTTCTTACAATAAAACCAATCTGTATACAAATCTTATGCTTTATCTACACGTTTAAAGTAAAACTTTGGAAATTTCATGTCGGACAAGAACGGTAACCCTCTCCCAGTTAACCGATATTTTTAGCATCAAAAACTTCTGTTCGCGGGAATTCACGAACCAATTATCAGATACCATTGAAATTTACAGAATGCATTGAACTTAAGTAGAACCAGGTCTGATAGAAGCGATTTTGAATTGGGGGCAAGTCTGTGCCAGTGGTGCCATCTTGAAAAATTACAAAGAAAAAAAAACTGCTTTTTGCCCTATGAAATGTGAATTAGTAACCAGATTTTCATGAAATTGACACAGTAGCTGCACCTTACTCTAAACTCTGTTTGATAGAAATTTGGTTGAAAAATTCGATTGGCGCTGCCAGTTATGGTAATTTTTGTGTCTTTGGTTTTGAAAATTCGCTCAGGAAAATAAAACTTTTTGCCTTTTTTTTTTTCTTTCCAGTGCAAAACTTTTTCTTTCCAGTGCAGCCATGAAATCAATACGAATTTCTTACAATTAATGCAACCTATTATAAACATTGTCCAGGTCATATTTGATTGAAAAGCCACGATAGGGTTGCCAGCCATTGTTGGTTTTGTGTTTGTTTGCAATATCTTTATTAAGCGGTTTTATCTCAGAAATTTTAATTGGTAATGATATTGTTGTGACAATACACAGCAAATATTAAGCTTTCGATTATTTGAAAAAACTTGCTGTAGGTAACCCTAAGTTTCTTTATACTCCTATAACTTCGAATGTAATATAACAACGCGAAGCAGATGTGATATATTCTTGGCTTTGATACTGGCAGAAGGTTGCCAGCACGAGTCGGTTGTGCTACTTTTGTCTCAATAAATGCTTAGAGTTAGTATTCATACCGGAAACATTTACAATGAAAATAAATAACCAATGTTTCAATTCCCAAAGTTCTGCACATTTTTCGAATCACAGCCCCAAACACCAACTTCAGTTACAGTACTGCAGGCACTGAGCATTTTCTTCATTGATGTTATATGAGATGCTGCTTTCAAAATTTTGTGAAATAAGCAACTGATAACGAATATAATTAACAAGTGTTTTTCTTTCATAAACTTTGAAACCCATGCCAGTGGTAATATCTGAAACCTTCTACCATATGAGTTATAATGCGTTCTTGAAACCAAAGTAAAACGTGGCATTTGAAACAGTTTGGCCGTAATAAGCAGCTCATGTGGTGGAATATGCACTCAAAACCTGCACGATTCTTCTACTGTTCTTCGAACATTAGTGTTTCTAGCGGTTCAGGTGCGCTAGAGTTTTTTGAATTAAGGCTTGATGTAATTAAATCTTGATGTTGATGTTTGGGAACAAATTCCCTGATGATACACGATGGAGGCCAGTAGCTGCTACATGAAATAGTGTTGAAGCACTACTCAGGCATGATAACTTTGAATGATGACACACGCTGGTGGTTCCCAATTTTTGTACAAGATATAAAATTGGACGGAGCAAACATTTTATTGTATTGGAGAATATTGTTCACATTCGCTAAGACATCATCGTTGGTCGTGTCTCCAGCTAAGCGAGATAAAAATAACACTTTAGGTTGAACTGCAGCTTTAAGGGAGCAAGAAAAATTGTTGTCATTGTGTCCCAGCAAAGTGCGGCCATCAGTAGCGACGCTCACAATATTGTGTGTTCTGTCTACATTTTCAGGTGCTGGTGCATAATTCTGATCGGCATCAAAGGCACTGGAGGATTTCGAAGTCTCGTTCCCATTCACGTTGCTTTCCGTAAGATCGTTTATTGTTGTGATATTGCTTTCTCCAATCGGTAAGATATTGGGAACTAAAGTCGAGAGTTTTGTGGATGTAGTGTGAACCTGCTTTGATTGTTTACGTTTGCTTGCTCTTACATTATTTGCAGGCTTTTTTGATGCTTGAGAAGGGGTATGCATGCTATTAGATGCTGGCGTGGGTGTGTCAGTGGATTTACTGCTATGGTCCAAGTTATCAGTCTGACAACCAATGCTGGTTAAGGTTTTAGTAACCGAAGTAGCAAACAGTAGTTGATTATTGTATTTTTCTTCCCAGGTATCTGTTTGGCAGCTAAAACTACGTCGAGATGTATTTGTAGGTGGCGTTAAGCGGCTGCTAAGATCTAAGTATAATTTGTCAACCTTCATTTCTAACGACTGGAGAATATCGACTGACTTAGTTTGAGAAAGTGGCTCATTATGATTGCAAGGCAACGGGTGCAAGTCAATGATCGAGTCGTTTAAAATGCCAGTTTTATTTTCAAGTGTTTTAATTTTTCCTTGCATTGAATCAAACTTATCATGTAAGACGCCTATATTATGTTTGATATGTTTGAATTCATCTAATTGAGCTCGTATGTCGAACAATGCTTCAAAAAAAGGCGAGAGAGCTGTAGATATGCTGTGGATTGTATTGGCAATAGTGGAGTTGTCTTCTTTCAATGATTCGCTTACAGTGCATATTGTTTGAACATTAGAATTTGTAAGTTTTAACAACCGCAACACATGGCACGGCTTTATTTCAACGCAATCTTGGCACGTAAATGTTGTTGATGATGGTGATCTACGGGCCGATTTGATGCACTGTTACGCCAGCGATAGACTAAAAAAATAAAATAAAGAAAGCAAATTATACGAATGGAAAGAAAGCAATGTATATATAGGAATAGATGAATAAATTATAGATGAATAGTAATAGATGAATAAATAATGAATAAATAAATGAGGATAGGTGCTGCACCCCGTCGATGAAGAAAGTTGCTCCTCGCCAGACCAGGCCATCGCCGACGATTCATGTCAAACGAACGCCGAGGACTTGGTCCAGAAACGAGACAACCCGCGAACTGGATGAAGAAGCGAATGCAGATACCTGCTCCGCCGCGACGAATCACGTAACACAGCACAAACCAGGAACAAATTGAGTATTTGGTGATGGCACCAACACCACACACGTCGCGAAGTGACGGGCAAACGTCATTGCACCGAAAAATCTAGTCGAATTCACCGTACACCAAATGCACTGAACATTAAACTCAAGAAAATACCGCCGCACTTGAACATGTTTGTTGACATGTTCACGAAACGTCAAAACAAACTGATGATCGGCGACAAGAACGCCGCCAAGCGGTTGAAAACATCTTTAATTCCAGCCGACTGGAAAGAACCGAAAGGCTGCGGTCGGTCAGCCAAACGACGCAGCAGCGAAAGACCCGGGGAAAGAAAGTGTGAAAGGTCATCTCCAAGTACAATTGACCAATGCACCCGTATGCAAGAATGCACAAGGCTGGAAGAACGGGTCAGAGGAAAATCCCGCTGAAGCGGTAGATTGAACACCATCCGAGGCATGATGGTTGATGTGAGAACGATGCTTCTTTCTTTCTGGTCGAGACTGAGGTGAGCTACAGAGGTGCCTTGCGAAAAATTAGTTAATACAGACTTCGATCTTTTCTTTTTCTGGTCGAGACTGAGATGCTGTATAAGGAAACACAATCACGAGACTGAGGATTACATTGGCGAATCTAGAAGAACAACCGAGGATTGGAAATTGGCGAGCCAGCTTTGTAGCCCGCACAGATTTTTACGCGGGCTGTGCATCAAACATCCCACGGCGTATTACCACCAGAGATAGCTAGCTAGCGATAGACAGGGCTACCATCGAAACCATAAATTGTGGTGAGATTTCGGCGACGATCACGTTCAACGACTTATTTGTGGAGGTACCTGGAAAACGAGACGCGGCTAGGCAGTGGCAGGTGGCGGTTGTAAGCGAAGTTGCTACGAGGTATGTGTTAGGCGCAAAAATAGCTAATTAGTACGTAAAAATAGGTTAACGATAGATAAATTTTGAGAATTGGAATTGGATTTGGTATATTGTGTAACGCGGCGCCGTCAGGGTATTAGTGAACGGAAGTGATATAAATATAAATTGTAAATTTGTATATGTAACGCTGGCGTAATTCTTTTGCTTTTTAAAATTATCGTTTGGTGCGTGCGTACAAAAGTTAAAATATAACCGTCGCAGTCTTCTCGCTTCGGGGCGACGGCAATAAGGCAGGTTTTCGAGTCCGAAGCGAGTGGCGCCCACTCACGACCTATCTCGTGAGCAAAAGCCGAACGAAAACTGCCGCCCTTGTATCCCAGTCGGGGATAAGGGGTTTTGTGACGCGCGAGAGACGCAGAGACTCTGGAAGTAGGAGGAGTCCACCAGAATCTTCGGGAAACGGGCACGGTGTCCAGTAGGCGGCAGCCTGGACACGCCGAGCGAGACGGACAGAGCCGCGCGACTAAGCTACGTATTGAATCAGAAGCTAGGAGATGAGAGGCCACACCTTGAGGTGGATGTTATGGGACGTAAATTCCTGGGGCTATTAGATTCTGGCGCTTCCAATACAGTAGTGGGTGGAGAGGGCTGGCAAGCGATGACGGAGTTGGGAGTGGAGCGCCTGGCTACCAACCAGCGGACAATACGGTTGGCCAATGACCAAGGATGTCCCATCATCGGGACAGCGGTGGTTCCGTTCAAGCCAAAGGAAAAGGTGGAGTGGCTGCGGGTGCTGGTGGTCCCTTCTTTGCCGTTGACTCTGATTCTGGGAGTGGACTTCGCCAAACGGTTTGAGGTAGTATTGAAATTAAGTCACAATACTTGGGATTTTGTCAGCACTGTAAGGGTGGAGCAAGATGAACAGCTCAGGGCACGCAGTCAACTGTCTGGGGCAGAACAAGCGGCGCTCGACCAAATGTTGACTGAAGAGTTCAACTTGGAGATGACCTTTCACACTTTCTTTCCCCGGGTCTTTCGCTGCTGCGTCGTTTGGCTGACCGACCGCAGCTTTTCGGTTCTTTCCAGTCGGCTGGAATTAAAGATGTTTTCAACCGCTTGGCGGCGTTCCTGTCGCCGATCATCAGTTTGTTTTGACGTTTCGTGAACATGTCAACAAACATGTTCAAGTGCGGCGGTATTTTCTTGAGTTTAATGTTCAGTGCATTTGGTGTACGGTGAATTCGACTAGATTTTTCGGTGCAATGACGTTTGCCCGTCACTTCGCGACGTGTGTGGTGTTGGTGCCATCACCAAATACTCAATTTGTTCCTGGTTTGTGCTGTGTTACGTGATTCGTCGCGGCGGAGCAGGTATCTGAATTCGCTTCTTCATCCAGTTCGCGGGTTGTCTCGCTTCTGGACCAAGTCCTCGGCGTTCGTTTGACATGAATCGTCGACGATGGCCTGGTATGGCGAGGAGCAACTTTCTTCATCGACGGGGTACAGCACCTATCCTCATTTATTTATTCATTATTTATTCATCTATTACTATTCATCTATAATTTATTCATCTATTCCTATATTTACATTGCTTTCTTTCCATTCGTATAATTTGCTTTCTTTATTTTATTTTTACTAATGTTCGAAGAACAATAGTATTAAACTCGTTTCGCCGAAAATTCATATTTATTTATATATATATATATATATATATATATATATATATATATATATATATATATATATATATATATATATATATATATATATATATATATATATATATATATATATACATATATATATATATATATATATATATATATATATATATATATATATATATATATATATATATATATATATATCAGCAAAATGATTAAGGGAGATAATCTCTGGAGTGGCCGATTCGATTGAGCTGAAATTTTCGGAGAACGTAGATGTATATAGTAGGTAGGTCCACGACTTTCTCAAATTCAGATATTCTAAACCTTTTGGCGGCGGCGAGCGTTTTAGTGAATTTTGAGGTACTCCTATATTTCCAAGCAGTGAAAAGTTTTGCTAAAGAAAAGTATTGGGAATGAAAAGTAATTATGTTCTAAGCTCGCTTATGATAAAAAATTGGAAATTGTGAGTCGTGTGTGGGTGCAGGGTGCCTTAAAGTAGGCAAAGATTTTTTTTCAAATTTTGATTTGTCATTACTTGTAAGAAAAACAATGGATCATCGTAAAATTTGCAGAGCGTATTCATGTTGACTAAAATTTAGCACATGTGGATTTTTGAACAGTGCGGGTAACCCTGTAGCTACGGCAGGCTCCTGAATAAAAAACCTTCAAACCATTGACCTTCCTGAAAAATTTTTGATTTTTGACAAAAAAATCAGATCACTGATAAATTTCAACCTTTATCCATCATATCAAATTAAAATTTTCAAAATTCCGATTTGCACAAGAACGGCAACCCATCACCAAATTACCTCTATTTTCAGCACTCGAAAGTTCTGTTCACGAGAACTGACGACCAGATTATCCGATCATAGTGAAATTTACAGGACATGTTGGTATTAGCTAGGACCAGGTCTGATAGAAGTGATTGTGAAATGCGGGCAGCCCTGTGCCAGTGGTACCATCTTGAAAAATCACCCAGAAAAAAAACCGGTTTTTGCCTATTACTTCCGATTCAGCCATCAGATTTTGACAAGATTCATCCAATACTTGGATCTTATTTCATGTAATGTTTGATGAAAATTTGGCTGAAAAATTAGAATAGAGTTGCCAGCTATGGTGATTTTTGTCTCCTAAATCTTGCAAATTTGCTCAGCAAAATAAAGCTTATTTGCCTATAACTTCCGGTCCAGTGTAAAAATCAAAACGAAGTTCACGCAGCAAATGGACTTTAATGTAAACCAAATGTCATAGAAATTTCGTACCAAAATCATGAAAGAGCTGCCAGCTATGACCTTTTTATGTAATTTTGTTTAATTTCTTTACTGAGCGATTATGTCATTAGATTTCCAAATGGAAATGATCCTGCAATGAAAATTAACAACAAATATTAACGCTTTGAAAATTTTATAAATTTTGAGGGTGGTAACCCTAAAATTTTTTTCACCCGTATAACTTCCAGCGCAGTGATTGAATCGAAACGAAATTTACTGGTTGGGTTTAACTTAGCGTGAAGCAGAATTCGTATGTATTATGCTTTGCTGTTGATACAGGCTAACCAGCATTAGCCATTTCCGTAAATATTGCACCATCAGATGCTTCAAACAACGTTCTCATATGCAAAGCATTTGCAATAAAAATAAGGAATTCTTTTTTAAATTTTTCGAGTTTTGAACATTTTTCCGATGGCAGCCTCAAACAACGTTTAACCGCTGAAACCTTCGAACGAAATTCAAAGCATACGTTGATTTGAGTATGAGCTTGTAATGGTAAACTTATTGCTGCTTCGTTCGGAAAGTGTTGCCCGCACTGAATTATTTGTGTTATAGTTGAGTTTTGTTGCTTTGGATAAGGAATGGTTGATATGATTCCTGCGAAGAGAACGAAATTCAAAGGATACATTGATTTGAGTATGAGCTTGTTATGGTAAACTTATTGCTGTTTCGTTCGGAAAGTGTTGCCAGCACTGAATTATATGTGTTATAGTTGAGTTTTGTTGCTTTGGATAAGGAATGATTGATATGATTCTAAAAAACAGTGTATTACGTCTTTCCACACTTTTTTGTCACTCAAAGACAATTTCTTCGAAAATTAGTTTTCTAGCGGTTCAGGTGCGCTAGAGTTTTTTTAGTCTATCGCTGGCGTAACAGCACGTAACGTGAAATGATCTCTCACATATTCCATCACAAGAGACAGATTTCGCATCGACATTAATTGCTTTGCCACAACTACCACAGGGAGTTTGGCACGTGCGGGATGAGTTGATTGATTCCATTATCTTATGTTGTGCTATGATAGAGCTCGTTGCTTTTGAATCGATATCGATATTTATTGATGGTGCATAAGGCCCTTAAACACAATAATATGGTTCTAGTCTCCGATGATGATTTTCATAAAAGTTGCGTAAAGTTGTCGGCTAGGTGGCGCTGGTGGTATTTCACTTATTTTGATATTTAAATTATCAGTGTATCAATTTCTTGTTGTTTTGGTTTTTATGTCAACAAATTTTAATATTGTTAATATTCGGATTTGAAAAAAATCGAAGCTTTCGAACTGAGAACAGTACGCACCGACGAGGATTGAACTCCCAGTATCAGGAATGCTAAGCCAAGTCCATACCCACTAAGCTATGAAGGATGTTGCGGTACGACAAAGCAAAAATGTAAATAAGTGTCAGGCTATCCACGTATTTGAGTTTACAGGAAAAGAGAAAATAACAGTACTTCCAGATTCTTTGTTAATACACTTTTCACAGCCAGAAAGATGAGAAACTTGTTATGGGGGCATACACAGTCCACAGTTAATAAACAAAATGTTAGGCAGTAGTATAGCCGAGTCAACCTCTCGGAGCTATTCCGCCGACGTCACAATTAAACAATAAAACACGGCGTTATGCAGCTATTAGTAGTCAATTCTTAGGGGAATTCCCAAGTAGAGCGTAGTTTTTTATTGTCGTTGGCAAAGTTAATTAGGATCAAGGCGATTGCAAATGAGTTATGATAAGTTATGATAAGTTAAAAGATTTGTAATAGTTGAACGTCCCTTACAAAAACCATGTTGGTTAGGAATTATTAGGGGCCTCAAAATTGGTGAAATGTAGTCAGTTACCAGGCTCTCGAATAGTTTGGGTGTGACAGATAAAATGCATATCGGACGATAATTTTCCACATTAGACTTATTACCAGATTTATAAACAGGAATAACATAAGATGACTTCCAAAAATGTGGAAAACAGCCAATTGACAAA
>OZ022266.1:94253694-94256194 GCA_963978885.1 Nemotelus pantherinus
CTTGGCTTAGCATTCCTGATACTGGGAGTTCAATCCTCGTCGGTGCGTACTGTTCTCAGTTCGAAAGCTTCGATTTTTTTCAAATCCGAATATTAACAATATTAAAATTTGTTGACATAAAAACCAAAACAACAAGAAATTGATACACTGATAATTTAAATATCAAAATAAGTGAAATACCACCAGCGCCACCTAGCCGACAACTTTACGCAACTTTTATGAAAATCATCATCGGAGACTAGAACCATATTATTGTGTTTAAGGGCCTTATGCACCATCAATAAATATCGATATCGATTCAAAAGCAACGAGCTCTATCATAGCACAACATAAGATAATGGAATCAATCAACTCATCCCGCACGTGCCAAACTCCCTGTGGTAGTTGTGGCAAAGCAATTAATGTCGATGCGAAATCTGTCTCTTGTGATGGAATATGTGAGAGATCATTTCACGTTACGTGCTGCTACGCCAGCGATAGACTAAAAAAACTCTAGCGCACCTGAACCGCTAGAAACACTAATGTTCGAAGAACAGTAGAAGAATCGAGCAGGTTTTGAGTGCATATTCCACCACATGTGCTGCTTATTACGGCCAAACTGTTTCAAATGCCACGTGTTACTTTCGTCTCAAGAATGCATTATAACTCATATGGTGGAAGGTTTCAGATATTACCACTGGCATGAATTTCAACGTTTATGAGAGCAAAACACGGGATAATTATATTCGTTATCAGTTGCTTATTTCACATAATTTTGAAAGCAGCATCTCATATAACATCAATGAAGAAAATGCTCAGTGCCTGCAGCACTGTAACTGAAGTTGGTGTTTGGGGCTGCGATCCAAAAAATTTGCAGAACTTTGCGAATTGTAACATCGGTTATTTATTTTCATTGTAAATGTTTCCGGTATGTATACTAACTGTAAGCATTTATTGATACAAAAGTAGCACAACCGACTCGTGCTGGCAACCTTTCGCCAGTATCAAAGCCAAAAATATATCAAATCTGCTTCACGTTGTTTAATTACATTCGAAGTTATAGGAGTATAAAGAAATTTAGGGTTACCTGCAGCGAGTTTTTTCAAATGATCGAAAGCTTAATATTTGCTGTTTATTGTCACTACAATATCATTACCATTTGAAAATTCTACGATAAAACCGCTTAATAAAGATATTGCAATTAAACACAAAACCAACAATAGCTGGCAACCCTATTGTGGCTTTTCAACCAAATTTGGCCTGAATAATGTTTATGACAGGTTTCATTAATTGTATGAAATTCGTATTGATTTCATGACTGCACTGGAAGTTATAGTGCAAAAAGTTTCATTTTCCTGAGCGAATTTTCAAAACCAAAGACACAAAAATTACCATAGCTGGCAGCACTAATCAAATTTTTCAACCAAATTTCCACCAAACAGAGATTGGAGTTAGGTTTAGCTACTGTGCCAATTTCATGAAAATCTGGTAACTTATTCACATTTCATAGGGCAAGAAGCAGTTTTTTTTCTTTGTAATTTTTCAAGATGGCACCACTGGCACAGACTTGCGCACAATTCAAAATCGCTTCTATCAAATCTGGTCTTACTTAAGTCCAATGCATTCTGCAAATTTTAGCTGTATCTGATTATTGGTTCGTGAGTTTCCGTGAATAGAAGTTTTTGATGCTAAAAATATAGGTTAACTGGGAGAGGGTTACCGTTCTTGTCCGACATGAAATTTCCAAAGTTTTATTTTGAACGTGTAGATAAAACATAAGATTTATACACAGATTGGTTTTATTGTAAGAAACGGACATTTTTTTGAATATTCGATGGTTTGAATGTTTTCACTTCCAAATTTTTTTTTTCAAAATGAAGACACCAAAATTATCATAGCTGGCAGCTCCAACCGAATTTTTCAACCAAATTTCTACCAAACGTGGCTTAAAGTAAGGTCCAGCAATTGTGTGAGTTTCGTCAAAATCGAACGATTCAATCAGAATTTATAGGGCTAAAAACAGTTATCTTTTTTAGTGGTTTTTCAAGATGGCACCACTGGCACAGAATCGCCCGCATTTCAAAATCACTTCTATCAGACCTGGTCCTATTTAAGACCAATACATTCTGGAAATTTCAATTAATTCTGCTCATCGGATCGTGAGTTTCCGTGAACAGAAGTTTTGGATGCTAAAAATATAGGTAAATTGGGCAAGGGTTACCAGGCGTGCCCGTTATACTATATCTTTTTTTTTTTTTTGGTTATGTAAACAAAGCACAAGATTTATATATGAGTGGCTTTTTTTTGAAGAAACGGCATTTTTTCAAGAGAGACGATGATTTGGAGGTTTTCACTTTCGTTGCCTGCCCTAGCTACAGGGTTGCCAGCACGCTAATTTAAAGCTACACAAATCTACAACTAAATAATATTAATATGTCCTGAAAATTTCGTAATGATTGAATAGCTCTGTCAAAAGTTATCGAAATTTAAAAATTTTTAAATTTTCCCGTCCTCTTTTTAG